>CM053593.1:349809694-349820868 GCA_028646575.1 Pseudocheirus occidentalis | reverse complement strand
CCTTTATTTGCTTTGCTTCCTCAACTCTGTCAAAGCCCAACCCATCCTTCAAGCTCTAACTCCAATGCTACCTTTTCCAAGATGCTTTCTTTGATCTCCTTGACTAGAATGAATTCTTCCTTTATCTATATTCTTCCGTCACTTTTCAACAATCATAGCCTGTTCTAACTTACCTGTGAATGCCTTATCTCCTCTTTAGACTATAGTCTTCTTATGACCAAGGATCATGTCTTATTTATATGTGTTCCTTGAAGAATTTAGCATGGTGATTTGCACATAAGAGAAGTACAGTATGGTAGAAACTGGGCTGAGTCTGGAGTCCTGAGAGGTCTGGGTTCAAAATATCTCTGGTACTTACTAGCTCTGTCACTAGGAAAAATCAATTAATCCCTAGGAGCCTTAGTTCCCTCATCTGTAAAATGTGAATTATAATACCTGTATTATCTGCCTCACAGGGTTATTGTAGAGTCCATATGAGATAAAAATAAATGTAAAATTTTATGCAAGTGTCAACTATTTATATTATTATTATTTGTTTGAATCAGTCAATGGAAAAGAAAAAGCTAGTAAATTTGGAATCTTGCCCCCAAAGTAATTTTCTTTGGCAACTTAAAACTATACACTTCTCCCACCTACCCCATTCTGTTGCCAAGTAGGTCTCCAATCCCCACTAGTGAAACTGCTCCTGAGAGATGAGCACTGGACCAATTAGTTAAAAAGAAATAGAGGAAGATGGGTATAGGAATAGAGCATTTAAAGAAATCTGAAATGGACACACCTTTAATATTTATTTCACTGGCAGAAATTCTGGACTTATGGTTCATAGAGAAGTTTGTGTCTTTGTTCTAAAAACCTTTATTTAAAAACTTTCTGTACAGCCCTGGCTTTATAATGAAATCTATCTGAAAAGGAAGTTTTTTGAAAAGTGAATGCTATTTCTCACCCCACCCCCCTTCAATTAAAAGGAATACATTTTTACTGCCTATTTATTAGGACAGATGTATGTTCCCACAAGAAAAAAAAATTACCCAACAAGTAGGATTGAAAACTTTTCACAAGAAAAGGGTTAACTGAAATGACATATTGAAGAATAGCCTGGTTCTGGAATTATAGTGCCTTTATTCAGTCTTGTCTCCACTTCTGACTACCTGGGTGATGATGGGCAATGGCCTTCATTTTCCAGGGCCTCAGTTTCTTCATCTGTAAAATGAAGTTGTTGGAGTAGCTCAGTAGTTCTTTGTATCATGGATCACTTTGGTAATTTAGTGAAAACCATGGAACCCTTCTCAGAATAATATTGTTAAATATATAAAATGCACAGGATTACAAAGGAAACCAAATATGTTGAAATGCAGTTATCAAAGTATATATATTTAAAAATTCCATGGCCCTCAGGTTAAGAACCCCTGGGCTAGATGATCTCAGCTTAAATTAATTTCTCCCCCTCTGAATTCTTACACCACTTTGGACCAGCTCTAAGTCTACGACGGGCCATTCTTGTGGCATTTTGCTACTTCAACAAAGTTGTGTGTTCTTGAAGCTATGGCTTTTACTTAATGATTTACTTTTTTTCCTTGTGACATTTTTGAAACTCCAGCATCCCTTCCCCTTTGGTGTTTATTTCTCTTACATCCCTAAATCATAGTGATTTCCCCTCTTATCAAGACTCAGCTGCCCTTTTCCCCTTTTTTTCCTAGCTGCCTTTTTTCTTATATTTCCAAGAATTTGCTTCCCTTCCTGTTTCTATCATGTCTGGTAGGGCCATACTTCAATCTCACACTTCATCAATAGGCTGGCTAAAAGCCTACCTCTTCCCCCTTATTGCTAGTACCTGTTCCACTGAGATTAACTCCACTTTATCATACATCAGTATCTGTGTATATTTACATTTATGACATAGCTATCTCTCCATCCCTCCATCCCTCCATCCATCCATTCCTCCATCCATCCATCCCTCCATTCCTCCATCCATCCCTCCATCCTTCCCTCTATCCCTCCCTCCATCCCTCCCTCCATCCATCCACCAATCCACCCATCCACCCATCCATTTGTACATAGTTGTTTGTACACGTCTTCTCCATTGGACTGTGATCTCCTTGAAAGCAGGGAGTTTTTGTTCATCTTTGCTTAGCACAGTTGCCTGGCACATAATAGTAAATACTTAATAAATGCTTATTGACTTGACTTGTTGACTAGTTGGTCACTGAAGTATCATGCCAATATGTAAGTGCCCCTTACCCGCAGCCAGCTTTCACTTTTAGGTCCCTGATCTCTTGATTTCCGTAGCTTTCTTCAAGTCCCAGCCAAAATCCCACCTTCACAGAAAATCTTTTCTGATCCCTCTTAGTTCTAGTGCCCTAGTGTTTTCGTCTTGTCTTCTCCATTAGACTGTAAGCATCTCGAGGGCAGGGATTATCTTTTTTCTCTCTCTCTTTATATCTCCAGTGCTTAGCATATAGTAGATACTTAATAAATGTTTATTGATTGACTGACTGATGATTAATCTCTGAATCAGCTCTCTCTGAATCTTTCCAGAAAAGAAAAAGGTCCAAGTCTGCAATTAAAATTCTCTTGTATAGGGCCAGCAGAATGGAGTAATCCATCGAGCAACAGCATTAATGTGGGAATTAGATTCAGAAAGACATGGTTTTGAATTCTACACCAAACGTTTAGGAGCTATGTCACCCTAGGCAAGTCACTAAATCTTTCTGGGACTCAGTTTATATATCTGTAAAATGAGATTGGATTTGTTCATTTCCAAGGTCCTTTCTGCTTCTAAATCTATGATTCCATGAACCAAATAACCTGCAATCGCTGAAAACATCATTACTTATCCTCATGGAGGGGCACATATTGATAGATGACCCCTATTCCTCTCAATGACAATGGACATGCCCCTACCTCCAATGGGGAACTTCCGTCAAAGTCACAAACAAAGGCTCACCATGCTATACGATCATAAAATTACTTATATATCACCCTCCTTTGTACAAATGGAAAAACTGAGGCCCAAAGAGATGATATGGCTCATCTAAAGTCATACAGCCAGGAATCAAACAGCAGACTTCTATCTCCAAATCTAGCTCTTTCCCCCCAAACCATGATCCTTCCTTCAAAGCAATTCTAGTTACTCTAATTAGATATTTAACAAAATTGGTCACAGTCAGTATGAGACTACTGGATAATATAATATTATTATATTATTACATAATATAATAATATTATATAATAATAATAATATAATACTATAATAAAATAAAGGATATTTCTTTGTGGCATGACAGTAAATGGCAAAGTTTCCTCTGTGCATAAAATAATTCACTATTTATTTTTTCCACTAGGCCCTTGCTTTTAGTGTTCTTCCTTAATGCCACTAATATTGGTTTTCTAGCCAAGTTAAATATCAACCCTGAAGAGAAGCAGCTTCAATGTGTCCCCTTTTATATTGAAAAATTCTTGTAGAAAAACAAATGATAGAATGGCAGAGGGTCAAGGACCTGAGGGTGGGTAGTCACAAGAATTAGCCCCAAACCTTATACAGTTATGCTTCCAACTGGCCAGTCTTGGACTAGGCTGGGGCTAGGGAGATTACAGGCTTCAGAACTGGAAGGGCCTTCGAGATCTGCTTCAGGACCTCTTTCTTACAGAGTAGAAAGCTGAGTTCCCAAGACGATGGATGGTCTGAGCCAGAGATTCAGACCTACTCTTGCCAAATCCGGATGAGGAGCAGAGGAGAAGGAGCAGCAAGAGGAAAGGGTCCTGCTTTTCTCTCTCCAAAAATCACAGGATAAGCTCTTTCTGTGGTGGTAGGAAGAATAATAGAGTATTCCACTGAGGGCCTCTCTGAGCTCCAAATGTCCCCAGTCCTTTTCCCCCCTGAAGCACTTCGGTGCTCCAGAGAAAGACATACTTAGAAAAGAACCCTAACCAAACCAAGAGAAGTATTTGCAATTATTTATTTGGCAGGCTGCAACATTCCTTACACGTGCCCCGGCATCCATTTACCACATACTTTCTTTCTTTTCATGTAAATAGTATTTGATTTTATTTTTCTAATCGCAGGTAAAGACAAATTTCAACATTCATTTTTTAAAAAGATTTTAAATTCCAAATTTTTCTCCCTCTCACCTCCCCATGAAGGCAAGCAATATGATATGGATGACATAATTTCAAGCACATCATAGTTAAGTCATAAGATCATAGATGTAGATAGAGCTCAAAGACTTCAAAATCTCAAAGCCATTTAATCTGATGCCTTCATTCTACATCTGAAAAGACTATATTTAAAGTCAGTCAGGGAGTAAGTATGAGAAACAGGATTTGAATCCAGATCCTCTGACATCAGAGGCAGTACACTTGCCTTTGTACCAAGCTGCCTCCATATTTAGTAAATGGAAGAGCTGGGATTCATATGAGATCTGTTGACTTTGTGAATTAAATAGAACCCAGTCTTAGATAAAAAGTTGGTAATTCACAAAACAAAATAAAACAAAAAAAGGTACTTCACAGTTTAGCTGAAGATTATAGATATATAGATTATTTCTATAAATATCTAGAGACAGAACCTAGTCTGAGATAAAAAGTTGGTAATTCACCAAACCAATAAAAGGTACTTCACAGTTTAGCTGAAGATTAGAGACATATAGCTTATCTTTATCTACAGAACCCAGCCTTAGATAAAACCTTGATCATTTGAAAACCAAAAAAGGTACTCCACAGTTTAGCTGAGATTTAGAAGGGCACTCACTATACTGAAATGTTTTCTTGGGAAGCCTATTCACTCAAAGTTGATAGTTAAAATGACTGTTCTTCCTGAACTTGGATATCAGAACACCTGGCTCTAACTCCCAAGCAAGCAAGCAAGCAAGAAGCATTTTTAAATACATGTCTAATATGTAGCAGACCCTGTGACTAGGTACTAGGGATTTAGAGACTTTCAAGGTGCTTATATTCTATAAGGAGAAACACCACATACATATACAGGGTATCCCCAAAGTCTAAGTGCACCTGTTTAAATGTAATGTGTCATGTCTTACACCTTTTGTAAATGTATGTGAAGTGATAAAGATGTGGTCCATTACTGACTGTGCCTTGTGAAAGCCATCTTGTTCCCCAATAATGTGCTCTTTGAGGATATTCTCAATTCACATTTTTGATGGTCTTGGATAAGATTTTGTGTAGGTGAGAGTAGTCATACTGATTGGTAGTTGATATTTTCATGGTTGCTGAGGTTATAAAGACAAAAATAAAATAGTTCTTGCCCTCAGAGAGATTATATTCTATTTAGTAGTGGTGATGGGAAGCTATACAAGTATAAACATATACAAAATCAATATAAAATAATTGTGAGGGAAAGGGAGAGGCACTGGCAGCCTCAGGGGATCAGGTTAGGTTGGATATAGAAAGTGGTACTTGGCACAGTGGACAGAGCACTGGTCCTGGAGTCAGAATGATCTGAGTCCAAATTTGACCTCAGATCAGACACTTGGCACTTACTAGCTGTTACTTAAGTTACTTAACCCAATTGTGAAGAAGAAGAAGGAGAAGGAGAAGGTGGAAGAGGGGGAAGGGGAGGGGGAGAGAGAGAGGGAAAGGGAAAGAGAGAGGGAAGAGAAGGAAAAGAAGTAGTAGTTGGTGCTTGGGTTAAGATTTGAAGGAAACTAAAGATTCTAAGAGATGCAGATAAGGATAAAATATATCCTGGGCATGGGAGATAGCCATTGCAAATATGCCATGACAGGATGTAGCAATTACACTCTCCATCACTGGACTCAAGGACCGAGGGAAGTACCAGACCTTTGCACGTTCTCCAACTTCCTCTCCTTATATTTGTCCAATAATAGAAACTGTAATATAGTTTGCTCACTTGTTTTACATAAACATTTCCTGTGTGCTGATTTTACCTCAAATATAGGGACACTAGGGGTTTGTTGGAGATACACAAACATTTAAATTAGGGCAAAGAGCCAACCCACTGTTTGAATGTGAAGAATTCCTTACCTGGGGACTCTGAGGTACTCTGGTTATACTAATGACCTTTTTTTATCTGATATAAAATCCACAAATTAACAGAGAAAGGAAACACATTGATTTAAGGGCCATTATGTTGCTCCTAGGCTAAATAAAGGTGAGTTAGCCCAGAGCATGGGTAATTAAGTCTCTAGCCTCAAGGATAAGAGAAAGGAAGTGGGGGGCGGGGCTCAGAATGCAGACAAGTAAGGCCTTGAGAAGGTTTGGCTTCACCCCTTTCCCAAAGGAATCAAGAATCAAGTACCTTCTACAGCACCACCCACCATTAGCACAAGAGGTTCATAAATTTAGAGACAGAAGCAAAATTATACGTCATAGAGTTGAATTCTTCCATTTTCTGAGAGGGAAATTGACCACTAGAGAGGTTGATGGAATTGTCTAAGGTCATATGGGTAGAACTGGGATTTGAACCCAAACTCCAACTTTCATGCTTGTCATGACTTAGTTCGATTGTTTTCAGTTGTGTCTGACTCTTCATGGCCCCATTTGGGGTTTTCTTGACAAAGTTGCTGGAGTGGTTTGGTATTTCCTTCTCAGTTCATTTTACAGGTGGCCCTGTGGATAGTGCTGAGCCTAGAGTGAGGGAGACTTATCTTCCCGAGTTCAAATTTGGCCCCAGATACTTACTAGCTGTATGACCCGGGGCAAGTCACTTTACCCTGTTTGCCTCGGTTCCCTCATCTGTCAAATGAAATGGATAAGGAAATGGCTAACAGTTCCAGTGTTTTTGCTAAGAAAACTCCAAATAGGGTCATGAAGAGTCAGAGATGACTGAATACCACCACCACATGTATGCACTCTACATTCTAGCCAAACTGGCCACTTGGCGCACCACATACACTCCATTTACCTCTCCAGAATTTTTCATAGCTAAGGCCCCTCACTTCTACCTCTTACAGTCTTTGAATTTATTCAAGTCTTAGCTCTACTGCCACCCAAGACTTTTAAGAGTTCTTCATTTATTAGATTCCCTCCATGGAAATTCCTTTGTTCATGTTGTATATTTACTTAACTGTGCATATGTAGTTCCTCCCTTCCCTCCCTCCCCGACCAGTAGAAGCTCCTTGAGGACAAGACCTAATTTAATTTTTGTCTTGTAATCCCTAGAAACACAGAACGTAGTGCCCGGCATATATTTGGCATCTAATAAATGCTTATTGAATGGCATTAATCCCCTCCAAACTACACAAGAATCTTCAGCAAATGGGCTTAATTGATATTTATCCATTCAGTCAAACAGCACTGATTAGTTGTTCTTGATGCAGTCTTAGGCTCTTGCACAGTGACCATGAGTAGGGAACCCATGGTCTCAAGGCCACATGTGGCCCTCTAGGTCCTCAAGTGACCAAATCCAAACTTTACAGAATAAATCTCCTTAATAAAAGGATTTGTTCTGTAAAACTTAGACACAGTTAAAAGGTCCTAAAAAGCCACATGAGGCCTCAAGGCCTCAGGTTCCCCATCCCTGGACCATTCAGACTAAGGCCTGTTTGGGGACAAGATGCTTCTGAGACCCTCCAATGATACTACTGAATGCTGGCAGGAGCAGAAGGCAGACCAGAGTGGGACATTCTTCTCCAGATCACCCCTGCTTACCAAGGGAGTTGGATTCTGGCATTGGGCCAGGCTAAGATTCACTAGATTTGATTCATGCTTAAGCTCCCTTGGAGTCCTAACGTTCCTCATTCAGGCTTTTCACAAGCCCCTGTGTTGTAGAATTAGCTAGGAGAATTCCAAGTCAGCCTAAGCCTCTCAAGCATTTGTTTCCATCAGTTTATACCCTGCTCATCCAACACCACAGGGAGAAGAAAAGGTCGTAGTCTTTCATGGGCAGCCCTCTTCCTCCAAGGAGCCCCAGGGAGCCCATTTTAAGGTGCAATATTACAGTATTCTAGCTCTTTAACAAAATTTGAAATTGTGAAGAGTTAGCCCACAAATATTTTCTGAGGGCCTGAAAAATAATAATACTCGTACTTCCCTGTGTCTCCTTGCTATGGTCATCTATATCCTACTAGAATCTTGGACTCAGTCCCCTGGACCTTCTTTCAACTTACCTTTTGACCTGTCTTTCTGAGACCCAAGCCACCAGAATACTTCCCCTGGCAGTCTCCTTACCATCCCTTCTTGAAGTTTACATGTTACCTTCCCCCATTGGAATGTAAGCTCCTTGAGGGGAGGAACTGTTGTATTTACTTATATTTGTATCTCCAGTGATTAACATAGTGCCCAGCTCATAGTAAGCTCTTAGATGCTCACTTGCTTTATCCATCCATCCATCCATCCATCCATCCATCCATCCATCCATCTATCCATCTATCTTATCTACCTAATTTATCTATCTATCCATCCATCCCTACCGCATGTGTTTGTGAAGAAAGCACTTTTTGTTTGTTTTGCTTTGTTTTTTGGATGGGGGGAAGGTAGGGTGATTGGGGTTAAGTGACTTGCCCAAGGTCACATGGCTAGTAAGTGTTACGTGTCTGAGGTGGGATTTGAATTCAAATTTGAATTCAAATCCAGCCCCTCCTAACTCCAGGGCCAGTGCTCTATTCACTGTGCTACCTAGTCACCCCAAAAAAGCACTTTATCAACTTTGAAGTGTTGTATAGACATGAATTGTCATTCCAGTTAAACAAATTGATTAAAGAATGAAATTATTTAATGAGCCCTCCTAGTAACTTTCTCAGCAGAGAGAAGACAGTGTTTTCCCTCTTGAGATGCCCAGGATAAAAATTTTCCAAGATTCTCTCCTCCCTCCCTTCAGAATGGAAGAACATCTCCTACCTGCTTCTTCTTTCCTCATCCAGGTTGATCTCTCTCCCACAGTGATCTCCTCTTCTACCCCCTCCCAGTTTTCTCCTCCAATCAACCACCTTGCCCCCCCTCCCAGCCTGATGCCAAAACAAATATCCATTCAGGCTCTCAGGGTTACTTCTAGGCCCTCTTCCTCTCTGGGACTAGAACCTGAAACCACAGGGTGATGATGGAGATTAGAAATTGATAACTAGAGGGTGCCTAAGTGGCACAGTGAATAGAGCACCGGCCCTAGAGTCAGGAGGACCTGAGTTCAAATCCGGCCTCAGACACTTAACACAAAAACTAGCCGTGTGACCTTGGGCAAGTCACTTAACCCCAACTGCCCTCCAAAAAGCAAAAAAGAAAGAAAGAAATTGACAACTATTCAGTGGAACTTATTTCTGTGTCCACAGAGAAAAGGCTTTTTATTTAAGTTCCAAGAAGAGTAACTCACTGAGCCAGAGCCTATATTCTCCTATCAACTACCTAACTTAGACATACTAAAAGGCATCAATTCAATGCTGTGAGACTTAAGAGCTCCTACTGGTCTTATAACTAACTTTCATCTCCAAGATTTATCACTCCTGTGGGAACAGGGCACAAAACCCATCACCTCCCTCAGAAAGCAGCCAAGATCCCACTGGATGGAGGTAATGATGACCATCAGATGCTGACATAGAGCTATTTGGAGGTTCTTTCTTGCCTTTTTGTTGATATCATATCTTCAACTTTTTACTCTTTTTTTCTTCTTGTTTCAGGAAGGTAGTAGATAGAAACTAAGGGCAGAATCAAGGAAAGTCATTTCTTTCAATGAGAGCTTGAAGTATAATAGCTAGCATTTCTATATCTCTCAGCCAAGAATATTCAATCAATTAGGAAACCAAGTATGTGCTAGGAAAGAAAGAAGGAAGAAGAAGAGGAAAGGAAGAAAGGAAAAATGAAGGAAGAAAGGAAGGGAATGGAGAAGGGGAAGAAGAAAGAAGGGAAGAAAGGAAGGAAGGAAAGAGGAGGGAAAGAAAAAATAAAGAAAGAGGAAAAAGAAAGGAAGAATTTCTGGGAAGGAAGGAGGGAGGGAAGAAAAGGAAGGAAGGAATGAAGAAAGAAAAGAAGAAAAGGAAGGACTTAGTAAGTGCTTGTTATGTGGCTAGGCACAGTGCTAAGTACTTTACAAATATCTCATTTGATCACAATGAGCACCTATTTTGCTAGGCACCAAGGACATGGGGGAAAAAAATGAAACAGTCATTGCCTTCAGGGAATTTACATTCTGTTAGGAGAGACAACATGTGTATGTGTAATTATATACAAAACAAATACAAGAGAATTTGGGGGAGGGAGACTCTAGCATTTTCAGGGAGAACCAGTAATCCCCATTGGTGCAGGAGCCCTAAATTTATTGAGTGCAGGAGCAGGGGCACTTGAGGAGTAATAGTAACCACATTGGCCCTGTTCCAGCTTGGTACTGGCCCCAACCCAAACTCCAGAACCCCACTCCAGAACCCCACCCCCGACCAGGGCATGGTGACAGGACTAGACCAGATGCTGTGCAGCTGGGAACCATTTGTTATGGGTGCAGGGGAGCAGATGGTGACACAGTTCATGTCACTGGGTTATTCGATGTACACATTTTTTGTTGGGGAGCACTGGATAAGATATTTATAGGTTGTACTATAAATAACAGAATTCCTATGTGGCTGCTGCTGTCCAAGCGGGTTGACTTTTTTTTTTAAACCAAACTGAATGCTTAGAACACAGGAATCTTTCCCCAAAGCTGTCTTTTCTTCTTTACTCTGCATGAACAAAACTGACAAACTCATTCTGCAGAAAAGGGCAAAGGCTTTCATTTTTCAGAATGTGCCCTGGAGACTGGCTGTTCTTCTCTCCCCTCCCTGGCACCCAGCAGAAGGTACATCAGGCACAATACCACCCTCACCAGCTTCTCTGTGGATAGTCATTGTCTATTCACCTTAACTCTCTCTCTCAGTGGCTGGAAATGTCTAATAGGGAGAATTGAGAAGGGAAAAATGCTGATTGAAATGGGATCACATTTCAACAATGCCCTAATCTCTCTTCTCTTTGAAGAAGAACCCTTAGAGCAGGTAAAATTTGGGTGATGCTTTCCAGGGTTCCTACTTTAAGGGGTCTCAGTAGTGTTGAACAGTGACTTAGGCAGAAGGTAAGATCCAGGAGGATGTAACATTGCTCAGGGAGATTCACACATATATATCAGCATGTCCTGATGACAGCCTGACAAAAATAGTCCTTTCTCTCATCCACCCACTCCTTTGGTCATCTTTCTCTCTCTCTCTCTCTCTCTCTCTCTCTCTCTCTCTCTCTCTCTCTCTCTC
>CM053593.1:349765923-349809594 GCA_028646575.1 Pseudocheirus occidentalis | reverse complement strand
ATCCTGCTCTGGGACATACCAAAAGAAGACTACCGAGATCCCCTTTTGGCACCCCATGTTCCAGATCTTCCCTTCCTTTACTAGAATAGTTTTTCTTTATTTTATTCATAGAACATTTAGGAACTTGGTTTGAATCCTGACTTTGATACTACCTAAGTGACTCTTAGACAAGTCATTTCCCATTCCTAGGCCTTGGGTTCTCCGTGTGTAAAAATGAAAAAGTTGGATGATACAGTAGAATAAGGATTGGCTCTGGAATCAGGGCTTGGCTTCATAGTTCACCTTTGATATTGCCTATGTGACCTTGGACAAGCCTCTTAACTTCCCTGGGTCTCAGTTTCTTACTCTATAAAAATGAGAGAGTTGGATGAAGTGGTTTTAAAAATTCTTTCTAACCCCTAAATTATGATCCTGTGATAAGCTAGTCTTCTGTGACAAGGGGAATATTGAAACCATTTTAGAGACTAGGAATGCTGTTAATGTATCACCTCCTCAAGTAACATGCTTCCCTTCTGGAGGGGCATTGCCTTCAAACAAAGGAATCATTCTGCAATACTACATGAGAGATGTGAGAGGTAGCCATGAAGTGTCTGGATGTAGTAGGAAGAACATTGAGCCTTGGGACCAAGAGTCCTGGCTCTGACACTTACTGACCTGTGACCTTGGGCAAATACCTTAATGTCTAGAGTTGTAAAATGGAGATCAATGAATGTACAGTAAGTGCTCCTTTTTTTATTTGAGTCTTCTTGTACAAAATGACTAATATAGAAATGTTTTACATGATTGCATGAGTATGACCTATATCTGATTGCTTGCCTTTTCAGAGAGTGGGGAGGGGAAATAGGAGGGGAGGGGGAGGAGGAGGGAAGTAGGAAGGGAGAGTGAAATTTAGAACTCAAAACTTGAAAAAAAACACCCAAATGTTAAAAATTGTTTAACATGGAATTAGGGGAAAGTGCTGTATAAATGCAGATTATTATATGGTGTGCATGTCCTAGCTTCAGAACTGCAACTAATCCAAGATACAGCAATTAAGGGCCAGAAAGGAAAATTACTCTCCCAGAGTCACACAAACTGCAGGTAGCAGAACTGAGATTCGAACTCTTGTCCTCTTCAAATCTTTTGCTGTTTCCTAACACGTTGCTTCTTATGGTCCCCAAACATGTTTATATAGGTGAAAGACAGCTAGCTCTATAATGGCCTGTTCTCTAGACAGTATTATTTTTTAAATCATCTAAACAGTTGATCCACATCTCTTCCAAATCAATCAGTTGGGTACATCCGAAAAATGAGACTATCACTCGAGTGGTGGCTATTCACACATGGGGATTTTATATCTTTTTTTTTTTCCGACAAAGCCTTGCAAATAAGCTCAAAATATGCACTATTCCACAAAACACTATATGTATATATGTAATCTGTATATATATGTATATATATATATAATTTTCTCCCAATTACATGCTAAAATAATTTTAAACATTTTTTAAGTTTTGAGTTCTCAATTTTATCCTTCTTCCCTCCTTCCCTCTCCTCCCTGCTCACTGAGATGGCAAGCAATCAGATATAGGTTATACATGTGTGATGTAAACATTTCCATATTAGTCATTCAAGAAGACTTGAATGAAAGAAAAAGTGAAAAACATCATGCTTTGGTCTGTTTAGGTCAGTTCGTTCTCTGAGGCAGATAGTATGTTTCATCATTAGTCCTTTGGGATTATCTCAGACCATTGTGTTGCTGAGAATAGCTAAGCCGTTCATCATACAATATTGTTGTTTCTGTGTGCAACATTGTAATGATACTGAGATTTAAAGATCTTCCATGCCCCTTGAACTTGCTGATGTAGCAGGAAGGGGTGGAGCAAGAGAACACCGGAACCAAGCTACCATCCATGCTGGTGACTGGAAGCAGTGGCGGCGGCAGCCGCAGCAGTGCAAACTCCTTTTTCTTTGAGCCAGTCAGAATCTCTGCTAAGGACTCTTGCTGAGGACTGCCAGGGAGGATAACTGTGGAGGGGCCAGAGCTGCTGGGCACAAGGCTGCCTGGATGCTGAGCAGTTGCCGTGAGTGAGGAGAGGAGGGCCTTTGCCTGAGGTCACCTGTCCTGTTTTGAAGGCTTGAGAATGTGGGTGTTTACTACTTTAACTACATGTGCCAACTTCATAACTACTGTGTTGGCTTTGACTTTCTCGTTTTGGGATTCAGTCTTCTGGTACTTGAATAAATGCTCTGACTATATTTCTCATGTAGAGAGCCTGTTACATTTTGTGATTAATAACCATATCAGCATACTTATAGTTACTGTAGGCTTTGTGAATGGTGCATTGCTGATACAAACATTCTCCTGGTTCTGTTCACTTCATTTTGCATCAGTTCATGTAAGTTTTTCCAGGTTCCACAAAACTCTTTTACTAGCCCACCTAGTCCTCAGAGACCAGCATGAGATCCTTATGTACAAGTTGTATTTCTGTGCATATTTTACCGGGATAGGAAGGAACGGAAGTGTGAGGGGTTAAGAATCACAGCAGCTCAGCATTAGAAGAGACCTCAAAAGCCAATCTATGCCACTCTGGGTCTAACCAAGAATATTCTCCCTGAAATCCCCAATCGCTGGTTATCTAGCCGTAGTTTAAAATCTTTCAGAGGTGGAGAGTTCACTAACTCCCAAGTCAATCCATACCACTTTGGGACAGCTCTTTGTAGAAGTTTTTTCTTCCATCAAGGGAGCAGTGGAAAGAGTGCTGGCTCTATCCTCAGAGGGTTTGGATCTGCGTCTCACCTCTAACACTGATTACCTACATAGGCAAGTCATAATCTTACTGGATCTCAGTTTCCTCATCTGAAAAATCAGAGGATTGAACTCAATGGGCTCTGAGGTCCCTTCTAGGGCTAGAGCTATGCTCTTATGTAACTGCTGGACATCCAGTGTTGTGCTGGAGTCAAAACCAAATGTTAAAATTTCAGTGTGAGCCGTGATACTTCAGACATCAGCAAATGTTACAAGTCAGAGCTTGATTTATTATTTTGTTGATTATTCAAAGATGTCAAACGTGTACCACTGGCTCAGAGTGTGAACCAGATTAAAATATATTGGGGAAATAGTTAACAAAATAAATAAAGATACAATGGAGCATAGATAAAGTTAATTTGTGGTTTTCTATGTCACCATGCAACCTGCAGGGATCCTTATGTACAGGTTAATGACACCTTTTCTATTTGAATTTGACATCACTAGTCTATACTTAAGAATGAGATGGAGAAAATGTTAACAATGCAGATTAAACTTAGTGTGTCATATGTATATATGTATACATATGTACACATACACACATATGTCCCCACCCCAGAGGGCCAGTTTTTAAACTCTTCCCAATACATGTTATCATCCTAAATTTGCCTTAGCAACTTCCACCTAGGGTTTCCTATGTCTGCCTTATGGATCATGCAGAACTCTACTTGCTTCTGTCACTAAATTAATACTTGTCCAGTTGTAAAGAAGTTCAATCAAATTTCTACATCACAGCATTTCAGATACTTGGAGAGAAAAATCCCCTCTCACCTAAAGGTTCTCTGGGTGAGAGGCAACATAACATAGTAGGAAAAAAAATACTATTTTAAGTTCCAGAATAATGCAAAGACTACTAAATGTTAATTATACTCATTCTGAGGAGATTGACCTAACTATCCATACAAGAAAAACCAAGTGGATGAAGAATGCCCATTACCAAGACAATGACATCCTGCTGAATAGATGTCTCATAGAACTGATTCACCAGTATATATCTCTTAGACAAACATGCATATTGCCAATGAATCTGACCCAAAATTAAATAGGAGTAGAAAAGGCTATCTTACATTTAATAATAATGTACCTAGCATTTATATAGCATGTTAAAATTTGCAGAGCACTTTACAAGTATGATTTTATTTTATTCTCACAACAATTCTGGGAGGTGGACGCCATCATCATCTCCATTTTAAAGACAAGGAAATGAGATTAAGTGACTTTCCCAGGATCACACAACTAATAATTTTCTGAGTCCAAATTTGAATTCAGATGTTCCTGATTCCAGGTCCAGAATTCTATCCACTAGGCCACCTAGCTGCCTAGGTATGGAACTATGCTTTTAATGACCCCAATATTCTTCCTGGTGGGACCATTATTTTTAACGTTAATATTCTTCCCACAAGAAGCAGTATGTTGTAGCGGATGGAAAAATGGCCTTGGAGGCATGATGACCTGAAGGCCCCAGTCCCTCTTCTGACTGGGCAATCTTGAGTAAATCATTTAACTTCTAATCTTATCTGCAAATTTGATAAATATTGCCGTCCATAACTCCATCTAAGTCATTAATGAACATGCTGAACAGTCTCCACGTGAGACTTCCCTTCATCAAGCCATTAATAATGGCTCATTGGATGCTGGCATTCCAGTACTTAGGACCCATTTTAACATCTCCTTATCTTATCTATAAGGATACCATGACTGGCTTTGTCAAAGGCCTTGAGGAAATCCAGTTCTATTTATGGCCTCCTCTGATTTTTTTAGTCCAGTAACTCTGTCAACAGAAATTTAGATCATCTGGCACAACTGAACTCATGCTGACTCATAGTAATCACTGCTTCTCTTTCTAAGCAGTTATACACCATTCCTTTAATAACATCTTCTAGAAATTTGTTGGAAATCGAGGTTGAACCATTACACTTCTAGTCAAATGAATTTGACTTTCCACTTGTCTTTCAAACAATAATATTCTATATTACGTTATTATCCATAAAATAATAACTATTTTTATCATTAATATTGTGAAGAGCACCTGAGCACTCTCTTGTTGAGTTGTTTCAGTTGTATCTGACTCGTTGACGCTTCATGACCCCATCTGGTGTTTTCTGAGCAGAGATACTGGAGTGGTTTGCCATTTCTTTCTCCAGATCATTTGACAGATGAGGAAACCGAGGCAAGCAGGTTAAGTGCTTTGCCCAGGGTCGCATAGCTACTGAGTGTCTCAGGCCAAGTTTGAACTCAGGAAGATGAGTTTTCCTGATTCTAAGCCCAGTGCTTTATTTACTGCATCACCTAGCTGCCCAAATGCTTTCTTACCATTTCCTTACTCTCTTGGATAACAACTCTTAATTAGCTCTTTTATTCAGTACCTTCCAGTGCAGTGCAAAGTCATCTCCAGGGGTCCTGGTCTATATCTTGCCACCGGACCCAGATGGCTCCAGAGGAGAAAGTGAGGCTGATTGCTTTGCACAGTCCTGCCTCACTTAAATCCAATTCACTTGCATGTCATGGCATCACCTCCCTGATGTCATGGTCATTTTCAGGAAAACACAGGCCATACAACAACAATGATTTCAAATAAAAGACTTTACTTATGAGTTCCATTTCTATCACTTAGTGGGGCTGGGTCTCAGTTTCCTCTTCTGTAAAATGAAAAGACAGAATGAAATAATCTCTAAAGTTTCTTTTGACTCCAAAACATCACAACTAGGAAGTTTGGTCTAAGGCCACTTGCCCCATTATTTCTGCACTTGGAGAAATAATGGTGGATGACATAGGGAGCAATGGCCAGTGGATTGGGTTGGAGAGGGGAGAGTAGATAATAGCAAGAGTGAATCAATAATGCATTAACATTATTTATTTACTTGGAACATTCTGAACTGCTGAGTACAAGCAAGAGTCTGAGAACTTTGTGGCTTGGCTTCATTTAGGGGGAGCCCTGAGAACAGTGTGGGTGAGACCACAATGAGTTGCTTCCATATTTTCCCCTCTCTAACCCATCCTCCACACAGCTTCCAAAACAATCTTCCCCATGGCACAAATCTGACCATGATGTTCCCCTGCTCAAAAGTCCTTGGTGGCTTCCTGCCTCAAGGACAAAATAGAAACTCTTCAGTTTGGTATTTTGAATAACCAGACTCTCTAATCTAGCTTTCTAGATGTGTTCCATACCACTCTCCTTCACCATCTCAACAGAATATTAGTGTCTTGAGACCAGGAACAATTTTTTTTTCCTTCGGCTTCAGTTTATCAAGTGATCAATAAATGTTGGATTGGGTGGGATTGAACTCTATTAATAAAATAATAATACCTTGAATTTATACAGCATCTGCTATATGGTAGGGACTGTGTTAAGCACTTTACACATTTACTCATTTAATCTTCATGTCAACCCTGGGTGGTATTAATCAAAGAATTCTTTATAAAGGAAAAAGGAAAATTGAAAGTGAGTATGTGGTTTTTGAGATAACTCAGAGAGCAAGGGATGGAATGAATCAAGAGTGTTGAAGAATACCCTGAACAAAATTGCCTTGAAGTCATGGAAGATATGAGTGGAAGACAAGATGGTCCCTAGTGATCCATAGTGATTCCCTGGCCTTCACCACAATGCCTCAGGGCAGTGACCTTCGGACCCTAGAACTTACTTCGTCCACTTCAGACTTTCCACCCTAGAATATCCCTCTCCTTCTGTGGCCCCATTCTCCTCTAGGTGAGTTCTTCCTGAAATCTTCAATTTGAAGAAGGGCCTGCTATCTTTCATTCCTCTCTAGGCTTTGCTACTGTCTCTCTTTACTTTTCCTCTCTCCCCCAATCAGCTCTCCTATATTGTGTTGTCTTCCACCCCATTAAAATGCAGTTTCCTTGAGGGAAGGGACAGTCTTTCTTTTATACTTTTATTTTTATCCCTAAGGCTTAGCATCATGCCTGGAACATAGAAAGCTTAATAAATTCTTGGGTTTTGTTTTTTTTTTTTGCTTTTTTTTTTTTTGGAGGGCAGTTGGGGTTAAGTGACTTGCCCAAGGTCACACGGCTAGTTTTTTGTGTTAAGTGTCTGAGGCCGGATTTGAACTCAGGTACTCCTGACTCCAGGGCCGGTGCTCTATTCACTGCGCCACCTAGCCACCCCAATAAATTCTTGTTGATTTCACTTGTTCACGTTTCCTATGAAACAGAAAGTTGGACCTGATCTAGAATGTGGTGGCAAATCACTGAAAGCACCTTCCCTAAACCAGAGGGGAAAGCACTTGGAAAAAAGATGAGGCTCTTTACAAATTAGAGGGTTTATCTAATGATAATATGATAAATAAGTAAGGATTAAATTAGGATTCAGAATTTAGGCATTAAAGATCTACCAGAGGTGAACAGTGCTAGTGAGAGATTAAATTATGTAGGGAAGATTCCATTGGGATTTCAGCCAAGGCTTCAGAAATCGAGAGGAAAAGATGAGTTTGGGGTACACCAGGATGCTGGTTGCTATGATCTGCTACCAGATGGGATGTGTAGAGTTAAAGGATTATACTTTCATGCATTATTAAGCACCTGCTATGGGCCAGGCACTGGGGATACAATGACAAAAATGAAGTCTTACTTATCTGTATGCCTGCTATTTCCCAAGGCATTCTGGGAGAGCAGGACTTCTCATGCCTCAGCCAACTCTCTAAAAAAAATAGCAAATTTCAGAACAGTTGTTGATCTGCATTGGTAGAGGGAGTTTCCTAGATGGGAATTACCTACTCTGATGAGTAGCTAATTCCTACTCATCTTACCTTCAAGGAGCTTAGAGAAAACAATTCCCTCATATATTATAGTAATATATATGTGTATGATATGTGAAGCAGGTAAGTGATGCATTGGATAGAGTGCTGGACCTGCATTCAGTAAGACCCCAAATCAGATACGACCCTAGACACTTGGGCAAGTCATTTAATCACTGTCTGCCTTACTTTTCTCAGCTGTAAAATGGGGAATAATAATAGTACTTACCTCCTAGTGTTATTGTGAAATAATATTTGTAAGCTATTTAGCACAGTGTCTGGCACATATTAGGCACTTAATAAATGCTTGTCCCCTTCTCCCTATGTAATATATAATGACATACACATATATGCATATGTATTTTATAGCTATCCAATGGAAAGGGGTATTTCTTCACTGGGAGTTCCTCTAATCCTGGTGTCAAACTCAAATAGAAACAGGGTCACTATTAAATAAGGATCTCTGTGGAATGCATATTGAATTAGAAAACTACATCTTAGCATTATCTATGTTCTATTGTATTTTTACTTTGTTAAATATTTCCCAATAACATTTCAATCTGGTTTAGGCAGTGCTGAGGAGTATTGTCAACTGCAATGCAGCCTGCAGACCATGTCTTTTGACACCTCTGTCCTATACCTATAAAATCACAAGTCTGGTTCAAAGAAGAAAAAAAAACCCACCAACAGACCTTGACTTCCCTGTAGTATTAAACACTGTTGACTACTCCCTTTTTTTTTTTTCCATATTCTCTCCTTTCTGGGTTTTCCTGGAAGGCTCTCTCTCCTGGTCTCCTTCTCTCTGTCTAGCCGGTCCTTCTTAACCTCTTTTTCTGGATCAGCAACCACAACTCTTAATTCTTCTTTTTTCTTCCCTCTATGCTCTCTCTTAGCGACCTCATCAATTACTGTGAATTAAATGATGAACTCTCCAGATCTCTGTATCCCACCCTGGTCTCCCCTGAGCTTGAATGCCACAAACTGTCAGTTGGACCCCTCTAACTACATGATCCCAAAGTACCTCAAACTCAATAGGTTTAAAACAGAACTCATTTACCCATGACATCATCATGTTTTGTACTTTTGTTCTTTCCTTGATTCTGTCAAGGCTCCTAGGTTCACAATCTCAGTCATCTGAGCCTCTCTTTCACTCCCCATATGCCATCAGTTGCTAAATCCTGTAAATCTTATCTCCACATTCCACAGAGGTCTCCTCTCTACTCACCTGACCCCTCCCCCTATCCAGCCCCCAACTCCACCTGGGTCAGTTCTTTGACTCCAGCTTATACTATTTTTAAAACAGCCTCCAGATTGGCTTCCCTGTCTCAAATCTTTTCTTATCTGGGGCATTCTCCCCACCTAGCTGCCAAATTGATCTTTCTGTCTTTTTTTTTTTTTTGCTTTTTGGAGGGGGAAGGACAGGGAAGTTAGGGTTTAGTGACTTGTCCAACGTCACACAGCTAGTAAGTGTTAACTGTCTGAGGATTTGAACTCAGGTCCTCCTGACTCCAGGGCCGGTGCTCTATTCACTGTGCCACCTAGCCACTGTCAGATTGATTTTACTAAAGCACAGGTCTATTGGTGATTAGTAGGTTACAGTGACAGCCTGCATCTAGAATCAAATACCAAATTCCTTAGTCTGACATTCAAAACCTTTTTTGATCTAACTACAAGCTGCCATTACGATCTTTTTATATTACTTCCCTTTCCATACTCTGTATTACAACCAAACCAGTCTCTCTACTGTGCCCTGTATATATCATTCTATCTTTTGCCTATATTTTGCAAACCCCAAAATGGGGCCACGATTCAGGACTGAAACAACTCAGCAACAACAATAAAACTACACCTTCATACTTAGGAAACTCTAGCTTATTTCAAGGCTCGACTCAACTGTTTGTTACCCCTAGATACTTCCTAACCTCAAATTCAGAGGCAGCTAGGTGGCTCAGTGGATAGAGAACTAGACCTGGAGTGAGGAAGACTTAGTTCAAATCCTTCCAGAGACACTTACTAGCTGTGTGACCCTGGGCAAGTCACTTAACCTCTGTTTGCTTTAATCTACTGGAGAAAGAAATTGCAAGAAACCCCACTGGATAATATGGTGCACAGAGTCATGAAGGGTTAGATATGACTCAACAGAAAAGACCCCAAACAACCTTATGCTTATATATGTAGCAGGCTGTTCAACCATTCCTATCTGCTCCTCACTCTACTGCTGAGTTTTGACCAGAATGGGTATAAACATTCCTTTTCAATAGTTATCAAAGGACCTATAATTCTTTTTATCCTTTTGTTACCTCCAAGTCCCCCATTCAGAGACAGGCCTTTGGACAAAAACACTTCAGGGTTAGATCTATCTCATTCTCTTCTCTGGGGATGATTCTTCCTCAGTAGCTTCCTCCTAAGGGCAGTTTCCAATAAGCAAAAGCCTGTGGTTAACACTGAATATGAATGTCCAAAACAAAGAAAGGCAAACTTTCCCTGAGGCAAGAGGGAAAGGTTTCAGGTTTCTTTGAGAAAGCCCAAGAGGAGAAAGGGAATATAATATTACTGCCTGAAAGGGGTGGGGGTGGGAGTCCTGTATTCTTTCTGTTTCACAGCACCTGTCCCTAATGTATTCCTGCCTATTGAGTCAAGCAGCCCTGCTCCCAGAATCCTGGCTCTTTCCTTTGTGTAGGTTACTTGTGCCTGACCTTCCACTCCCTCTCTCCGCATGGCTTCTTATATAAGTTTCTTATATAAGTTTACTTTCTTGAACTCCATAGGTCTTCTATTCCTTCCATTAAGAGTTGGATCCCTCTTCAAATATGCATCCTAGAGTCCCTGAACTTCTAAAGATCACCCCGAGGAGTACCGCATCCATTCTCCACTCTATCCAGTTGCTTCTTTTAAGATATGCCAGAGGATTAATTTGCACCTCATAAAGCGATCACTTTAGCGTGGTCTCATATATAACAGTTAGCTTGAGGCCTCATTGCCTGTCTCTTTTCTGTGATTAGGTTCTGAGCTTTCAAAGACCACTCCCTTACAAATAGATTTTGCATGATCCTATCTGTGTGCATGTAGTCCACCCACGAGCAGGGATTATGTCATTCTGGTTTTTGCATCCCTACAGTCTGACACAGCACCTTATCCAAACCAGGAATTCTTGTTAGCTTGGGTCCAATTAGTATTTTTCTTTGAGGCTTTGTTTGTAGCTGTTTTTATAGCATGCTTTTTTTTAAAAATTCAAAACTTAACAAATAAAACAAGCATTTCCATAGCATAGTAGAATAGAAAAATATAATTACACATGAAGTTGCAAATCTATTGTGTACAACTTGCTGCTCCTTTTAAATAAATGTTAAAGTTACCATGTAACTTTTTTCTTTATTTCTTACCTCCACTCCTCCACCCCACTTTAGAGATGGCTACCAGTAGACATAAATGTGTGTGTGTACACACACATGAACACACACACATATATTTGTGTAAAATCATTTTATACATATTTCTAAATGATTGATGTACAAATGAACGACTGGACTGAAGGAATTAAGGTGAAAACCAAATGGCCACTTCTCAGGGATGCTGTAAACATTCTAGATCAATTACTGGATTCTCTCTCAGGTAGCTTCTAACCCTCAAGTTCTGTGTGCTTTTACAGTTATCTCTTATGGTCTAGTATCCTTTGCATCCTTGTTTTATATACACATATGTATGTGTGTGTATATCTATATCTATATCTATCTATCTGCCTATCTATCTATCTATCACATATCTATCTGTCTGCCTGTCCATCCAATCATCCATCCATCCATCCATCTATCTGTAAACATTATTGAGACCCTTACAATTCTTCTTTCATATTTACCTTTTTACATTTCTCTTGTTTTTAAATGTAAAACTTTCTATTCAGCTCTGTTTTTTTCATCAGAAATGCTTGAAAGTCCTCTATGCCATTAACTATACATTTTTACCCCTGAAGGGTCATACTCAGTTATTCTTGGCTGTCATCCTCACTTCTTTGGCCTTTCTGAACCTCATATTCCAAGTTTTCAACTCCTTTAATGGGGAAATTGCTAAATCTTGTGTGATTGACTGTGGTTCCTCAGTATTTGAATCATTTCTTTTCTGACTGTTTGAAATGTTTTCTCTTTGACTTGGAATTTGACTAATATTCCTGGGAGTTTCCATTTTCATTTTGGAGCTCTTTCAGGATGTGATCAGTAGATTCTTTTGATTTCTATTTTACTCTCTGGATTATGATATTGGGGTAGCTTTCCTTGATAATTTCTTGAAATACGATGTCTAGGCTCTTTCTTTGAGTATAGTTTTCAGGCAGTCCAATAATTCTTAAATTATCTTTTTAAAGTCTATTTTCCAGGCTAATTGTTCTTCCAATGAAATATTTCATATTTTCTTCTATTTTTATTATTCTTTTGACTTTGTTTTATTGTTTCTTGATATCTCATGGAATCATTAGCTTCCACTTGCTGAGTGCTATTTTAAAGGAGTTCTTTTCTTTGGTGAATTTTTGTGCCTTCTTTACCATTAGGCCAATTCTGTTTTTTAAAGTGATATTTTCTTCAGTATTTTTTTGTGTGTGTCTCTTACCAAACTGTTAATTCTCTTTTCATAATATTCTTGCATCACTCATTTCTTTTCCCAATTTTTCCTACACTGCTTTTATATCTTTCTTCAACTCTTCCAGGAATTCTTGTTAGCTTGGGTCCAATTAGTATTTTTCTTTGAGGCTTTGTTTGTAGCTGTTTTTATAGCATGCTTTTTTTTAAAATTCAAAACTTAACAAATAAAACAAGCATTTCCATAGCATAGTAGAATAGAAAAATATAATTACACATGAAGTTGCAAATCTATTGTGTACAACTTGCTGCTCCTTTTAAATAAATGTTAAAGTTACCATGTAACTTTTTTCTTTATTTCTTACCTCCACTCCTCCACCCCACTTTAGAGATGGCTACCAGTAGACATAAATGTGTGTGTATACACACACATGAACACACACACATATATTTGTGTAAAATCATTTTATACATATTTCTATTTTTCAGTTCTTGGTCTGAGTTTATGTCTTGTTCTTCCCTGACACCGCAGTAACCTTTTATATTCAAATTTTGTTGTTGTTGTTGTTATTTGTTAATTTTTTCAGTCTATTTCTTGATTTTGAACTTTATGTGAAACTTGGGCTCTGCTCATCAGGGGAAGTCCAGGAAGAGTCACTGTCCCAAGCTTCAGGCTTTTTCCTGTTGCTGTTGTCAGAGCTAGTTCTGGAAGTTCTCAAAGTTTTGGTGATTCCAAGGTGCTGTGATCCTGGTTGATGTATGATCACTGCTTTCCTGTTCTACACTCTGTTCTTTACATAGGAACAGCCTCTGGTCCCCTGTAACCACAAGTGCTAGCACTTACTTTGCCTTGGAACTATGACCAGGGCCCCTTCTCCCTTGTGACTGACCCAAGCATTTGAACTGTGTATGGGCAATAGAGTTGACAGTCAGTACCAGCTGTACCAGTGCCAGCAAAAGGTCCCCTTTAATCTCTTTTCCGACCTCCTTACTGTCTCTGGGCTGAGAGCTCCCAAAGTTGCTACTGCTACTGCTATTGCTGCTGCTGCTCCTTTAGACACTGTGAGTGTGGGCTCTGATAAAGTCCCCACCCTAGCAACACATCTTTCCCTTGCCAACCTCCTAAGTTTTCTCAGGCCGGAAAAATATTTCACCTTGACATTTTGTTGGCTGTGCCACTCCAAAATTTGATTCAAGGTGTTATTTAAAATTTTGTTTTGGCGGGGAATGTTAAGAGAATTCAATTGGGTTGCCTCTAATTTGCCGTATTGGCTTTTGTTGTTTGTATGAAATTTTAGCAATCAGTCCCTTAGCCTGCATTTTGAAGTACCTAATATGCACTAGGAAACATCATTTTAGTGGATCTGGAGGTACCTCAGATCTGGGAACAGCCACAGATAAGACTGGTTTGTCTTTCTGCCTCCTCTGGAACCTGCCAATAATTACTCTGGAAAACTCAACTTTTCTAGGAATCATCTTCTTGATCAGAAAAATGCAAGAACTACTATGCATCTTTCTAGTTGAAGCACATAACAAGTCACATTTCCATGTAGTTTTAAGCATTGTTCCCATAAAACCCTTGGGATGTAGGGAATGTTGCGGGGGAGAGGGGGATCTGGATTTTGAGGAACTGAGTGTACATCCTGTCTCTGTCATTTACTGCCTGGGTGACCTTGAGAAGGGGAAAGAGAAGGGAACAAACATTACTTAAGCCCCTACTATGTCCAGGCACCGTGCTAAACACTTTACAAATAATCTCATTTGAGAAAGTAACAACTTCTTTCTGCCTCAGTTCCTCATCTGTAAGATAAGGATTTTGAATGAGATAACATCAAGGGACCTTCCAGCTCAGGATCTAGGATTTATCCATAAGTTCCATAGTTGTTATTCAGTCAAGGAGCATGTATTGAGAACTTATTGTGGAAGAGTAAGTGCTGAGGATACAGAGAAAGGTAAACACATGGTCTCTGCCAAGGACACACAAGATACATCAAGGGAAGGTAATCTCAAGAAGGAAAGGGGGCAACGTGGCCAAGAAATGGGCTTGGGAACTGATGGAAGTCGGGAGATGGAGGTGAGGACATAAATTCCAATCAACTTGCCCAAGGTCATATAGCTAGTAAGTTTTGAAGCTAGTGTTTATTAAAAACCCAAGTTTTCTGACTCCAAATCCAGCAAGGGGCAGGAGGAAAGCATTACACCATGCTAACATATAGTGAGTGGGCACGAAGGCATGGGCTAGACCCAGGAGATTTAACCCATATGTATATTTATGGTCCAGAAATACAGAGATGGCACAGAGCAGCACCCAAGGCTTCCATCTCTCCCCAGGAGACTAGGAGGCTGCTGCTGGTTCCACAAGGTCAGCGACAGGAACCGGTGACTAGCTGGGGGTGGGGCGGAGGGAAGTGGGAGTGAAGTGAAGGGTATCGGAGGGAATGGCATGTCCCCATAGCTGATTTACTCTTATAAAATGTACTCCCGGGGAGGGCCCCTGAAGGACTTTCTTCCTGGGGTGGGGGAAGAATACCGCCTGTTGTCTGCTCAGGGGAGACAATGGCCAGTCTGTGTGCACGTGGGTCCTACAGCTCCAGCAGGAATCAGCTGCCCTTGTTTCCTCCTCCACGATTACAATACTGCCCAGTTTGAGGCTACCCTTCCCCCTTATCCTCTTCCCCTCCTTCTCTTCCTCCCCCCCACCCCCACCCCCCCGGGGAGCCAGGGAATGGGATTTCATCCCGTATCCCTCTCTCGCCATGCGCTCTTGGCAACAGCAGCCACCGCTGCAGCCAGCTTCCCGGCCCACTTGGCTCTCGGTGGGTATCGGATTTCAATCGCAGGTTTCTGCCGTCCCTCATTTAGTCTGGCCTCTTGTCTTCCCTTTCTCTCCAGCACACGAGGCAGATTCTGATCCCAGGCGATCTGGACTGGACTGATGAGGAGGGAGCCAAAGCTGGCCGCCTGCAAGACGACAGGATCGCTGGGCTCCGGGGACGGCTGGCCAGGGCGCAGGGCGCTGAGCAATGGAGAGCAAGGCAATGTCTCCTTGGTGGCTCGTGGCTGCAGCTGCTCCGGCCTCATCCAGCCATAGCTATCGCTGGGAAACCGGGCAAGAAAACCTTTCCTCAGGATCCTGGCCTGTGCCAGTGGGCAGCCGGCCAGAAAGCAAGACATAAGCAATTAGTCAAATGTCCTGCTGGGCAGCCAGGGCCCTGGGTGGGCCTGGAATAGAGGGGACGCTGGCCTGGGGTTCCAGCAGCTGCAGGTGGTGACATTTCTCCACTGGGTCAGCAAGCAAGCAGGACAGGCTTGCTTTGAACAAATATACACCGGCCTGCTTTTGTGCAGTTTTGTTACCAGGGCAGCAGAGCCACAGGCTTGAAACCTCTTCAACAAAAATTCAATTCATTGGACCCAGCCATTCGAATTAGAAGGGAGCCCAGTCAGTCACCCCACCAGTCAGTCAGTCAGTCAACAAACCCTTTCTATGTCCCGAGCACTGTGCTGTACTCTGGGAAACTGCCAAATTGACAAAAAAAACTTGACAAAAATCAAACAAGTAATTCTTGGAATCTAGTCCCCATTCTTTATTTTTTACAAGAAAGAAACAAATCCCCATTCTAAAGTATACACAGAGTGGCAGAGCTGTGACTTCTGACCAGCATACCTAACTTCAGTGCTCTTTCAATAATAACAACAAAACAACTGGATGGATTTATAGCTTTTTAAGTTCTGGAAAGCCCCTAATAACATGAATCCACCCGAGTCTCATAACAACTCTGTGATGTTTGCTAAGTATTACTGTCTCCATTTTACAGATGAAGAAACTGAGGTTAAAGAATTTGTCCAATCCACCTTCTCCCCTCAGTCACTGAGTGTGTCCTGTGTACAAGGCAACAGGCTAGCTTGTAGGGATGCAAAAGTTAAAAATAAAAAGGCAGCTGTTACCTTAGGAAAGTTACATTTAATAGAAAAGATGAGACAGGAGCACAAATAGTACAGACCTTGGGTGAAATTTGATAAGGGCCCAGAAGGGAGCCCAGATAAAATGCTGCTATCTTTCTTGTCTTGAGATTTAGCTGATAAATTAATTCACACTAAGATCTTAGAGTTTAATAAGTTAAATTTTGAAAGAGAAACCTTGATTAGCAATTCTTAATCAAAAGAATGATTTGATAAGGGTGAAATTTTAGGCATGAGATAGAAAGAACATAGAAAAAAATGAAAGGCTCTGTCTTCTCCATGGGCCACAAATGGCACTGTTTGCTGTTTAAGCTAGGCCCTACCCATTTGGATCTGAGAGCTTGATTAAAAAAAATTAGCTTTTTTGTTCTCAGAGTGGTAAACTGAGGCAGAAGGAAACTAAATCACACTTTGCTTTAATTTTGTCAGTGCTGGAGATAATTTGCTATTGCCGTGGTTTAGGTGAACATAAAGGATTTAAATTGAGCAACCGAGCAGAAATTCTGAGTTTATTTAAAAAATTTTTTTTTCTTCTTTTCCTCCTTGAGGAGGAAACAAGGTCCTATCACTGAACCCTACTAACATGTATGCAGTATCTATTGTGTGCAGAAAAGCAGGAAGTCACAAAGTTATGTCAGAAAAGGAAGCTGTTCTTTTAGAAGTATGACAGTAGAATGTAAGCATCTTGAAAGCAGGAAACATTTCAGTTTATTTTGTCTTTTATTAGGACGTCTGGACATGTGCAGGCAGGAGCACAAGCCAAGGTAGACGGTGTTATTGTAGATACTGGGTGTTTAATAAATCTTTGTTGAATGGAGGTTATAATCTAGTAAAATTTTATAATGAAATTTTATAAATTTTATAAATGGAAAGGACTTTATTCTGATCTAGCTTTCCATGGTCATGCAATAACTAGAAATCACACCAATCAGAAGAAAATAAAAGAAAATCAGCATTGCCACTGCCCCAGAAAAGTGTCAGCTGACTCCTGAATGCCTCCATTCACTGTATCAGTGACTTTCTGGACCAAAATACCCCCGCCCACAAGCTTTTATCTCTTGTTCTGCTTTGGAATGTTATCCTTGTGAGGGCAAGAACTATATGGATTTTGTATCCTCAAGACTTAGCAAAGTATTTGGCACATAGTTACATAGTAAGATTTATTGAATGCATATTTACTCAACAAGGCAAGTCCACACGCATTTATAAGGTGTTCCCTATGTGCCAGATAATGTAGTAAACTTTCAGAATGCAAATACAAGCAAATAAGATGGGGTGGAAGTAAGCAGAGTGTGTGCATGGTGGAGAGTCAAGGGCAGAGCCCAGAGAGGAGTGAGAGGGAACATGGCTGACTTGGGTACTTTCCTTAAAATGGAGATTCTGGGAGAAACTAATCAGTCCAAGGAGGATGCAAAAGTTGGATTAACTTTCAGAGTGAGAAGGCTGCTGTGGAATGGTGGAGAGGGTCATTCTTTTATCATTTGGCCATCTCCACCAAATGTCACACATAGGACAAGCAAGCCAGTCTAGCTGAGGCAGCAGAGCACACTGATGGGGAGAGAAGAAGCAGCATGTACCAGGCAAGTCAAACTACCGCCACCTTGACCGCCATGTTCCTGTAGATCCTAGTAGAGATAGCCTAGGACTTTGAACCCAAGAGCCTTGGGAATAGCAGTACTCCAGATCAGTGCCCTCAGCCATCATCCTTGGAGGCAACGCCTGTGGAGTTGCAGCCTGGCAACTGTTCCTTCTGGTGATATGGATACTGAAGACCCAGAAAGGAAAGCTCTGCCATCAAAGTCCTTGGCACTGTCAGATGGCTTAACATCAGAAACTGACAGGATTTCATCAGTGTGACTGACATTAAAGAAGAGGCATTACATGTACTTTGCTTCTGTACCCCAGGGTCATTAACTTGTGGCTGAAACCTACCATGTGTGTTGACTCCCCCATGAGAACGGGAATTCCTTGAGAGCAGGGTCTGGCTTACTTTTTTATTTGTATCCTCAGGACTTAGCACAATGCTTTGCAAGTAGTAAACACTTAATAAATGCCTCACTCATCCATTCATGTTGTCTACCTCTCTCATTTTACATAGGAAAATACTAAAAACCAATGAGTTTATGTGTCTTGCCTGGGGTCCCACAGCTAGTTGGTAGCAGGGCTGGAAAATGGAACTGGGACCTTGGAGTTTCATTGAGGGTTCTTCCCCCCGAACATGGTCCCTTTCTAGGTTTTTGAGTAGAGGTCAACAACAAGCCTCTAGGAATCTGTAGGATCTGGTGAAGCTGCATTTTCCTCCACAACTATTCTAAGACAAAGCTGGAGGGTGGAAAGGGGTTCTAGGAAAGTGATTTTCTTAAAGTATGTGTCAGATCATGTCACTCTTCCTCTCAAGAAACTCTAGTGGCTTCCAATTACCTTCAGGATCTATTATCAAGACCTCTGACTTCTAAAGCCCTTTACAACCTGAGTCCTTCCTACCTTTCCAGTCTCCTTAATGTTACTTCCCTCCATGCTCCATAATCCAGTGACATTGGCCTGCTGCTCTTCTTTGCACGTGAAACCCTATCTCCTGACTGTGCTTTTTCAGAGGCTATTCTTGATGCCTAGAATGACCTACTTTCTCCATTCAGTCTCCTGGCTTCAAGACTCAGCTCAAATCCCCCATTCTGTACGAATCCTTTTTGCCGCCCCCCACCCCACTAATGGCTTCCTCTGTAATTGCCTTTAATTTTCACTCTATCTCTCTTGTACAAATATAGTTGTTTGCATGTTGTCTCTTTCGTTAGAATGTGAGTTCCCTGAGGGCAGGGACTATGGTTTTTTGCTTTTCTTTTCCTTCTCAGTGCTTAGTACAGTACCTGACATATATTAGGTGCCTGATAAATGCCTTAACAAGCTAACACCAACTGATTTTATAAGTGGGGCTAGACCTGGAAGAAATAATAATAATAGCATTTATGTTGCAATTTAGAGGTCTTCAAATTGCTTTACTTATGTTACCTCTATTGAGAATACTAGCTCTAACTTACATAACTTTAACTCTTGCTAGGCACTTAACATACATTATCTCATCTGATCTTTACAACAACATTGTGAGGCTGACACTACTATTATCCCTGTTTCACAAATGAGGAAACTGATATTGTGGGAAATTAAGTGAATAAGGGTCATATGACTAGTAAGTGTCTGAAGAAGGATTTGAACTCAGGCCTTCCATAATGTGGGAGTCAGGAGACCGAGTTACAGACTGGGAAGTCAATGGTTTACTATGAGTGAGAGCAAATAATGTCTAAGAACCAGAAGAAGGAGGAGGAGGAGAAGAAGAAGAAGGAAGAGGAGAAGGAGGAAATGATGATGATAAGAATAATAATACATTTCTATAGGTCTTAAAGGTTTGCAAAGTACAGTAGCCTAATGACATCTTAGCAAAGTTGGTGTTTGTATTGTCCCCATTTTACAGATGAGGAAACTGAGGCAAACAGACATTAAATGACTTGACCTGGGACCTATAGCTAATAAGTATCTGAGGCCAAATTTGAGCTCAGCTCTTCCTGACTCCAAGACCAGCGTTCTATTCACTGAGTCACCCAGAAGAGAAATAGATGTTTAGATGTATGGTGAAGTGAGAAGAATCAAGAGAGGATTTCATACAATAACATCACAAAGAAAAATCATTTTGACAGACTAAAGAATTCTGATCAATGCAAATACATAGCATGATTTCAGGGGACCATCAATGAAGCAGCCTACTCTCCTCCTCACAGAAAGGTATGGAACAAAAAGCATATATTTTTTGGACATGTTGCATGTCAGAATCTATTGTGCTTACCTAAGTGTATTGTTCGTTAAGAGTTTTCTTTTGCTTTTTTTTCCCCCACCAACTAGTAGGTGCATGGAAGGGTGAAAGGGGGTAGGGAGAGAATAGTTAAAAATAAAGAAGAAAAAAGGTCATTGAAGCATATTTTAAATGAACAGAACAGAGAGAAAACCAAAAAGAATAACAGACAAATAGGCCAGCTTTGGTAAATATTGAATTCATAATATATTTAAGATGAAAAACAAACTATATAATAGAGATTGTCAGTTTCGCATATGACCTTTTTCTCTTCTGTGTATGTGGAAATGTTTATTTGGTGTTTGTTAGGGTCAGAATAAAAATATAAAATCTTTTAAAAAATAGAATAATACCTGTGTTAAGGCAGAAAATTCCATTCTCCATGAGATTCAGGTTTTTATTTTGTGTTAAGTCAAGTCTCATGCTTTCTAATGAAGGTACAAAGTGGACAATATCACTGGGTGGGGGTGGAGGTGAGGGTGAGGGAATCATGACTTCCTAATCTTACCAAGGTGGCCCAAATGCTTTCTCTTGTCTCTGTTCCCAGGACCTGCTCCTCCTAGATAGAGGAATGTAGCAGGCAATAGTTGGTTAAAAACAGAATGCAGGAGTACTCTATTGATGAATAATTATTAATTATTATTGCTTAACTGAGAATAGCAAACTTAAATTTAAAATTTTCTGTTTTGAAAAACTTGATTTATAATTAAGGTAAACTATCCCATTTCTTTTATCACAATGAAAGCTTTAAAAATTAATTTCATTGCTTTTTAACTTACCATCTGTTAATTCAAAGCAGGGTTTTAAAATGAACTTAATTGGGTTTGAATTGACCATTTTGGAGCTCGTTTAAAAAGTCTTTTTAATTAACATGATTATTTTTTAAATACCAAAACAAGATTTTTTCATCCACTTAGTCACATCCTGTTCATCAATTTACATAGGAGCTAGCTAGACCATTTTCAAACTAGACCATTTGTACATCTAGGTCTTACCCTAATCACTGAATGTGCACAGAGGTTGAATGTATAACAGGCTGGGGACAAAGGAAGTAGAAGCCAAGAACTGGACCTTTGACATTATGGGATTTTAGAATGATTGACTTAGAACCAGGAAAGTCCTCCAAGCTCTTTTCTTCCAAAGCCATTTTATAGATAGTGAAACTCAGGTCCAGAAGGGGTAAGTTAATTTATACAATGAAACACAAATAGCGAATACCAGAACTGGGGTTTAGGAGGGGATAAGCATTTATTAAATGTCTACTATGTGCAAGGCACTGCTAAGTGCTACACAATTATTCTCTCATTTGATCCTCAAAATAACCGTGGGAAGCAGATGCAATTTTTATCCCCCTTTTAACAGTGAGCAATTAAAAAAAATTTTTTAATTTAAAAATTAAAAAAAATTTTAACAGTGAGGAAACAGAAGAGTACCAGGAACACATACCTACTAAGTGTCTTGAGGCCAGATTTGAACTCAGATTCTCCTGACTCCAGACCCAGTGCTCTATCTACTGTGTAACCAAGATCTAACACTCTTTCTGCTTTACCATACTTCCTCTCTAGCATTCACCTAACCTCCTCTCTGGAATGAACTGCCTCCCCTCTGCCCCTCAACATATGCACACACTTTTTTTTACCCGGGAGTACACTTGCCAAAATGAAAGTAGAAAGTATGAACAAAATTGTAAAAAAACAAAACAAAAACTTTTTATACAAATAAAATAAGATTTAAATAATTGGAGAAATATTCATTGCTCATGGGTAGGCAGGGCCAATATAATAAAAATTACAATTTTACCTAAACTAATTAATATATTCAATGCCTTCTCAATTTAATTAACTGTCTCCCTTTCAGACCTACTTTCCTATTCCTCTTCCCCCATCCCAGAGATGGATGCTTTCTGTCAGCAGTGAGGAAGGTGCTATATATGCTTGTCTCAAGGGAAAGGGGAAAGAGTGTGACTGGAAGGAATCAAGCAGTGCAGTGAAATGGAACCAGCATGAAGTTTGGTGTTAGAAGATAATGAAGTGACCTTATATGTCACATCTCTGGGTTCTTGTCTCCTAATAGAATGGATCATATTCCATCTCTAAATCTATGGTTCCATCCATGATATTGAAAGCCCTTAAGTTCAAGTCCCACCTTTACTACTTGTTAGCTGTATGACCCTGGTCAAGTCATTTTACTTCTCCTGGATTCAGTTTCTCAATTTATACAATGAGAGGCTGGATCAAAGTTTCCTCTTAGGTTCCTTCTAGTTTTAGCATTCTATGATTTTTTTCTCTTCAAGATCAATCAAGCCTTTTGACATTTTTAATTTACAAATTTTGGGAGATGGAGGGTGTGTGCAGTAGATAACAAGATGTTATTTTCCTGGGAACATTTACTAAGAAAATTATTTGCTACCTTTTCCTTAAGTCCTGTCTTGATACTCCAACCTAATGTGATCTGTTCTATTTCTGAAATTGTTGTTGTTGTTTAGTCATTTTCAGTCATATCCAACTCTTCATGACCCCATTTGGGGTTTTCTTGGCAAAGATATTGGAGTGGGTTTATCATTTCCTTCTCCAGTCCATTGTACAGATGAGGAAACTAAGGGAAACAGGGTTAAGAGACTTGTCTAGGGTCACATAGCTAGTAAATGTCTGAGGCTGGATTTGAACTCAGGATGATGAGTTTTCTTGACTCCAGGCTCAATAGACTCAATAGACTCTAGACTCAATAGACTCAATCCACTGTGCCATCTAGCTGCTCCTCTCTCTGAAAGCTGACCACATTCTATTTTTCCTCCTTAATGGTGCATGTGTGTGTAATTATAATTCACAATTTATAATCCCTTCCAGGAGTATGTGTTGTCCTTTGGGACTCAAAGCCAGATAATATCACACTAACATGACATTCCATTCCATTCAGCCAAGATTTTCTTAACTTATGAAATGGGATAAGCCTGCTGAAATGGGAAGCAGTTTGGCATGTGTGAGGTAGCCCTTCTTCAGACCTTGTCAAGTAAACCCCAAGTCTTTAAGGGTACATCAGCCCTGATCCCCCACCCCTTACCAGCTTCTGCTAGATCTCCTATGAACCTCTTTCTCCACCAGCCACTATGTCCAGATAATGTTCCCAAGGAGTGGGCATCCTCATGGAATGGGTGGTTCCACTTCTCCCACCCTGGCGGAATATCATCTAATGGTTTCTCCACTTTGCTTCCTACGCCCCATGCCTTGTTTCAGAAACCAGAGTTTATGCCCTTCCGGCCATTTCAGAAACTTCCAACCTATGATCCCCTAGCCTTTCTTCACCCATCTCCACTGGGTGAAGGTGGGACACCTCATGTGTCCCACAACTTCAGGCAGGCTCCAGACATATTTCCCTTTACTCATTAACTTCCCAGCTATCCTAGCTACTCTGCTATCCTTCCTCATAGTTCCCTCTCCATTTCTGGAAGCATGACCATACAGGGTACATCACTTGAAAGTGTTCACCAAAAAAATAACAATAATAATAATTAAATTTAAAAAATAATTTTTAAAATGCTCTCAATTAAAATAGAAAATTCCATTCTCCGTGGGAAGCAGGTATGTATTATATTAAGTCAAGTTTCATTCCATTGGTCCTGGAAGAGGTGTGTCAATTTCTTCTCCAGTGTCCCAGTAACTTTCTGGACCAAAATGACCTTCTTTGGCCCAAGTCCCCTATGTATATTGTCTTGTTCTATCAGAAAGTAAGCAGCTAGGTGTCACAGTGAATAAAGAGCCAGGTCTGGAGATGGGGAGAGCTGAGTTCAAATCCCATCTCAGATGCTTATTAGCTGTGTGACTCTGGGCAAGTCACATGACCCTGTTTGCCTCAGTTTCCTCATCTGTCCAATGAGCTGGAAAAGGAAACAGCAAACTCTCTAGTGTTTTTGCCAAGAAAACCCCAGACGGCATCATGAAGAATCAATTGCACATGACTGAAAACTGACTGAACTACAACAACAAAGTATTCATTAACTCATTCTGTCACTAAGCATTTCCTTGCCGTCATCCTCTTCCTGCTCTTGTGGAACTTTCAGGTGACTTTTCAATGCTATAAAGATGGCCACTGTTATCTGAACGGGAAGGTCATCTACCACCTCTTTTGTTTTAAAAACATCTGAGACCCAGAGAAGGGAACTGTCCGACCCAAAGTCACATAAATGAGTACTTGCCATTGTTGTACCAAGCTAAATTCATGTAGTTGACGTTCATGGAGCTCTTTATAGTTTCAAAGTTCATGAATCTTTAATAGGCCTTATAGCTTCTTCTTGGTAAACATTCCCAGTTCACTAAACTGATTGATCCTCCTGTGGCATATACTGGAGTCCCTTCACCATCTTGGTTAAACAGCTCTGGATGCTTCCCATCTCATCAGCTCAAAACGCAACGTCTGCAGACCTTTTCCACCTGTTCCCCCTTCCTTCTGTTCCTTCCATTTACCTTGTCAGTGAGTTAATAAGCATTGATTAAGTGCCCACCATGTACTGGGCAATGTCTTAAGTCCTGGAAATACAGATACAAGCAAAAAAAAAAAAGGAAAGCCTGCCTTCAAGAAGTTTCCAGTCTAATTGGGGGGAAGACAACACAGAGAATTGGAAAGAGACAAGAGGGGATGTATCTGCATGCTGGCATCATGACTAAGTCCAGAGAGTTCAAAGAAGATCTAGAAGAGGAATGAATGATGGTCTGCCTGAGGTTCTTCCTCAAAATGGAGGTTCCAGGAAGAAGTAAACAATGGGAGAAGGGTACCGCAGAGTTCAGAGATGTTCCAGGGTGAGAAGGCAGGTGACTAAGACATATTGGTAAAGTCCATAGAATAAGAAGCAGAGCTCATATATCTCATACTCACAATTTTTTTTGCACAGTGTCTCCCCTGTGTAAACTTCTCAAGAGCAAGAATTAGGTGTTTTTGCCTTTCTTTATAATCCCAGACCCTGCCTGGTATGTACTTAATATTCAAATCCCTGTTGATTGACTGATGAACTGACTGACTGACTGACCGATGCTCAGGGGCAATGAGTGCCATCTGGTTTAATTCCCAACTCTACCACTAACTAGCTGTAGCAGTATGGTAGCAAGAGCACAAGATGTGCAGTCACAAAACCTGAGTTTGAGTCATGACTTGGTCTCTCAGTTGTATGATCTCAGGCAATTATTTTGCCTCAGTTTCTTCCTCTGTAAAATGGAGATGTCCACTGTACTTTCCATGCATATCAGAGGGTAAGAAAGAACTACATAGAAATATGAGCAGCTTTGGCTATTTTGAGCCAGTCACTTCTCTCCTCTGACCTTCAGCTTCCTCACCTATAAAATAAAGGCACTGAAGCAGATAACCTCGGCAATCCCTTCCTGCTCTGACATTCTCTGATACTGCAGTCTGATCTCATTTGATCTGGAAACGCTGCTATTTCTAGCTGCTCCTCTGGGGCCTGCCACACATGCCGGGGAAATCAGCCTATTCTCCAGTCAAGATTTCCAGTCCACCAACCAGCAAAACGTGGAATGGGCAAATCTGTGAGATTGGAAGGACCCGTGACTCCTCCCCCCACCAGAGCCTCTCTAGAACAAAACTGCATAGACCTGTTCAAAGAAGGAAAAAAAATACCTTTTTTCCCCTGCTAATTGAACAGAAACTAATTCAGTTTCGTTCAGTTCAGCAAAAATTATCAAGTATTTACTGTGTACCTAGCTTTGTATTCAGTGCTGGGTTTGTAATCAAAGGATGAGAGGAACACCTTACTTATCCGACACCATCAGGGAATAAACTGTTCCACATAAGTGGATATTCATGAAGTTTCTTCCTCTAAGCACCAAAACTAGTCTAATTTTAAAGATTTTTGATAATAATCTCTTTACAGTACATTCAACACACAGTGGTATTGTCAAGCTGTATTGTGTTATTGAATCAAAAATACACCTGACTCAAAACTACTTCTCCAGTCTTATCTCATACAATTTGCTTTCCTGAAATCCATGTCTCCAGTCTGGGGGAATTCAATTGAATCACTCACCCTGGGAATTCTTGCTCTGGGGCTGAAATTTCTTGTACAAATGCAAATCTACCTATTTCCCCTTGTATCTAGCCAGCAGCATATCAGACTATGCTTTATATCCTATAAAGCCATCACCCTGGTCATTTACCTGGCAGTACAACCGTTATTCAGGGCACATAATCAAGTAAGTATTACCATTGCTTTTGGAAGAATCCATGATCAATGCATTGCCCTGTGGATCAGCTCACCATTCTATTAGTCCCCAGACCAAACCTTCCTTCCTGGGCCATAATTCTTAGAGATGTCCTGAGAGTAGAAGGGAAGCTTGTGAAGAGATCACTTTTTAGATTTGTGTCCCCATGGTTTAGGATGAAGCTTGGTATATAGTAAGCACTTAATTAGTGTTCTTCCTTCCTTCCTTCCTTCCTTCCTTCCTCCCTCCATCCCTTTCTTCCTTCCTTCCTTCCTTCCTTTCTTCAGTGCTTCCTTCAGTCCTTCCTTCTTTCTTTGCTTTTTCTTCCTTCCCTCCTTTCCTCTTTCCTTCCTTCTTTTCTTTCTCTTCCTTCCTTCCCTCATTGTTTCCTTTCTTTTCTCTCTTCCTTTCCTCCCTCTTTCTCTTCCTAGACTCTTTCCTTCTTTCCTTTCTCTTCCTTCCTCCTTCCCTTTCTCTTCCTTCCTTCCTTTTTCTTTCATCTTACTCTCCAATCAATCTAACACCATTTCTAACAGATATCTTCTAATTTCTAGCTTTCTGCTTCTCTAGGATACTCATCTTTACCCATGGACATCCTACTCATAATTCAAGGCCGAGATCCATCACCATCTTTTCCCAAAAGAAAACCATATATTTTTAAGGCTGAAAGGAACCTCTCATATCCTATAGACCAAGTCCCACACTTTGCAGATGAGGAAGCTAATGACTGGAGAGATGAAGGGACTTGCCAACTTCACATAGAGAAAGGTCAGAGACAGGGTCCAAACTCAGTTCTTCTCACTCTAAATTTAGCTTTTTTGTGTGTTGTATCCTACTGAGAAAGGTCATTACCAACCTGGGGAGAGTCAATGAAAATTTTTTTGGAGAAGCTGGTATTCAAATACAGATTTAAATTTTGTGAAATGTTCTCTTTTTTCTATTTCTATAAGGATGATATACACCTGCATATCTGCATACATACATGTGTGTATATGTCAAGGTGTTAGGAGACATTCTGTTTTCCAGAACTAAAGCTCAGCAATCAGACTGTGCTCTGAGCTTGGCATAACAACAGTCCTTTGCTCTCACCCTCTGGCAAAATCCCACATAATTACTGTATTGTTTCGATCAGCACCAGGTGTTCTGTGAGCTCAGACAAGCTCTGACAAGTTCCGTATGAAGCACTGCTATGAATTAAACTTGTCACATCGACACTGTTATCCTTCATTGTCAGGGCTATGGCTCACTGTGTAACCATTGATATAAGTACTGGGATCTCCACACACTGCCTCGGGTCCTCACACTAGGAGCCCCACCCCGGGCCCATGTCTAATTTACGTCCTTGCTTGCAAGCTGTTTCCGTCACTTTGAAATTAAGTTTCTATTTGATCCTGACCCTTTTGTCTCTAGTCTGTTCTGTTCGGTTTAGGTCATCTACAGATTAGAGGCTAGTTCAGTTCAGTTGACACCACATATATGTATACGTATATGTACATCTACGTATATCTATGCAAATGTATGTATATATCCAAACACATATACATAGATATACAGTTTTCTCCTCATCTGGAAAAATGTTTTGACACTGGGCCTATATATTCAGGGGCATAGAATATTAGGAGAAGATAGTAAGAATGGTGAATTAAGAAACTCTTCCCTTAGGAAAATTAAAAAAACAAACAAACCATGAATAGAAACTTACCATAGAAGCATCTAGACAAATGAGCCAAATGTCATGCAGCAGTATCTTGCTCTTACAGCAAGATGATCTGTGTAGAATCTGCCATGATAGCAAAGCTCAGATAGGTAAGTGATAGGGTGAAGAGGGAACTCAGTATGAGATGAAAGGAGAAGCTGAAACCATGGGTTGGCCCTGGGTTCTCCTTGAGAAAGAACATTCTGTCTAGCTGCCCACTCCACTTAATGAATCTGGGTTGTATGTTTTGTGTTACAAACAGCAACAGCTGTTTGCCATGTGGTGAATTGATAAGGAAACCTAACTCCAATCATGATAGAAGCCCCAGAAGTCATAGGCCCCCTCTTGCTAGCTTTATGACCACTGATCATTCACTTCACTTTTCTGAGCCTCAGCCTTCTCATGTATAAAATGGGCATGGTACTATTTACATGTTCTACCTCACGGCATTATTGTGAGGAAGGTGCTTTGTTGTAAACCTTAAAGTGCTATATGAAATGTGAGTGGTGATGATTGTTATCACTATGAATGCCAAGTTTACCCCTTTTGGAACACTTCAAACAGACACACATGCACACACACACATTAGTGGGCATATGGCCAATAAAATGTTCTTTGCGATAGAAGGACTATTTGAGTGTGTTCTTCCCCCATCGTGGCCTCGCCTTTGTGAATGCGTAGTCCATGTATGGACAAAAGGAAGATGAAATGAGATCTTTGCATTCCCAAAGGGAGTAAGTCACCCTTGTGTTCCTGGGGGCCAGAGAATGAACTAATTGGAGGAGAGGAGTGGTCATTGAAAGCCATTGGACTTCTTGGTGAATCATCACACAGCTGCTCTCTTCACTGTGTCTACATGTGCTGAATCTAGGAATAGATGGAGATAGATGAATTTCTGAGAAAAGAGTTTTATTTCCTTTCCCTTATTTCTCTCCTAATTCTCTTTTTCTCTCTCTCTCTTGTTTGTTAACTGGTTGTTATATTTTCAAATAATTCACCTACTGAGACTATCACCTGAAATTTTTTCAGTGTCCTGAAAACTGCTTCTGTTTTCACCTTCACTTCCAAGGCCATATGAGTAAGGGTCAACAAGCTTTCTTACATCACAGTGCGACTCCCCCCAGTCCTTCCTCTCAGATGAGTTTGGTCAAGTAAATTCATTGCAGCTAGCCCTAGAAGCTGGCATCTCAGCTGTGAAAATGACTAGAAGCTTCATTAAACTTTCAGGAGGCCCTTAGCAACACTAGAGGGCCAGAGAGAGATGGAGCTTCTCTCTATTCATTCTATAACCCCATGCCCAAAATCCTTTGGTAGGGAACTTTCTCTTTATTTGTAGAGATCAGTGCCCCTTTATAAATGTGATGGAATACTATTGTGACAAACTCTTATCAATGACCTTATTCACATTTATCAGAGGGGGAAAAGTCCCATTGTCTATTGAACCAATTAACTGTTGGATTGGGGTTGCATTTCCATTAGAATAAAGATCCCTATCTCTCTCATATGTACAACTCACAGAGTGTTATGGCTAGAGCCTGTCAGTCTATCCAGTAATCTGTCCTAGTCTGGTCATAGGGTCACCAATCTAAATTTAATCGTGACTCCATTTTAACCCGCTTTAGAAAACCTGCACCTGGCTGCATGCAATGGAGCAGTCATTTGGTTTTAGGCCACACAATGTGCATAACCTTTGAATCTGACCCAGACTGAGTGTCCTATTTATTTTCCCAGCAGACCTTGGACTACTCCTGGTACCCTCCACTAATAATGGCCATCTGCCATTATTCCATCTTATTGACCTACTTTTCCAGAGCAATAGACAGCATGGCTGTAAGCTAGCTTTGCCAGGTAAATATATGTAACTACAAAAAATGTCAGTCAATAAGCATTTGTTAAATCCCTACTATGTGCCAGAGACTTTACTAAGTGCCGGGATACAAAAAAAAAAAAAAAAAAAAGGTGAAAGACAGCCCATACCCAGAAGAACTTTAACTACAGTAACTGTAATACTGCAGAAGACTGGTGGAAGGGTCATGTTTTCACAGCCCACTTCACAGGTCAGCTTCAGGGCTGACTCCATTCATCTTTTCTCCTTTTTTTTCCTTTAGGGTGACTACAGCCTGTTCTATCTGACCTATGAACATCTTTGTACATGGTCAAGCTGACCCACTATTTCCTGCAAAAAATAACCATCTGCTCATCCTTCCTAGATTTTTTAGAACTTATCTTGTACCCTTCATCTACCTAGGCAGCTAGGTGGTAGTGTGTAAAGCCCAAGACCTGGAGTTAGGAAGACCTGAATTCAAATTCAGCTTCAGATTCCTATTAGCTATATGACTCTGGGCAAGTCACTTAACCTTTGCCTCAGTTTCCTCAGCTGTAAAATGGGAATCTCAATAGATCTCAATCCCAGGGTTGTTGTGAGGATCACAAGACAATATCTGTAAAGTGCTTAGCTACAGGGGTGTGGAACCTGCATCCTCAAGGTCAATCTGCCCTCATAACCACAGGTTTCCCACCCTTGGCTTAGCAGAATGCCTGGCAAACAGATACTTAATAAATGCTTCTCTCATTTACCTTAGATTCTTCTTTTATTGTTCCCTTTATGTCTGACATAGACTTTTGCCGTCAGTGGGCGAGGATGGTGGTTTTGGAGAAGGCAAACAGAATGAGACAGTAACTAAGGGTTGCTAATCTGCTTAATGCTGAAGATCAATTTGCATCCCCCACAATGGAGAGTTTCCAATATAAGTTTGCCCAACCCTGCTGACTGAGGTTCTCTCTCTAGGCAACAAATAGCTGACGCAAAGCTTGCAAGACGAAAGTACTGACACAACTTTACCGAGGGGAGATCAAGAAAATGAAGAATTGAATTGCACTTGGAAGCAAATGAGAAACCAGAGAAGCCCAGAGAGCACTGGATCCAATATTGACCTTTCCAATGTTTCAGGATTAATAATTAATCAATTCATTGTATGAGAGCCACTATAGGGTAACAATGAATGACTCATATTTCTGTACAAGGAGATAGTCTCACAACTCCTCTATGAGGCAGGTATTAGGACCCCCATTTTATAGTCAAGAAAGCTTGGTTAAATTGCTTGTAGCGGTAGGAAAAGTTCTGAATGAGGAATCACAGGACCCAGGTTTGAATCCCAGAGCTGTCACTTACTGCTTTGGGACCCTTGCTTTGGGGCAAGAACCTTTATCTGTGTGGACCTCAGTTTCCTCATCTGTAAAATGAGCAAGTTAGACCAAATGACCTCTATGGACTCTGGCTCTCACTCTATCAGAGGTAGGACACAATCTCAGGACTTTCAGTTTCAAGACTAGTATTTGCTTTATTATTATTATTTTTTTGCCCTACTAGTAACAAGAACATCGGGCTTGGAATCAGTAGACTTAGGTTCGAGTGTGGGCTTTGCCCCTTTTGTAACTGGGTGAGAGCTTGTCATTTAACTTTTCTGAGCCTCAGTTTCCTCATCTGTAAAATTGAGACAATACACTTCTGCCTTCCAGGGTTGTTGGAAGAGTCAGATACGATGGATGGATGGATGGATGGATGGATGGATGGATGGATGGATGGATAGATGGATGGATGGATGGATGGATGGATAGATAGACAGATACACATATATGGCTGCGATATTATATGTCATATATAACATATAAACCTACAATATATTAATATAATATATGATATATGTAACATGTCAGATATCTATTATATAGATATAATATATCATATATATGAAAAATAATCATAATGGATACTTATGGATAATCACAATGGATACTTATATATAATATATATAATACTTTATGGCTACAGTATACAATATGTACATTGTAACCATAAAGTATTATACATATGTATCCATTATGATTGCTTTCCTTATTGTTCGCATTCTTTTTTGCTGCTAAAGAGCAAGTCCTGGCAGGTCCTAACAAATTATTTTTTTTATATTTTATTTGTCTTAACCAAGATCTGCCTTCTCACCCTCCCATCCCAACACCAGCCCCTTTCCCATTCTCCCTCACAACTGAGAACACGAGAAAGACAAAACTCAAACACATATAGTCAATCAAAACAAATGTCTATAGTGGTCATGTCCAAAAAAATTCACCTCATTCTGTATTCTGAATCCTTTACCTCTTTATTAGGAGGTGGTTAACAAGTTTAATCATTAGTCCCCTGGAATCCTGTTTGGTCATTAATAAGATCATTGATAAGAGTTCAACTTGATATTATTCCATCACATTTATATACCATAACTTGTTTACCTACTCCCCAATTTATGGGCGTTCTCTCAGATTCTCATTCTCTGCTCCCTCAAAAAGAGTTACAAACATTTTTGTCCATAGGTCCTTTCAAATTAGAAAGCCTTTGAGTATGGGTCTAAAGCCAACCCATCATTTGAAAATGAGCCCAAGTTTAGACAGGTTCATTACTGAAAGGTAAACACAGGTGAAAAACTGTTTTAACTACAGTTAAAGGGAGGTCCTGACCTGCCAATGGCAATAATGCCCTTCCCTTCCCCACAATGAAATCAAAGGTCTTTGGAAGTAACATTAATAAGTACTATTTGACTAGGAATGACAAGAACAAGTGCATCTGTGTATATAGAAGAAATCTTTTCCTGCCAAAATGCTGGTAAAACAAGCTCCTATGCATGTGCTATTGATCTAACTGGGCCCCAGTCCCTGGAAGGGTACCAAGGATCTTCAGAAGCACAAATGAATGGACATGTATCTGGTACATCTGATCTGGCTGTAGACTGCAGAGCCCTGGGTCTCCCACTGCCAATGGGTCCTGAGTCCTGAGCCCCATGTCATTGGTCGCCCCATGCTTCACTTCCTGGTCTTGCTCCATACCCTCCCTTTCTCTGCAACGCTATGTTTAGCATCTCCTTTCACTGTGGAGTCAGAAAATATGGCTTCAACTCTTGGCTCCCCTCCTTCCTCATCTGTAAAATGAGGGGTTTGGACTATGATTACTAGAGTCTTTTCCAGCTCTAAATTCTGAGATGCTGAGGGCTGACTTCAACACCCCCCCCACCTTACTCCATCAGTCAGTGCCTTGCGACTGAGCTGACCTAGCCACAGCTTCACCCTCCTTTTCCCACAAATTAGAAAGAATTCATGCTGTACTCTGTCTCTTCCTGTCCCTGCCTTGTTTCTAGCACAGTTCCTTACACATAGTAGGCACTTAAGAAATGCTTGTCAATTGATTTTTTTTTCTCATGTGACTCCCTGTGTTTTCGACAATAATATTAGCTGGTACTCTGTAACAGAACTTTCCAAAGCTTCATATTCTCATTTGATCCCACCCACCAACATCCCTTGTTCAAGCACTATTATCTCTGTTTTATTGATGGGAAAACCAGGGCTCAAAGAATTGAAGTAAGCTGCCTAGAATCACATCACTAATAAATGGCTCTTTGTCTCTTCCCTATGTGACAGTTGCTTCCTCTTCCACCTCTTTCTCATCTATGCTTCTTCACTTTGAAGGAAGCCCATGAAACCTTCCCTAATTCCCTGATCAGAGTTCTCCCTCTGAACACTCATAGTATTTCTTTTGTACAGTATATTCTAATTTCTTTTATCATACGTACATTCTTTATTTTACCCTTACTCTTATGCAAAAGCACTGTGCTAAGTGGGAGGGGGAAGAATGAAGAATACAAAGTTGAGAAAAGGTGTGATCACTGTCTTCATAGAATATCCATTCCTGTAGACTGTTTCTTATTCTTCTTTATACTTCCCTCAACATCTTCTAGCATAGTGCCCCTCACTAGCTTCTTATTGAATGTTTGTTGAACTCGAGAAATTAATGAACAAAAAAGAATAAATAATTAATGTATTGCATTTTTGTTTACCCTTGTCTCAGGACTCATTTTTTGGTTGATTTAATTAAGGGCCTTCTCTCTTAATCAAAGGTGCTAGCTTGCATGCTTGCTAGGCCTAGCTCCCAGGGTTGAAGAAATGAAAGTCCTATAAATATGAAATATACTTGCAAGACATTGATTTGGTTTTGTCTTCGTATCCTTAGCACCTAGCAAACTACTTTGCACATGGCGGGTGTTTAAAAAGTGCTTATTGAGTCATGGTGATGGACCTTTTCACTTAACATTAGAGTTTCGTAAAGGTTCAAGTTCTACATTTAAAAATACATTTGGGAAAGAGAAGGACACACCAAAATCCCATTTATGCTACTGACATTATCTGTCATTTGGTCTTTGTCCAACACTATAGAGTTCCATTTTCCCCCCACTACTTTTCATTATAAAATTCAAGATGTGTTTCTCTGGGCAAGGGTGGGGATGACACTGAGACATCATAAAAATTATACCCAATGAGGCAACAAGCTTTTTAAAATCACATAAGAGAAAAACAGCAACTTTTTTGTTAAAATATTAATCACACTACTCCAAATAAACCACAAAATATGGATGCAAAAAGGGCTTGGGTTATTTTTATGCCTGGCACAATAGCTTTACGGTCTAAGAGAAAAACAACTCTGATGGCTGAGGAACAGAACATGGTGAACTGGAAAGTCACTGTGCTTTTCCTAGGATACTTCCCATTTTTCTTTCACTTGAAACCTCTTTGGTTACTTAGAGCCTGTTTTCTGATCACTGTGTGGAATACTACTGGCTTGCTACTAATCTATGGATTGATTTGGACTTAAGGTAGGAGACTCTGAAGGCACAGAAGCAGTAAAGATTCAAAATTCAGAAATCCATAAGTATGTGAGCTTCTATTCTTCTATTTTCAAAATCCTCAAGGTTTTACAAAATGCTTTCTCTATGAGATTGGTAGTTTAACCACCATTTTGCAGATGAGAAAAAATGGAGGTCTCAAGAGGCTGTGCGATTTCTCTGAATCATGCAGGTAGTAAGTAGCAGAATAAAGACTCCAAATCAGCTCCTTTCCTTAAAAACTCAGCTTTAAGGACAGGAAAATTATGTAGAGTGTGTATTTAAGAATCATACATTGAATGCATTTTCAGATGGATAATTGCTGCAAGAGTGAATTTCTGCACAGTAAATTCATCCTTATATAATGAAACATATTTATGAGAATGGTCTACATGGAAAGGGTTGTAAGGAGCAATTCCTTGTGCCTGGAATGAGAAGTACAATTTGTAGCAGGGGAGGTGAGGAAAGGTGTAGGGACACCTGGATTGTGGCTACAGGAGGAAGTGATAAGGTTTTTAAGATGCTGATGGAGGAAGGATCCCCACAAGAGTGCATTGGAGCTTTCTCATTTTTCCACCCTGAGTCAAAGCACTGGTTGCCCTACCCTTAGTATATTTGTTTGGCTTCAGTGTATATTCAGGACTCTAGCTGTGAGTCCCCTCACTTCTGAGTCACACAAAAGGAGGTCTATGTATGAATGCCTGTCGTTGTTTAGTTTTCCTGCTGTCAGAGGGACTGATGACAAACAGGCTGATTTCACTGCCCAGAACTTGTAGACTGTTGCTGCCAAGGGACACGCTAGAAAGTTCTAATTTGTCCTTGCTTTAGCTGTCCCACCCGGTGAGGTTAGAAGAAACCTCCCAGTGATTTGAGTTCAGTGGCTTCTGTATGTAATGAACAGCACGTGAAGGGGTGGCTGTGTTCTGGGAGTCATTTGACCTCTTAGACTGCCAGCAGAAGGGTGAAACTGAGAACAGAATTATACCATCTAAACTCCAAGCATTCTCAGACTCAGACGCTTTATACCCTGGGGCTAGAGCACTAACTTCTGGTGGCTGAAAGGAGAAGCCAAAGAAATGATGTTGCAGAATGTTATATAAATGTTATATTTTTATTATTGAGAGGATTGGGAAGAAAAATCAAAGACACATTAAACCCTTCTGGGGCCCATACCCACAAATACTTTTGAAGATTGTTTCTTATAGTTTTTAACATTTGAGGAAAAGAACACTTATAAAATCACACTGAAAATGGTCATAACGTTTTTAATATGCAAAAGAGGCACATTGCTATATTATTTTATTTGCATGTTATTTTTAACTTTAAAGTTATATTTCATGGCTTAAGTATGAAAAAGTCATTGAAGCTGCTCTGTTTTTAATTTTAGAATGTTCTAAACAAAAACTGAGCCCAGAAAATATGAAAATGAACCAAATATAAATTGAACAACATTATGAAAGATGAAATTAAAGAGAAGGAACTTTAGAAAAGTTAATAACCTTTTAGGAAGTAAAAATAAATCTTATTGATGCAATTAGTTTTCTTAAAATATCATGAGAAAAATAGTCTTACAGATGAACCATAACAACCACCAAGAAAATCAGAAATGATAAGAAGAAATGAAAATTACAAGATAATGACTTTATTGATTAATAATATATTATGAAAGCAAAATACTGTAAACCAATTCTCTAAATGTGTTGTTTAGAACTCTATGTGAGTATATACGCATGTATACCATATACATGTATGTATAATGCTATGTAAGTTCTTTGAGATAAACAGTAATTTTGATATGATTTCATTTTATGACAGCAATAGTTGTGTGTGTGTGTGTGTGTGTGTGTGTGTGTGTGTGTTCCTACCAACCCTGGGATGATTCAGAACATCTGACCTTTACCAGATTGAGCTTGTTTTCCCATCTTTAGTTTTCTGTGGGGTATGTGATGAATTTTGTCTTGTATACACTTCTCATTGTTCTCTTTTTTGTTTTTTTAATTCAGTTTTTAAGAATGAGTATTATAAGGAAACATTCAGGAGTTGTGATTCTTAAAGAGCACATTTAAATGACAGAAATATTATTGAGGCAGTTGCTATGGACAAATCAAGTGTTGCCAGGCTCATTCAAGTTCCCAATGAAACAGGATTGTTCACAGTGGGTACAAAGGAAAAGTACAGTTTAAAATGGACAACAAAAAATTGACAGACTGCTATTGCAAAACAGCCCAAATAATCATCAGAAAACAATCAAACCTTCAGAGGGACCTGGCAGCTGGAAGAATTGTTGATTGCTCCAAAGTATACCATAGACTTCCTGAAGTTAGAAGAACAGTGAGAAGACCAGTTTAAAAAACACTATGAAAAGAACAGTTGCTAACCTTTTCTTTGAAGAAAAAACTCTTTAAGCAAGACAAGACAAAGACTGGAGTATTGAACATTTTAATGATGAAGCTCACTTTTTAATTCAAGGTTAGTCTTGAAAACATTGTAATGTCAGATGAGCCTGAATGACTTGGACATCTTCATCAGATTGCAAATCATCTACTCTCCAAAAATACCTGGGGATATTTTTACTTACAATGCTCCTAAAAGTCTAGTATGTAACTATTGAGGACAAGTGCTAACTTTGTGACATTCATGGTGCTAAGTGCTGGTAATACAAGTATAAGCAAACTATGCATTCGCTTCCCTTAAAGAACTTACATTCCAATCTTACATTCTAGGGGAGCTAGAAAAGGGATGAAGAGGAAGTACGATGTGTCATGATAAGGCAATGTTCTAGAAGTAGTTTGGAGGCTTAAAGCCCCTGCAAGTCCTATCCAGCCAGGGAGATGTAAGGTTAGAGTTCAAGTTTGGGGTGACAGGGAACAAAGGATGCTGACTACAGAACAGAAGACACAATTGGAGATGTCTGAGAAGAATTCTGGAGGGAGACCTGACCTCTCCAGCAAGATAAGCTGAGCAGAAGGACTCAAGGGAAGAGTCTAATTTGCTGATAGGAAGAAGATGAGAATGCTGACTTTACAATATCTCAGCCATGTAGCAATGAGGGTCAGCATTAGGGTGGTTAAAATGGGAGTATTGAGGGGAACGTGTGAGAGAGAATGTGTGGGGCTTTGATAATTTACTGGAGAGTAAGGACGAGGAAAGGAGACAAGTAAAAAAGCACACTGAAATTTCAACTAGAGACTATGTGAATAGTGATAGTGCCAACAGAAATGGTCAAGTCAAAAGCAAGAGAGGTGTTTAGAGAAAGATAACGGGAGTACTTTGGGAAATACAGAGTCTGAGATATCAAGGAGCTGTGATTCTAAGATAAGAATCTAGGATCTGGGGTGGCTAGGTGGCGCAGTGAATAGAACACCAGCCCTGGAGTCAGGAGGACCTGAGTTCAAATCTAGCCTCAAACACTTAACACAAAACTAGCCGTGTGACCTTGGGCAAGTCACTTAACCCCAAGTGGCCTCCTTTCTCCCCTCCAAAAAGCAAAAATTAGAATCTAGGATCTCTGAGCAGCAGGCACCTAAAAATCCAGTACTAGGGTTTAGGGATGGGATGGTTCAAGACTGAATACTTGTGAATCATCTATGATGAGATGATCACTATAGTCAGCATGGGAGTGGATGAGGTCACCTTGAGAGAGACTTCAGAGGAAGAAGAGAGGAACAAGCATACAGCCTTAGGGGATGCCCACACTTAGAGTTGGGATGAAGAAAAGTAACCAGTGAAAGATAAAAAGATGTGACAAACAAGGTAAAGAAGAAGTCATTATCATAGAGAAATGTCAAGCTAAGACAGGAGAGAACTCAGGATCTAATGTCAAGTAGAATGAGACCTGGAGAACGTCATTGGGTTTAGTGGTCAGTGGCAACTTTGGAGAGTATGGTTTCAAAAGAATGGGTCATGAATTAGAATGCAGGAAGTTGATGGGTGTTAGTAGAGGGGAAGTAGAAATTATGAGAGGGACTTTTATGAAATTTGTCAGTGAAGAGGAGAGGGATGATGTGAAAGTCTGAGATATCTAAGAATCAGAGATATTTTTCAGAAATGTTTTTTCCTCCCTTTCCATTCTTCCTACATGAACTTCTTATGTGTTCTTCCCAACATATACTCTGTGATCCAGCGATGCTAGACTTCCTGCTCTTCTTCCTCCAAGATTCTTTATCTCCTGATGCCAGTCATCTTCATAGGGTATCTGCCATGCCTGGAGTTATCCCCCTTCTTATCTCTACTTTCTAGCTTCCCTGGCTTCTTTCAAACCTCAGCTGATGTCTCACCTTCCACAAGAAGCTTTCCCTGGTTGTCCTTAATTTCAGTGCCTTCTCTTTGAGATTACTTCAAATCAGGGCAGTCAGGTGGTGCAGTGGATAGAGCACAGGTCCTGGGGTCAGGAGGATCTGAGTTCAAATCCAGTCTCAGACATGTAGTATCTATGTGACCCTAGGCAAGTGGCCTAACTCTGATTGCCTCTTGAAAAAAAAAGAGATTACAGCAAATTTTTCCTATCTATATATTATTTGTACAAAGTTCTTTGCACTATTGAAGGCAGCTGGGGGGGGGGGAGAGGAGGGAGGAGACATTGGATAGAGAGCCCTGGGCCCAGAGATAGGAAAACCTGAATTCTAATCTAGTCACAGACACTTATGAGCTGTATGACCCTAGACAAGTCACTTAATCTCTGTCTACCTCAGTTTCCTTATCTGTAAAAGGAGAATAATGATAACCTGCCTCCCAGGACTGTGAAGATCAGATGAGATGGAAATTTGTGAAGTTCTTAGCCCAGTGCCCAGCACATAGGGAGTGTTTAATAAGTATTGTTGACTTGACTCAATTTGACTTGAGATAGATCTTAGAGTATTTATAGATAGAAAGGAAGGAACCAGCAGAGAAAGGGGGATTAATGGTTCAAGAGAGAAGGGGATGATTGATGGAGAATGATCCTGATGGAATTATAGGACTGCAGAGTCTCAGGGACCTTAGAGGTAATTTAGTCCAACTTCCTAACTTTGATATATATTTGCTGCCACTCTCCCCACAACCCCGCCCCATACAACCTGCTTCTTGAAGACCTCTAGTATGGGAAAGCCCAGTGTTTCCAAGGCAGACAACTCCACCTTTAAATAACTCTAATTGGTAGAAAGCTTATCTTCACTTCAAGACAAAGTACTTTCAATTTTGAAATTTCAATTTCAATTTTGACAAATTTTTCCTAGTTCTGCTCTCTGATGATAATTTAAAAAAATAATAACCAGTATTTGTATAGCACTTTAAGAATTACAAAGTACTTCACATATAATCCCATTCAATCACCACAATCACCCTGTGAGTTAGATGTTATTATCATCCCTGTTTTATAGCTGAGAAAGCTGAGGCCAAGAGAGATCAAGCAATTTGTCCATGGTCGCATAGCTACTAAGTGTCTGAGGCAAGAGCCAAACTCAGATCATCCTTACTCTGAGTCCTATGCTCATTCTACTCATTCTATACTCCTTCTCCTCCACTTGACACAGTATTTCAAATACTTGATGTTAGCTATCATGTCACCCATCAAAAACTCTCTTTCTTATTCAATCAGTCTTCATGGACATGACCTTGAGGCCCTTCACTATCCTGGTTGCTTTCCTCTGGATGCTCTCAAGCTCATCAGGATCCTTGATAAAATTTGGTGCCCAGAACTAAACACAAGATCCTGATGTCTGGCTAGGACAGAGTACAAGGGGATCATTTTTTCCTAGTAAGGACAGTACGTCTCCTCTGTGAAGGATTCCTCATAAATGATGAAGTCTTCTAGACTCTCCTGTTTGTAGATGACATTGTGCTGATAGCATCAAGCCCAGGAATGTCACAAATCATCCTAAATGAGGCACATAACCACTCTGAAGAGTTTGTTCATCTATAGAAAATTAAGTGGGTGAAGTAGACCTATTGACTACATCAGTGGTGTCAATCTCAAAAAAAATCTGGGTGCCATTGAACCATAAGAATTCCTACGGTTTTGTTGTTGTTTGTCTTTTAGTTTTGATGAGGACCAATGACATCACAGGGTGATGTCTTGACTTGCACATGAATTTGTGAGGCACAGTCATCAGCCTTCCTCTTTCTTTCAGAGTCATCGAAGTCCAGTGACAAGACAGAAGTCAGGACAACCGGTGATGGCCAGAGATGCAGTGGATGACCTTGGTGTCTGCCGTGTCTGATCAAACAAGCACTCCACATAGCTTACTTCAGCTGCCTTCATCACTGTCAGAACAAATTGTTTTCATCTGTCCATTCCATCATGGGAAGTCTTCACATGCTCGAGGATAGGTATCCCTCTACATCGATGAATTTCAGACCTGTGGGTTTCCCCTCAATCTTATTTAGCCCATCTTCTGAGAAAGTTTACCAGGGTGTGGCCTCTGCACATACAACAGCTTCTTGGAGCTACAAGTGAGAGTTGGGTAAGAGGTGGCAGCAAAGGTGTTTGAACATCCTTGGAACAGGTTCAGAATACCAGAGGTGATGATCCTCCTTGAACAACCCATACACTCTTATATTGACTTAAAAAACAACCACATATTAACATTATCTATGTCTTATTGTATTTTTTATTTTGTTAAATATTAAATAATTGTTAAATATTTAATTAAAATTAAGATTTTACATTTTAATCTGGTTCCTTCAGTACTCAGGAGTGTTGAAAGCTGCATATGGCCCATCTATTTGATACCTCTGGCCTAAATTATGAGGAAAGTGGGTGGCAGAGTAGATATAATGCTGGACTTGGTATCAGAAAGATCTGAGTTTGAATCTGATCTCAGAAACAATATTGTGAGATTCTGGGCAAGTCACTTACCCTTTGTTAGCCTCAGTTTTACAAGCTGTAAAATAAGGCTAATAACAAGAACTACTTCGCAGGGATATTGTTAGGGATTAATTAAATAGTATATGGAAATCACTCAGCAAACAGTAAAGCACTATGTAAATATCCACTATTATTTTATGAATTTGAATTGAACAACCTGTAGAGCTTGTCCCCATTATCTGTATCTCAGAAAGACGCTGCAAATGAACAATGAAATGGGACCAGGGTTGAGCAAAAGGAAGAAAGAAAGGCAGATTGGATTACATTTAGGAAATTGCGAAGTACTTTTAATAGCCCCAAGCTTCTGCCTGAAACAAAGGACCATATTTTCCACCCAGTATTCTTCCAGGGAAATTGAATGGCTATGAGTAATAGAACACTGATCAACAAAGAAGTCAAGTTGAAGGTCATACAAAGGACAAAAGAGAGACACACTGTGGGCATGAATAGCCTGCAAAACATTATAAACAAAGAGAAGGACTGGAGGGAAGGATGTCATGGAAGAAATGCATAACTGGAAAGGAAAATGGACCAGTCACATGGAGAGAATGAGGGGAAACCAATCGATAGCTGAACACTCCATATGAGGAAGGCCACAGGCACACTAGCACACCTTCTGATGAGCTGGAGAAAGGACATGGGTGAGAATCCCAGGAGATGAGCTATGCATCACTGGAAGGGATGTCCACATTAATGAGGCCACAGATCCATTGGGAGGACTAAAATATTGCATTATGAACTAATATTATATTTCTAGCCCATGAGGACACCTGGATATTTTTTTCAGACAAACTGCTGTCTAGCTACACACCTTGCTATCTTATGCATGTAAAGTTGACTTTTTTGAACCCAAATGTAAACTTTACATTTATCTCTTAGATTTCCTATATCCTAGCTTGTCAAGATCCTTTTGAACCCTAACTCTGTTATCCAAAAGTATTAGCTGTCTTTTTCAGCTTTATTTCATCTGTGAGGAGATGGTGGGGATGGGATTTAGGAAATAATCTAGCCTGGGCAAGGAGGAAGTCCACCTCGTTCTCTGATACCAGAGAAATCACCATATCCCACTGAATCAGCAAGGCTGGCTAAAGGACTAAATATCTGCCTTTCTGTACCCGGTGGTGTTTTTAATAGTGACGATGCAGTTAATATGCATCTGATCCATATGGACTTGTCAAGGAGTCAGTCCTCTATTATCTTCTATAGCACTAGGAAAATAAAAGGCCTGTGGACCAAATTTGCAGTACTTCACAGGAAAACAACCCCACCACCAAAAAAAAAAAGTGGAGACAGCTGATTATGCAGTAGGTCTAGCACTATGCCAGGAGTCAGCTCCAATTCTAGACTTTTGCTAGCTGCAAAACCCCGGGGCAAATCACTTGAATTGTTTGCCTTAATTTCCTCATTTGTAAAATGGGGATAGTGATAACATTTACCTCCTGGGGTGGTTGTGAGGATCAAGTGAGGTAATAATTATAAAAAGCACTTACAGCAATACCTAACATAGTAGGGACTATATAAATGTATATTCCCTTCCCTTTCTAGGTAGAGAAGCAGGCATTTTTAAAATTAAATTTTATTTATTCAATGAACAAAAATGATATCTCTGGACTGTGTGGTTGGTTGTTGTGTTGATTGGAGTGTCTTGAGTCTTTCCAAAGTGATTTGTCTTTACAATGTTACTATTGTTGTATAAATTATTCTTGTGGTCATGCTCACATCACTGAACCAGTTCATATAAGTTCTTCTCAGGTTTCTCTGAAACTGTTCCTTTCATGAGGCAGACCTCTTTAGGGGACCTCCTGTACAAAGTGAACTGATAATCCAGGCTTTTTTGAGAATTTAAGTCCCAAATATTCGTAATATTAATACAAATCTTTATTAATATCAATCTTTCCCTGAGATGGTCGATTATGTCAATGCAGAATCATGCTTGTTTTCTTCCATGCATCAAGAAAAGGACCTGTGTCTGCCTGAATGGGAAGAATTCTGCATCTTAACTAAGTATAGTGACTCAACTGCTTCTATTTAATGTAGGTTTACACCCACCATCCTTTGTTACACCCATAAATGTCAGCTCTACTCCTACAAAACAAATTGCTGGAAGGACTTTGACCTTCCAGGGAAATTGCTGCTATGTGGTTTGTAGTTATAACCAACTTCATGGTCAGTTAGTTTCATGGGACCTTGATGGTCCTCCAGTTTAGCCTCCTTAATTTTCTTTTTTTTTTTATTAACTTGTTTGTTCACTTTTAGGTTACAAGATTCTGTTCCATAGTCACTTCAGTTATAGATTTTTCTCCCCTTCCTCCC
>CM053593.1:349694306-349765423 GCA_028646575.1 Pseudocheirus occidentalis | reverse complement strand
ACTTACTAGCCAGTGACCTCAGGCAAGTCACTTAACCCCAATTGTCCTGCATTCCCCCCTCCAAAAAAAAGCAAAAAGAAAAGGATACCTAGATAGAGAAAGGTACTTGTTGAAGGTCACACTGAAAATTAGTATATTTGTACACATTTCATTATTTTAATGAAATCCTTTTTTCCTATCTCCACATTTGTTTTATATGGACACATGGAACATCATGATCTCTGAGAATTAAAGTTTGCCACTTAACCAAAGAACAATAGAAAGAGATTCATGGCGGCCTAAGGAGGTTGCAGTTTGTTGCCATCAATGGTTCAAGTACAAGAAATGGTAGGAAGTCTATCATCTAGAAAATGTGCAATCAGAGAAGGAGGCAAGCTGGTCATGTAGAAAGGAGCAAGGGACAACAAATGGACAGTCTTGAATCCTACACTGGTAGTCTACAGTCTATTGAAAAAGACAGAGCAAACCTACAGAGAATTAGGTAGATATCCTTTGGGGAATTTAAGGGATGTCATGGCCAAGAGTTTCACAACATAAGTCATAAATGGATTGTGATCTGCGCCAGAGAAGGACTAACACATTGTTGAGATCCATAGACAGATGGGAAGCTAAGAAGTGGCTAATGAAGGATGATTTCCAGCTGATTCTGGAGCTTGCATTCTTTTTTTTTTTTAATTATTTTAAAATCATGCTTCCTAGGAGCATAAGACTGGCCAAAGAGTTTAATACTTAGTCAAAACTTCATGGATTAAATTTGTTCTTTGTACTTGAAACTCAAAATGTAAAAGATAATGTTAACTGATTTTATATGTAATTGGAAAAAAATAAAATGTAAAAAACTCAAAGTGATGCAAATAGAAAAAAAATTGTTCTCTGTTTAAGACATACTTTTGGCTAAATTCAATCCAGTTGATTCAATCCAATCCAATCCAATTCAATTAACAAACATTTATCAAATGCTGACTACGTACATAAAGTATATAAAGTGCTGAGTTCTGGGGAAATAAAGTCAAAAAGAACTATTCCTGCTCTGAAGCAGCTTACATTATACTGAGGTGATGCAACATTCAAACATTTGACCCTTAACTAGCTATGTGACCTTGGGTAAATCATTTAACACTAATTGCCTTGCCTTCCCCCCTCAAAAAAAGTACACAAAATAGCATATATACAAAATGATACAGAAAAATTTTTAAAAGGAAAGAATTCTAATAGTTGCTGGGCATTGACAATGAATCATGCTTCTGGAATATAATTTGCCATTGGTAATATGCTACAGGCTCAAATTTATGCCCTGCGTTCACCTCTCCATTGTTTTGGGGGTGTCCTGCAACTTTAAGTTTTCGGAGGCAGGATTTGAAGCCAAGCTAAATAAAAAATAGAGGGGCCTGTGCTTTAGGGAGAAACTTGAGATCATTAAAAGCACTGAATAATTTTTCAAAGAAAACCCCATTTTCTCTATTCATCCTATTCAGTTCTGATAGAGTCTGCACAATGTATGTGTACTTAAGCACCAATTCTGTGGCTTAGTTATCCAACTGTATAATTAGGGGCTGCTGTCTGAACAGTGGGCATTTGTCATCCACTTAGTTTTTCCTATGTAGATAATTAGGATAATTCTTTAATAATGTAGATAGTTCTTTAGAGTGATTAGGGACTTCATTTAAGAAGTTCTCTGGAGAAGTGTTCCAGGGTTTGGCACAATCTTTACAATGTCCCATTTATAAAAAGAAGCATTTGGAAGATCTCAGATGAATTAAGAGATGGAAGTGAGGAGGGAGAACATTTTGGGCATGAGGGACTGTCAGTGCAAAGGTGCAGAGGTGAGTGATGATGGCATTTTACTCTACCAATCTGTAGTCATGAAACGATAAGCATAAGAAGAGTCAATTGTATGACTTTAAAGATGTTCATCTAATGTAGAACGTGCTTTTTGTCTGATGTCAAATATTGCTTGTGAAAGCTTTCCTGTTTCCTTTTCATCCCTTCATCAAGTATGTTTTTGTAAAAGTGTCAATGATCCTCAAAATGATTTCGTAGAAGTAAAAGTGGGCATGGACATCAGTAGTTACTGATATTTTCTCAATCATCTCTTTTTTTGGTGGAAAGGATGAATAATTGTCAAGCTCTTTATTAAGCTAGGAAAGGTTGAGGAGCATAGTCTAGGAAGCTTGCATCACTGGTGAGAATGACTCTGGTTCACCTGGTCTCTGCCTCTCAAGCTCTTTCCATGACACTGTACTGTCTTCCTCTTCCTGAGGGGATGGGAGAGCATGAGACAGAGCTGCTGCCCTCTCCCTGTGGCAAGTCATCCCTGACTTTGTCTATAGCCCAAACTGCTCCGCTTCTCCAACGGCATGGGGCAAGGGTATGGCCCAACAGGAAGCCTATACCCATTAGCTCAATGGCAGCAAACACAGCTTAGCTCCCTTTTGCCCTCCATGTGTATCATGATGCACATTGTGCCCAGATTTTTGAACATCCTCTAGATCCACTTACGCCAATCAAAAACCAACCAACTAAAAAAGGGGAAGCCTTCTAGTACTCTAATTGATTCTGAACTCAAGTTTAAAATTAGCATTCCTGTTTTCAAGCTTTATTATCTATAGAATTTCACAAATGAGCATGATATAGTTAGTGAACAGATTTGGTCTTGATGGCAGGAAGATCTGGAATCAAGTTTTACCTTTGACACATTATTGGCTTTGTGACTCTGGGCAAGTCTCAGTGGCCCAGGCAATTCTCTAAGATTAGAAACTATAGTAGACAGGTTTCCATACTAGGAGTCTCTTATATTATGAAGTCACATAGTCCAGATCAAAAACAACAACAACAACAACAATTCTTCTGCTGTGGGGTTGTATTCTGCACCTGAACTTTTAATACACCTTTTCTCTCTCTCTGTCTCTCTCTCTCTCTGTCTCTCTCTCTCTCTCTTTCTGTCACACAGACACACATACTCACACATATATACACATGCAATCTTTAGTTGTCATTTTCTTCCTCTGGGCTTCAGTTGCCTCACCTATCAAATAAGGGGACTAGACCCGACCATGACTACCAATGGGTGCCTCAGTCTTCACAAGGTTCTGACTTTCTACCTGTCCAGCTCTGCTGAAGCTATCTGCACATTGTCATCTGTAAAAAGAAGCTTCTGGAGAAACTTATCCTCAACCACTTCAAGCAATTGCCTTTCTTTATAATGAGATAATAGAATTCAAAGGAATCTTAGAACTAATGCCCATTTTACAGATGAATATCCTAAGGCCCAGAGACTCGTTTCTGATCTCACAAAAGTATTAAGTGGTAGAACCAGGATTTGAGTCCCCCATCTTCAGACCTAAAGGTCTTTCCAAAAGGCTAACTACTCTGCAATAAAGTCTTGTTTTACCCCCTTGACATTCCAGTTAATGAATTGTGAAAAAAAACAATCCTATGAGGTAGCATAAAGACTGCTATGAGTCAGGAGAACGTGTGTCAGGAATTCAGGACACCTTTTGTTTTAGTTTCTAGGTCTACCTCTTAGTTACATAAGAGCACTAATGGAGAAGTGAACACTCAAGAGAGACTTTCCAATAAAGAATGCTTTTAAAAGAAAGTCTGACCTTGTGGAAGCAGCAAATTCCCAGGGCCATGGAATGTTCCCAATCCCTGGGCTCAAACAAAACCAGTATTCAGAGAGTGACTATGCCAAAGGAGAACAAAACCTGTCTGTCTCTTTGCTTTGTCTTCTCAGGGACTTTATCAAGGTGAGCACCCACCTGGGTGGGGCATCAGACACTGGGTCCAGGAACTTGAGAATCCCTGCCAAGGTCACGAGGGCCAGCTAATCCTCCTGGTCATCTGTTCATTAACAGGGGCCCTACGCCCACAGTGCCCTGGAGACCATGCAGGATACACAGATAAGAGTCTCTGGCCTCAGTTTGCTTGCAGAGGATGTTGCAGAAAGGCATCCTGGGAAAACATAAAAGGAGAGACAACTGAGCAGCAAGTTTGTAAAGAGCTCCATTTCCAGGGGGGATATAAGAGAAACCCTTTCTCAGTCCTCAGCCTTCTTGACCTTTCTGTAAATGTGAGACTGTTGGCTGTTTCATTCATTCATTCATCCATTTATTTTTTTTTTATTAATAGCTTCTGTTTTTACATTACTTTCATTTCTCAATATACCCTTTTCCTCTACCCTCCCACTCTGAAGCATATCACACAGCAAAGACTAAAAAAGGAAGAAAGAAAAGAAAGAAAGCAGTTCATCCAAAACTAATCAATACATCAAGTGAGTCTGGCTACACACACACACACACACACACACACACGCACACACATGTATATGGACATATATGTATATACATCATATACATATACACAAATATATCACACATGTGACATATTAATATATACATAAATGACTTGCATATGTGCATAAATGTTTATGTGGGTGTATATAAATCACAGATAAATTGTGTGTATATATGTGTGTACACATACACGCACACACACACATATGGTCCCTGCCTTTTCAGTAAAGGGGAGGGAGGCTGGTACGTTTTCTGTCTCTTCCTCAGAAACAAACTTGATTGTTACATTTACATAGATTCAGTTGTTACTGTTTTCATTTACATCATTGTAGTTGTTTGATATATTGTTTTCTTAGCTCTGTCAGATACGTATTATCATGCCTCTCCAAATTCTTCATATAATTTATTTTTTTTGCTTTTTGGAGGGGAGAGGGCAGGGCAATTGGGGTTAAGTGACTTGCCCAAGGTCACACGGCTAGTAAGTATGTCAAGTGTCTGAGACCATATTTGAACTCAGGTCCTTTTGACTCCAGGGCTGGTGCTCTATTCACTGTACCAACCTAGCCACCCCTATAAAATTTTTCAATTTTTATTTTTTGCCTTTTTTGGAGGGCAACTGGGGTTAAGTGACTTGCCCAAGGTCACATGGCTAGTAAGTGTTAAGTGTCTGAAGCCAGATTTAAACTCAGGTCCTCCTGACTCTAGGAGCAGTACTCTATTCACTGCACCACCTAGCCACCCCTCATATGCATTATTTCTTAAAGCAAAGTATTATTCCATCACATTGGTTTAGCCGTACCCCAGCCCATGTGTCTATCCCCTTCTGCCTGATCTGTCTCCTCCTTGATGATGCTCTCATGGCTCTGTTCTTGCATCTACTGGGCCCTCTTGCTCTTCTCCACTGGCTCCTCTTCCTCTTCCTGTCCTCTTATGTGTATGTGGCTCCCAAGCCTCTGTCTATCCTAGGCCCTCTTCTCTGTCTCCACTTTCTCTTGGGGAAAGAGCAGCAGAGTAGAGGGACAAGCATGCTGAAGCTGGCCTCTGGAAGACCGGGCTCATATCTCACATTTCTTGCTTCTTGCTACTGGGTGAAACACAACCTCTCTGAGGGTCAGTAAGAATAATACCTGTAGTATCAACCTCAAAGAGTTGCTGTGAGCCTTCAGAGAGATGTTTGTACTAATAATAGCATTTATATGGCACTTTAAGGGGAAGGAAACAGAAAGAAAACAAAACACTTTACGAACATTAAATAATTTTCTCTTCACAACAGCCCTGGGGGGAAGGTTCTACTATTAGTCCCATTTTACATTTGAAGAAACTGAGGCAGACAAAGGTTAAGTGACTTGCCCAGGATAATACAGCTAGTAAGTATCTGAGGTTGGATTTGAATTCAGGTCTTTCTGACTCCAGAACCAGAGCCCTATCCACTCTACCTCTTAGTTGCTAATCCTTAAAATGCTAAATAAATGTCAATTATTAACATTGATGATGCATTCCCAAACACCCTCCCTCCCCCCAGTTCTCATCTCTTTAGGAACAAATAACTTCTGCTCATTTTACTCTATCTCAGTTAATACAAATGTTCCCAGATTTCTCTGACAACGTCTCTAATAGCATAATGATTTTCTTTTCTTTCTTTTTTTCCTCAATGTCTGTGGGTAGGAAGGAAAGTTTTTTTTAAGTCATCATTCATTGAAAAAAAGTAAAATTTATATAAAAAAGAAACAAAAAGTATTTTCTCCCCTAGACATCTAGCCTTGACCTCTCCCCAGAGCTCCAGTCATGTACTTCTTATGACGTGATGGACAGCATTATCTTGATGCCTCTCTGGTTGGTTAAGCTCAATATGGCTCAAATCAAATCCATAATATTCTGTTTGAAACCTGTTCTTCCCCTAAATGCTCTATTCCTGCTGATGGCACCAGAATCCTTTCAGTTCCCCAGATTTAAAACCTCAGAGTGACCTTTGATCCTTCCCTTTTCCTCTTATATTTCCACTCAAACCACAACCACCAACCGAACTCAGGCTCTGATTTGCTCTCTCCGAGTCTATTCTAACAATCTCCTGACTCGTCTTCTTGTATGTCCTGTTCCCCATCTCTAATCATTTTCCCACACCACCACCAAAATCATTATTCTATTATGTAGGTCTGGCCATGTCTGCTCTCTGCTCAAATGTGATCTGACGTTGCTTACTTTAAAAAGGCTAACCTCATTATCCTGACATGCAAGGTCCACCATAAGCTGCCTTTTGCCCACCTTTCAAACCTGGCATCTTATTATTCTCACACTAATGAGGCAGCTAGTGAATAGAGCTCTGGGTCTGGAGTGAGGAAGATCCAAGATTAGGATTGACCCTGAACAAGTCACTTAGCCTCTTCCTGCTTCAGTTTCATCAACTGTAAGTAGGAACAATAATAGCATCTTTGAGGGTTGTCATGAGGAAAAAATAATATATTTGTAAAATGCTTGGCACATGTTATTGTCAAATCACTTTAGTCATATCCAATTTTTCATGACCCCATTGGGGATGGTGATGTCTCTTGGCAAAGATACTGGAGTGATTTGCCATTTCTTTCTCCAGTTCATTCGACAGGCGAGGAACCGAGGCAAATAGGGTTAAGTGACTTGCCCAGGGTCACACAACTAGTAAGTTTCTGAGCTGGGCTTTGAACTCAGGTCCTTCTGACTTGAGGATCAGTGCCCTGTCCACCGTGCCTCCTAGCTTCCCCTGTCTGGCACATAGTAGATGTTTAATAAATACTCATTTCCTTCCCCATATTTACAATACAAATTTACAATTTACTCCTGCCCTTTCTCTGTCTATTGACATTCCTCCCTTCCTTAAAAACCAATTTCTCTCCCTTCTCAAATTGTTCATATCCCCACATCCCCACTCTCCATTTTAAGAGAAGAGAAGGTAGGTAATTTCAAAACTGGTTAAATTTATCCTTTTGGTTCCCTCTTCCTTCTTCCCCTCAAAGGCTCCAGGGAGGAGGTGTTTCTGTCCAATTACACAGGAGAGAGGACTATAAAGTTAACCTGCCTCCATCTGCTGCTCTCACTCAGTACCTTCCTTTGGTTCTCTGTCTCCTCCCCTTGGTGAAGTCTTCCCCTGTTACTCCAGTCCACACCCATTCCTTCCTTCTCCAGGCTCAAGGCCCTTATCTGTGACCACCACACAGCTCCCAGTTACAGAGCTTCTTATCTCCTCTTCTATTGTTCATTAGCCCTTTCTTAAGTGACACTCATCTTTTCCCCATAAGACTACAAACTTCTTCCTGGAGGGAACTGTGTCTGATTCTCTAGAATTCAGCAAACATTCATTCAACACTTACCTTGGGTAGAGAGGCATCATGGGATAAGGGGGTAGAAAGCTGGTCTCCATGCCAGGAAAATTGACTGAAGCTCAAGGCCTGCTTACTGCCTCTGACATACAGCCAGTATGACTTTGGGTAAGTCATTTCATTTCTTACTGATCTAGGCAGCTCTCTAAGGCTAAATTGGGAAGATGTTCACCTTGTTTTCCTCACTCAGGAATTCCACACACTTGTGAGATCATAGATCCAGTCCCTGTCTTTATCCTGTTGTGTACAAGGCACTCTGCTAGGTTCTAGAGATACGGATGAAATAAAAACAGTGCCCATCCTCAAGGAATTTACTATCTATTGGAGGAGGAACAGACTAAAGCATGGTACAAAGTCAATTTGAATATAAAGCAATACCTGAGAAATGGTAAAAAGAAAGATATGAAACCCTAGGAGAAGGGTGAGGATCACCTTCAGCTGATGTGCAGAAAGGGGTTGTTTCTGTTGTTGTTCATCCTGTTTTCTGAAGAGGAATTGGATTTAAGCGAGGCGGAGCTTCACAAGGTCATTAGCCTCACTCTCTCCTCTGGAGTCATCAAAGTTCAGTAGCAAGGCAAAAATCAAATGACTCAGAGGGAGGGTCAGCTAGGTCAGCTATGGCTAGAGTGCTAGGTCTGAAGTCAGGAGGGTCTGAGTTCAAATCCAGCCTCAGACACTTACTAGCTATATAACCCTGGGTAAGTTATTGAACCCTACTGCTTCAGAAAAAAAAAAGAAAGAAAAAGATGACTTGGAGAAGTGAGTAGTAGGGGACAGGGAGGTGGATGTATCAAAGATGGGTTCAACAAGATGGTGGCACCTGACACGGGCTTTTAAGGAAGAGGTGATTAAGTATTCCTCCTTCTTCCTAGCATCCTGGGAACTGCTCACTAATTTTGTTTTTCATCCTACATGCTCTCTACCATTCATTTCCTACTTCTTTCAGCCCCCAGGGCAAAATATCTCTTACCAAACTATTCATAACATGATAGAGCACACAGAGGTTTGGGGAGGCTGAGAGACTTGAACGAGGTAGGGTTTACCAGGTAGGTGACTGTCATTAACCATTTCATGTCTTTGAGACTTGGTTTTCTTATCTGTGAAAGGGGGATATTAATAACATTTGTAGCACCTCCCTCACAGGTCAGTTATGGAGGAAATGTTTTAAAAACCATAAAGTACTCCATAAATACAACTTCTTGTTATTGAATATGTCTGTGAGTATTCAAGAGGATATCTATACACACAAATTATATATCTGTATATATACATATATGAATGAGCATGTGTATAAATTAAGGCTCAGAAAAATAATTTAGCAATAAGTAGATTTATTCATTTGTAAATATGTAGAAGCTTTCTGTGGATTTAAAAGCAAAACAAAAATAGCTTACTTAAAGTATAAAAAACAACAAAAGCAGTACCAAATTGTCTAAAATCAATGGAGTTAAGAATTTGATCTTTTAAGATCTATAATTTATATAAAATGGGCTATACATTTATTTCTTTTTATATCAATGGACTGACAATAAAAATGGCAGGTAGTTATGACAGAGAGGTCAAGGCAAAGGATGGGGAATCCCTAAAGGGGACTAGAATCCTACTAAACCACTCCCCAATATATATGTACATGTATATGTGTGTGTATATATATGTGTGTGTGTGTGTGTGTGTGTGTGTATATACATATCTGATATATAAAACAATGGGTTCGAGGATCCATGGATTCTTTATTTTGACATATAATTGTCATAGTCAATAGAGAGAGTTCTAGCCTAGGAGTCAGAAAGACCCAAATTCAAATTCTGCTGCAGACACGTATTAGCTATGTGACCCTGGGCAAGTCACTTACCCTCTTGCCCCCCTTAGTTTTCTCATCTTTAAAATGCTTTGTAAATCTTTAGGCCATATGTAAATTTTATCTATAGGCTATATCTATTATTTCTTTTAGCTTAATTGTTTTTTGAGCTTTGATTTGAATTTTCTTTTGATGCAGGCTACTACATTTTAAGCTCCTTAAAGACAGGAATTATGTCTCATACAACTTTCAGTTTCCCTCAGATTTCTGCAAAGTACTTTATGCATAAATGTTCAGTAAATATTAGTGAGTAACTTCTTAAAGAGATCAAAGAAAGAAGAAAAAGTCTCATTTGCTAAAGAATATTTATAAAAAATAGCTCTTTTTGTAGTTGCAAAGAGCTGGAGACAATAGGGATGTCCTCCAATTGGGTATTGCTCAACAAGTTAAGATACACTAATATAATGTGCATTAAGAAATTATGAAAGACTGTTTCAGAGAAACCTAGGAAGACTTGTATGACTTGATACAAATGAAGTAGGCAGAATCAGGAGAACAATGTATACAATTACAACAAATTTTAAAGACAAAAATTTTTGAAAGACTTAAGAATATGATAATGAAATGACCTGATAGTTCTAGAGAATCAATAATGATAGATGCTACCCAACTCCTAGAAGAGAAGTGATAGGGTCACAATTTAGGAGACACACGTTTGTGGATGTGGCCAGTGTAGAATTTTTTTTTTATTATTATGTTCATTACAAGGATTTTTCTTTTCTTTTCTTTTTTCTTTCACAGTGGAGCAGTGATTAGAAGACAAAAACAAATGCTTGTCAATTGAAAAAAAAATGTTAGTGAGCGGATGACTGAATGTGGAACCCAGAAGGCATCTTGAGTCCTAGGCAAGGTTTGAAATCATGCCCTTTTAGACTGATGTCCATTGGACACTTTTGATCCATTGCTTGACTTACTGCATCAAAATAGAAATACCTACCTCCCATGGAAAGTAGAATTTTCTAATATTAAAGGCATATGCACTTATTAAAAAAAAATATTTAAAAGTGGTCATCATTGCAGTCTTTATGTGTCACACCATAAATGGTTGCCTACCTTTAGTCTAGGCTTTAAATAAAAGTATGTATGTATGTGTGTGTGTATGTGTATATATATGCACACATTTATACACATACCACATATATACATGTATATATGTATGCATATACTTATACACAAATACTTGTATGTATATGTGTCTGCCCATATAAAGATAGTGTTATTTGTGTGTATGTGTATGTATATGTCTTTTTGTCTATGTACATGGGTATTGATATGAATCTCTATCTAGATGTGTTATTATCTGTGTAATGGATAGGGAGGTGGGAAGAAGTTGGGTTTCTTTATTAGTAATATAGCTGAACAATGCTTATTAAAAATATCTATGGGGTAGCTAGGTTGCACAGTGGATAGAGCACCAGCCCAGAGTCAGGAGGACCTGAGTTCAAATTTGGCCTCAGACAATTGACACTTACCAGTTGTGTGACCCTGGGCAAGTCACTTAACCTGGATTGCCTTGCCAAAAAAAAAAAAGTATCTACAAATTGCCAGTAGTGTGGCCTTAGGAACTAGAGATACAATATCAAAAATTAAAAGCAGTAGCTCTTGTCAAAGAACTTAGATTCTGCTGGATAGTTATCAACATTAAGCTAGCAAAGAATTTGTTACGTACATTAACTCATTTGATCCTCACAATCATCTTGTCGTGTAGGTGTAATTATTATTTCAATTGCAGCTTAGAGAGACTGTACAGACAGGAAGCAGGAAAGGCAGGATTTGAACCCACATCCTGTTTTCACTCTCCCATACTGCCTCTGTGACACCGCCAATGAGTATTGGAGGTTGGATTTGAACCTAATTCTTCCTCATTCCAAGTACAGCCACACTTGCTACTTCTCCTTGAACAATTTATTCTCTGAGCATAGTTTCTGCATTGATCTACTTTACTATGTTTTTTTTTTTGAGATTTTCTGTAATCCAGAAAGTGCTGTATTTGTCGTTCAGTCATTTTTCAGTTGTGTCTGACTCCCCATGACCCCACTTGGGGCTTTCTTGGCAGAGATACTGGAGGGGTTTGCCATTTCCCTTCTCCAGCTCATTTTACAAGGGAGAAAACTGAGGCAAACAGGGTTAAGTGGTTTGCCCAGGGTCACACAGCTAGTACGTGTCTAAAGCTGGATTTGGATTTGGATCTTCCCGACTCTAGGCCCAGCATTCTATGCACTGTACCACCTATGCAGTATAAGTATAAATTGTTGTTGATTATATTGATATTTGGATACTAAATATCAATAAACTTCCTATTTTATATAACTATTATTCCCTATTATTTTATTAGTACGTGTTTGAATTATAACAAAACTATCACATCAATGTCTTCAACTTCCCAGTCCACTCTCCCAAATCTTCCCTGCTTTGGCTATAACCGTCCTCTCCCCTCAGATGATATGGGACTCTATCCTTGGAGTCAACTCTGAGAAGGGAGCTTTTATTATATATTGTATCTGACATATGCCATTACTTTATATGAAATATGTCTTTGCATGTTCCTCTCTCCTTTAAGTATTGTCTTAACACATTAGAATGTAGCCAGAAGGCAAAGATTGTCTAGCTTGCTTTTATCTGTGTCCTCAGAACTTGGCACGGTGAGTTTTCTCTCTGTCTCAGTGTCTTCCCTCCCTCTCTGTCCTCTGCTCTCCATTCTTCTCCTCTCCTCTCCTCTCCCCTCCCCTCCCCTTCCTCTTTCCTCTTCTCCTTTCTCCTTTTTCCTCCCCTTCCTTCTCACCCTTTCTTCTTCTCTCCTCTCTTCTTTGCTTCTCTCTGTCTCTGTCTCTGTCTCTCTCTGTCTCTGTCTCTCTGTCTCTGTCTCTCTCTGTCTCTCTCTCTCTCTGTCTCTCTTTCTCTCTGCCTCTGTCTCTCTCTCTCTGCCAGTATACATTTTTGTACTTACAGTTCATCTCAGGCCAAGACAGCCTAATATTAATAGGCTACCAGGAGGCATACTTCCATCTTAGTTTTCCAGGCCTGTTCAAGAGAAGGCAAGACTTTTTGAAAACACTGAAGGGCTTTAAGGAGACAGTCATTGACTTTGACTGACCGTAACTGTCTGTCACTTGCTACATTTTTAGGGAAGGACCCCTCCCCACCCCAAATATGTGCCAGGTTAAGGATTGCTGGTATGAATTTCCACCGTGGGGAGATTAACAGGAAGAATGTAGTAACACCAACTTCAGGAAACCAGATCTCCCCCTTGGACTCAGCAGCTGTGTGGGAGTCAGTGGCATCTGAAGTATGGGTTATTGGTATGAGAAACATCTCATACTGTAATTCCCCCATCACCTGTCAGATGGACAACATGAAGTTCCAAGGTCCCTTCCAGCTCTGACATTCTATAGTCTCTTGTCCCAAGGCCCTTTTAGTTTGGGCATTCTATGATTGTCACACCATGCAAATGATGAAGCCATTGGCACCTTGTCTAGGTATACGCTGCCAGCTCCTCTGGGAGAGGGTCATACAGAAAAGACCTCATTGTACTGAGAGAGAGGATCGTTTGGATATGGGCCCTGCAAAAATATTTAGCAGGCCTTTCTGATAGAAGCAAAGGGGCACAGATATGCTCAGAAATGACGATACATGAAAGCAGAAATTAGGAGATATAGAGAATCAGATAACAAGATCTGAGCCAGCATGGTGCAGTAGAAAACCTAATGGTTGTTGCAAGGGCTAGCTAGCTTCCTGAGTAGAGAAGGAAGAGGCATATTTGGAAATAAATGTAAATAAAAACCAAACCGGGGGGGGGAGGAAGAAATGAAGTTTTCTGGGGCATGGGGTCTGACAATTGGCATATCAGTTCTATACAGAGTTATCTCAGAAGTCTTAGTGCAATTTTACACACATGCACACACACACACAGGTAAAATGTTCACATAATAGTTTGTTAGCCCTCCCCCCAAATGTAGTAAATATATATTATAGGCAATTAGTTATTGTTATCTTTTAAAATTTTTAACTGATACTTTAAAATGATTTTTAAAAATTATATAGCAAGAAGAGTAGACTTCCTGCTTTTGAAAAGGATCTTGTATTTATTTTATTGTATTTGTTTTATGGGAAGCAAATGTGAAAAATTTCAAACAAAGGAAGATTAAATGAACCCACACAAAGTCCACTGGATCAGGAGTCCAGTTGGCTTGGGTTCAGATTTTGCGTTTGCAATTAACTTGGGTGCTCCTTGGACAAGTCAACGTATAGTCACATTTAGGTACCACTTTGGAGTTTACAAAGAAATAACCTTAAGGTGGTAGTGCAAAAAGTTGTACCCATTTTACCGATGAGAAAGCTGAGGATCACAAAACTAAGTGTCTCACCCAAGGCTACATAACTAGAAAAGTGGGAGAGCAGCTTTAGCTCGGGTCTCAAACTGCTTTCACTTTTCCTGACCAGGCCAGACTAATTCATCTCTAAGCACTGACCTTTAATGATTCTATGTGCAATGATTCTAGGTTTACTCATTTAAACAGTTACTGTTTACGTCAAGAAGTACTTGCCTTCAAAAGCCAGCAGGGCGTGTATCAGCCGGAGGCCAATTGCATAAAGAAAGTAAGGATTAAAGCACCTAAACTTTAGAGCCTCCTAATCTTTGAGCTGGGCTGGGACTAGTTGCAGCACCTGGGGGCAAGGCCATTGGACTAACCTTTCAGCAGTGTGAGTTTAATTTCCAAGAAACTTTCCATGCTCTTCCTTCTAACTTTCCTGGGGGTTAGTTTGTCCTTTTAAAGTAGAGAGCCCTGGGTCAGATGACCACTTCTATTTTTTGGCTCATAAAACCAGTTTTCTTCTCTGACTACTTAGGTACACAAAACATCCCCTTTGGAACTGAGACCCTCTTGAACCTATTCTGAGAGATAGTAGTGTCTAGACTCATAGTGTGTGATAGTGAAAAGTGCTCTCTGCACTTGGGGCCGGCAGATCTAGGTTCAGAATCTGCTCCAGAAACTGGACACATGTCTCTTTATCTGCCAAAGCCTCGGATTCTCCAACTGTGTGATAGGGATAATAAAACCCTACAGGCTTGTTGCTAAGGAAGGAGTTTTGCAAACCTTCAAATGCGATTGAAATGTGAATTAGTATTTTCCTTTAGGTATAGAAGCAGGAGAAACAAAGGCATTCTATTAGCAGAGGAAAGAAGTCGGGCATGGGAGTGGGAAAGAAGAATTATTAGAATGATCATAACAGTCGGTCATTAAGAATTTCTGTGTCGAGCACTGGGCTAAGTGCTGGGGACACAAAGAGAAAGGGAGGAAAACCAGGCCCTCCCCTCAAAGAGCTAATAGTCTAACGTGAGGGGCAACATACAAGCCGCTGTACAACTTGAAATATGGTTATTACAACTCTCGCCCAACCACACTTACAACTTCATGTCCATGTAAGCTTTAGGCTTGTACAATGCTTTACAAAGTGCTAGGAAGGCCCCGACCTGGAGTAAGGATAGGATATAAAGATGGGTTCCCATCTGGTCTCCTATACTTACTGTGTGACCCTGGGCAAGTCACTTAAGCTCTGACTGCCTCAGTGTCCTCGGTAAAAAGAAGATAATCCTATCACCTGCCTCTCAGGGTCATTGTCAGGATCAAATCAGATTTGTAAAGGATGGTTATCGTCATCATTGCCTTGGGTGAACTTTGTAATAGCCCTTTGTCAATATAATCAAAGAACTTCAGAGTGGAAAGCAACCCCAGAGACCATTTAGCACAACCAGATAGGAATGGCTTCGTCAAGAATTTATTATACAGTGCCTACTATGTAACAGGAACTGCGCTGGGGACTTTGCAAATATATTTCATTTGTTCCTCTCAACTCCAAAAGGTAGGTACTGTTATAATACTCATTTTACAGATGTGAAAACTGAGCCACACAGGTTAAGTGACTTGCCTAAGGTCACAGTCAGTAAGTCACATTTGAACTCAGGTCTTCCTGATTCCAGTCCTAATGCTCAATCTATTGCACCAACTAGGGTGAAACAGTCATACAACTTGTCCTTGAAGACTTCTAATGATGGCTACACCAAGTAGCCTGCTCTTCTTTGGGACAATTCTATTCATTAAAAAGCACTACAATGCATCAGGCCCGAGTGCCTGTGCTTGTAACTTTTATCAATTTTTTAAAAATAGTATTGTATTTTTTCCAATGACGTGTGAGGACAATATTCAACATTCATTTTTAAATAAGATTTTGAGTTCCATTTTTTTCTCTCTCCTTCACTTCCCTCCCCAAGATGGCAAGCAGTCTGAAACAGGTTATACATGTACAATCAGGCAGAACATATTTTCACATTAGTCATGTAGTGAAAGAAGAAACAGACCAAAAGGGAAAAAAATTACAAAAAAAGATAAAGAAAGTGAAAATAGCATGCTTCAATCTGTGTTCAGATTCCACTGGTTCTGGATCCATTGCTCTTAGTTCTGATCTTTGAAGGCAATTGAACAAGGCTAATCCTTCTTTCACATTTCAGTCCTCCAATTAACCATGATGATGATGATGATGATGATGATGGTGATGATGGAGATGATGGAGATGATGATGATGATGGTGGTGGTGGTGATGATGATGATGGTGATGGTGAGGATGAAGATGATGATGGTGGTGGTGGTGGTGATGATGATGGTGATGGTGATGATGATGGAGATGATGGTGACGATGGAGATGATGATGATGATGATGGTGATGATGGAGATGATGATGATGATGGAGATGATGGTGATGATGGAGATGATGGTGATGATGGAGATGATGATGATGATGGAGATGATGATGATGATGGTGATGATGGAGATGATGGAGATGATGATGATGGTGGTGGTGATGATGATGATGGTGATGATGATGGAGATGATGGTGATGATGGAGATGATGGTGGTGGTGGTGGTGATGATGATGGTGATGGTGATGATGGAGATGATGATGATGATGGTGGTGATGATGATGATGATGATGGTGATGATGGAGATGATGGAGATGATGATGATGGTGGTGGTGATGATGATGATGATGGTGATGATGATGGAGATGATGATGGTAGTGGTGATGATGATGATGATGGTGGTGGTGATGATGATGATGATGGAGATGATGGAGATGATGATGATGATGGTGGTGGTGATGATGAAGATGATGACAATGATGGTGATCACCTGTTACATTAGGGCTTTGAGGATTGACTTTATATATTAATTCATCTCATTACTAAAATTACTTTAAAATAACCATAATGAATGGATGAATGAAAAAACCTACTGTGTTCAATGAAAAACAAGTCAGCCCCACTGGGTCAAGTAAGATACCCTGAGTGAGAAACAGAACTCTTGAGTTCCTCGATCCCAGGTGGCGAATCACTTAACTTCAAATGAACCCATATTTATTAACTAATTATGATATTACTTCCCTTTGAAAGGTACCTTATTTCTAATTTGAACATGTCTTGCATAGATACCTATAAATGTTCCTAAGTTCCTTAATCTTCCTGAGCCTCATCTAAAACATGAAGATAGGAATATCTCTACTACCTACCTTCCTCATAGAATTGTTGTGAGATTGAAAAAAAGATAACATATGCAAAAAAGACATGTCCAATTGTAAAGTATTATTTTTGTTGTTTGTGACCCCTTGGGATTTTCTTGGCAAAGATACTGGAATAGTTTGTTATTTCTTTCTCCAGCTCATTTGACAGATAGGAAACAGAGGCAAACAGGGTTAAGTGACTTTTCCAGGGCCACACAGCTAGTGAGACTAGATTTGAAATCAGGAAGATGAATCTTCCTGAGTCTAAGCCTAATGTTCTATCCACTGTGCCCCCCAGTTGCACTTCAAGTGTTATATAAATTTCATTTATTATTCATTTGTGGCCTGGTCTTAGATCCATGTTCTACTAAATACTAAGTTAGTAGAGACAATACTGGAAGAGAAACCAGAAGATCAGAGTGTGTAGCTTGGTCTTGACTGATGATCTACATGACATTACACATGTCACTATACTTGTATTCACTGGTTTCCCAAATGGGGAGAATTCCACTCTCAGTCTCAAACTTTGTAATGATCACAAATGTAAAGTGTTTTGCATAGTTCACAAGTCAACCTATCTATAAATATGAAATGACAAATATTGGGAGCTGCCATATAAGAAGGGCCCTTTCTATCAATACATTTCAACTCGTTTGGGAAAATACCGACCAGGAGTGTGCCAGCAGAAGACTCCTGTCTTTGTTTAATTACGCTGTTTTATGCAGGACTGCCCCAGGGTTTTTCTAAGAAATTCTCATTCATTATTTCTTTTCACACACTCTGCTTACTCTCTCTTCCTCTCAATCCTCTTTCTGTGTCTTTGTAGTTGGTACCCTAAGCCTGGAAGATTTTCCCTCTTCAGTCTATTAGAATCCATATGTTTCTTCAAGACTTAGCTCTGGTGCTACCTTCTTCAGGAGGACTTTTCTGGTCCTTTCTGAGGCTGGTGCCTTCCCTTCAAAAGGTACCTTATTTCTAATCTGTATATAACTTGCATATATACCTATAAATGTAGAGGGCGCTCTCATTAGACTAAAAGCTTCTTGTGGGCAGGGATTCTTTTTCTTTTTGAAGGGTGGGGGAAGGCAAGGCAATGGGGTTAAGGTACTTACCCAAGGTCATATAGTATGTGTCAAGTGTCTGAGACCAGATTTGAACTCAGATACTTCTGATTCTAGAGCCGGTGCTCTATTCACTGCACCACCTAGCTGTCCCCAGCTTTTGTCTTTTCATCCCTGACACTTAGTGTAGTACTTGGTACATAATGAGTCTTTAATAAATTCAGGAAGGTGGCATAGTGGATAGTGAAGTCTAAAAGTTCAAATTCTGCCTCAGACACCTATTAGCTGGGTGGCCTTGGGCAAGTTACAGCCTTAGTGTCTTAATGTGCAAAATGGGGAGAATAGCCCCTTTATCACAGGATTGTTGTGAAGAAGCAGTGAAATATGTGTATGTGTATACACACACACACACACACATATAAGTTACTTTACATGCATGCATTAAAGTGCTACCATAAATAAATGTTAGCTGTTCTTACTGGTTGATTTTATCCCTCTCCAAAGCCTTAGGATGGGATATGGAGCAAAAGCGTTCCTGAGCAGGAAGGGGAAAATACCACAGTAGGTGCTCTCTCCCTTCCCACCCACTCCCCCACTCCCAGGTGGAAATAATTGTAATTCAAATCAACCCCTTTTTATCAACCACCTTTGGTGTGCAGAGCACTGTGTTAGGCACTGGGGACCCAGTCCTTATCTTTGAGGTGCTAATGCTAGGAGGGGCTGATACATACCCACAAACAATGATAACAAAAGAGTAATACCCACATACATACATGCATATACACACATATGCATATATGAGCGTATGTATACCTTGCATATGTACAAAGGTTTTGTACATGTGTGCATAAAAATCTACATGCATGTATACACATACAGATATCTATGTACATACATACATATATACATACACACATTGAGACACATTATATGTATGTACATGTGTTTGTGTGTAGGAAACCCTGTGTTATGAAATCTGGGGGTGGGGGTACTGAGGTATAATAAAGGCACACATTGACTTTGGGGAAAGTGTTGAGGGAAATCAGGCTTTCTGGAAGGTTTCCCATTTGAGCTGGATTTTAACAGTGCTGGCCCAAGTAACCACTGTGTTTTTCTGGGGATGGGAACGGGTGACATGCAAAGGGTGCTGTGCTACGGAGTTGGAGCATGGAAGACCTATAAAGCAGCAGTTGGAGGCGGGTTGGAGAGGGTGAGTGGGACCAGACTGTCAAGTGCTGTGAAACACCAGGCTTGAACGCCATTGCAGGGATCTGACCCAAGAAGCAACATCGTCCAGATGTGAGTGAAAGGTTATTCTGACAAGGCCATGAAGGATCCGTTGGAGTGGGGAGACAATAAAGGACAGAAACCATCCTAAGGAACTGTTGAAATGATCTAGGTCGGTGCATCTAGGTAAACTACACAGAGGTGGCTTGGGACGAGGCAGCAAACTGGAAACTTCATCCCGTCTAAGGCAGCTCAGAGACCTCAGCTGGAGGATGTTCTGGCAAAGGACCATTGTTTCAGAATAAGATCTTTCTTGCTTAGGAAAGATGGCTTTAAGCCATTGCTGACAAAGGCTGCATTGGTCTTGTGACAGGAGGAAAAAAGCTAGACATGAGAAGCCTTCTGGGCAACAATATAGATGGTCAGAATGGGGCATAGACATTCAGATTCTACCTCCAACACATTCTAGCTGCATCTTCAGACAAGTCACCTTTGTTTCCTTATCTGTAAAATGGGAATTCCTCCTAGTTGCTCTGAGGATTAAATGAAGTAATATTTGTAAAGAGCCTGATCCATAGTAGGTGCTTAATAAATATTTATTCCCTTCCTCCCTTCCTCATAGTGTTTTGTGTTTTTTAAGCCAGGCCTGTGATTTCATTACTGCAGGGAATTCTTAGGGGTTTGAGGCTCCGATCAAATCAATCAATGTGCATTTATTAAACACCTACAATGTGTTGAATAAAACAGTGTTTAAAATATTTTGCAAACTTTATTATCATCTTGTGTAATGGAAACAACCATCACGACCAGTGGATATGTACAAGAAAAACTAAGTTTTTGTTCCAGGCCAGTGATTCTCAAAGTATAATTTGGGGATGCCCCAGGGCCCCCAAGAAGACCCTTTTGGGAGAGAGGTCTATGTAGTCCAAACTATTTCATATTTGTAAGAATACTAAGATGCTTTAATTTCCAGTGGTAAATATTGATAGACATAACCTATATAAATGAAATGTCCTTTTTTTGGGGGGGGTCCTCAATTTTGAAAAGCAGAGTAATTTTAAAGACTAAACTTTGAAACTTTGGCATAAAAGGGTTCCTCATACCAAAGTTTCAGAGTTGGTCTAGAGCAGTGGTTCTCCACCTTCCTAATGCCATGACCCTTTAACGCATTTCAAGTTGTGATGACCCCCAACCATAAAATTATTTCCATTGCTACTTCATAACTGTAATTTTGCTACTACTGTTATGAATCATAATGTAAATATCTGATATGCAGGATATAATTTCATTGTTACAAACTGAACATAACCAGGTCGAGAGTGAACCACAGTGTAGTCATAATACATGGGCAATGGCCATTCATTTCACTTGGTCAAAGTTTCATCATCTGTTCAATGACAAGGTTAGAGCACATATTTGTAAGGTTCTTTTCCAGCTAGAATTTCCATGTATCCCAAGAATTCTGAAGTTTCCATCACCTCTAAGAAATTAAACCTATCTTTACAAAAATAATTTCATCTTTAAAATCTACATGTGACAAGAAAGCAAAGTCTCCTTTATTGGGTCACTGAGCTTAAGACCTTGCTCCTATGAAATTAGTAATCATTTTCTGGACATCTATTTGTCTGTCTCTTTGTAAGATTTTTTTTTAAATATCCAGACAAAAATAATTTTTTCCTTATATCCCCACCTTAATTCTGTTTTCTTCCTTCTCTTTGATAATGGTCCTCCAATTACCCACAAAGTCTTGGAGTAGTCTTGTTTCTCCCTCCTCCACCTCTTCAGTTACTGTAAATCAATACCCTCTTAATCTTTAAAAGCTTCCTCATACCATCCCTACTGCAATATAATTTCTTTGAGGGTAGGAGCTGTTTTACGCAGAAGAGCTAAGTTTTTTTTTTTTCTATTTTGGTAACATAAGGAAATCCCTTCGGTGGTAATTTCAACATTAGAGTATCTGAGAGGGAATGACTTGTCCAGGGTGACTTAGCTAGTATATGCCAGGCAGGGCTTTGGATCCAAAGCTAGCTCTTTGGTCACATCCCTTTGTAGTCTATAAGTGGGTCAAATGCAAACACTCATCCCTGGAGTGTGTCTTTGCTCATGCAGTTCCCTCCACTGGGAATCAGTGCTCCCATCTCACCCATGTCTTCCATAATTGACCACCTCCTCACTATTTCAGGATGAGCTCCAGCAACTATCATGACTCAATTCTCAGCAGACACTTTCTCTTATTTTTATTTTAGTTTTCAACATTTTCCACAAGATTTTGAGTTCCAAATTTTCTCCCCCCTCCCCACCCCAAAATGGCAAGCATACTGGTCATCCCTTCCCCCAGTCTGCCTTTTCTTCTCTCCTTTACCCCATCCCCCTCACCTCCTTACCCCTTACTTTCTTGTAGGGCAAGATGGATTTCTGCATCCCACTGCCTGCACATCTTATTTCCCTTTCCCTGTTGCATGTAAAAACAACTTTTTAAGCATCATTTACTTTTAAAACTTTTGAGTTTCAGATTCTCTTCCTTCTTCCCTCCTCACCCACCCCCACTGAGAAGCCATTCAATATAGGTTATACAAGTGTAGTTATGCAAAACAGTTCCATAGCCGTCGTATTGTGAAAGACTAACTCTGTATTTCCCTCCATCCTATCCCACCCATTTATTTTCTCCTTTGACCCTGTCCCTTTTCAAGTGTTTGCTTCTGCCTACCTTCCCTTCTATCATTCCCTCTTAATCCCCTTCTCCCCTACTTTCCCGTAGATAATTGAATGTGTATGTTATTCCATCCTTGAGCCAAATCCAATGAGTAAGGTTGACCCATTCCCTTTCACCTTGCTATTCTCCTGCAGACTTTTGTCCCAGAGGGACTAAATTGCTTTTCCCAAGTCTTCCCATATCTGTTTGAGGTGGTGTAGCACTTTGATTAAGTGCTGGGCCTGGAATCAGAAAGAGCTGACTTCAAATCCAGAGACACTGGATGATCTTGGACAAGTCATTTCACTATTGTTTGTCTCACGTTTCTTCAATTATAAAACATGGATACTAGGACCTACCTCCCAGGATGGCTGTGATGGAGACAATAGTTACCAAGGTGCTTAGCACAGTTCCTGGCATATAGTAGATACTCCATACATATACTATAGAAATAATACATAGCATATCTATAGTTAGCTATATTCATTAGAATGTAAGCTCCTTGACGGTAGGGACTGTCTTGCTTACATTTGTACCTACAGTACTTTGCATTGTGTAAATGCCTAATGCTCATTGTTCAAATAGGAGTTATCTTTGCTTTGTAAAGACACATTTTACATTCCATCTAATTCTTGTTCCCTTAAACTATTTTGTGTAATTTCTGCCCATGCCCTAAGCCAGGGGTGGGGGAACCTGTACCCTCAAGGTCACACGTGGCCTTCTAGGTCCTCAAAGGTGGCCCTTTGACTGAATCCAAATTTCACAGAACAAATCACCCCTGCCCTAAGTTCTTGGGTCCGATGGTCACAGCACTGTAAATGAATGAATTTCTATTCCTAGGTAGTTAAAATTTAGTTTCATCTGGTTTCTTTCTTATATAAGGTAGGCGTGGCCACTGCTTAAAAGGTATTCTTTAAAAGTCACTGTTGTCTAGGTGGAAAATTATGATGGGAATGGTGTTCTGTGATGGCCAGTGTTTTTGTAGCATACATACCACAAACTCTATTCTTTCTCTGTGACAACTAAAATAACCTCAGTTACATGCATTCCAGTGAGGGCCTAATAGTCCTGCTACAAACACACTGTATCCTACCTTGGGTGCTCTTGCCAACAAGACCTGGTTACTTCTCATGAAAAACTCTTACCAGTTCCTAAGGAAGAAAGGTGCCACAGAACAGGCCCTACTCTGGAGTCAGACATCAGAATACTGATTCTATTTTACTCCAACTGGGGTAATCTGAATGACCATTTTTCTAATGTGTCTAATGCAGAAATATACTGAGTGGGTCATAGTCCAAAGGGATTCTCTGATTGGGTGTCAAGGAAGCAGGTGTTTCTTAATGATTTCAGTGAAGTTTCTATCAGAAGTTATAAATAATCAAATCAATAATAAAAATCCTTAGAGAGTTTGGAATCCATAATGAATAGCCCTTAATCCAAGGCCTATAGGAATTGAAGGAAAAAGTCAATAATGTGGCAGATATTCTGGGCTATTCAGAATTGGAAATTCCTTTTGCAAACTTCCTTTGGAGGCCATGTGAGCAGCATACTAAGTAGGAACTTCAGAGCTATAGGACTGAATAGATTTAACAGAACCAATATGAGCTCGTGTCTCAAATGACAGTGATGATATCTGAAAATGAGGTCAAGTGAACGCACCCATCTTCCCAAAACAAAGTAAGCCAACTTGAAATCACAAGTATTTGTGCTAAAGGTAGGCATCTTCCCCCCCTCTTTCTCCCCCGCCCAAACCTCCCTAAAAAATGACAGGAATAATTCAGTTATAATCCATCTTTATTGTAAAAATCCAGATATAAAATGTATTCTTTCAGTCTTTCCGGTTTTTCCTTTTTTACAAAAACAAAAAGGCACATAAAAACCTTCCCATAGACGGATGTATACAGGCAGCCCCATCCCCCCTCCCCCCCATATCTACATGCTTCATTCCAGGACACATTTGCTTTCCCCACATGCTTTGGTTCTTTCCTACCAGGGTAAAATTCTGAATTCCAAGACTGAATTACACAAAGAGGCGGTGATGGATGCGGAATATGTGGAAGGACCCACAACATGCAGTACAGGGGGGCTAGTAGTAGGTTTCTTTCTCCACCCAGCCTGGAAAAGTGGAGGTACAGACACATATGGGTACAGGGGTGGGGAAAAAAAGGAAGAAAAAAGCCACATTAGCCATCTTATTTAGAACTCTTGTTAAGTGAAAGCAAACCACAAAGAGAAACCCATGAGGATTATCAGCATAAATAAGCAAAACTAAACTTTAAGGAAGGAGCTTGTCCCCAAACTCAGAGTGTAATCTTAATCTCACTGCCAAATTTCCTTTCAAAATAATGAACTCTCTCTGGAAACAGGGTATCAGCTGAGTTGATAAATGTAAATTCTGACAGTTATCAAATTTGACCTAGTAGTTACTTTGCATTTCAAAGCCAGTGGATGCTACTAACATTCCTAGGGATGAAAAGGCACTTAAAGCTTGGGACTGGTTCCCACTAAACACATCCAATTTGTTAAGATTCACAGGTCCTTGTGTTCAGAGAACACAGACCTTTTAAAGGCAAATCCAAGATAGTACCACCTGCCTCCCACTCCCCAATCATAATAAAAATGTCCTTACCACCAGGGCTCCTTCTGATGATAAGTTTTCTGACTTCATCATACACAAAGATAAGGAGGGAGTAAGGGAAGGCACAGAACCACCAAGTTGGTCTAGAAATAAAATCAAATAAGTTATGCACACTCTTGGCTACGTGGGGGAGAAGAGAGAGGAAGTGAGTAGGGGAGAAGTCATGTGCCTCTGTCAAGCAATGATGAAATCCTTCCTCATAAGGACACCCTAGCTACCCTCTTGGATACACACAACAACACACAACAAAGAGTCACATTGAGATGGGGTCAAATAGAAAAACCAACGGAAATAAGCACTGAGCTCCATGCCTCAGGCCTAAAAGGATTTCATTAAAGGAAATCAGGTCATGGGGTTCATTTAGCCCTTTTTGGTTTTATTCTTCACGATGGGAAGAGATTTGGGCATATTTTCTGCTGCTAATTTTGTGATGATCCCATTAAAATTTTTGCTGGAAGCTGAACAATTATTTGTTTCATCTGCTGGCCTTCTGAACCCTGGAACTATGGCCTAGTCAACTGTAGTCACAGTAGCCTCGAGGGATATAGAGCTTTCTTTTTTTATTTGTATGCCTGGCACTTAGTACAGTGCCGAGCATACAGAAGGCACTTAATAAATGTTTACTGACTGACTGATAATGGATTCCAAGTCTGAAGTCTGGGGATGCTAAAAAACCCATAAGAGATATTGGATGATATGGGAAAATTGGCAGGGGGAGTAGGGGACGGTTGTTCTTGTTCTCTAGCTCATTAGTTGGACCCTGGACAAAATCTCGTCCAAGTTTTAAAGGAATGACCCTCTTACTTTTGTCTATACAGATTCCAGTCAAAGGAATTCATTTTAAAATAAATGTGGGAGAACTATAAATTGTGGTGACAAAAATAGTTCACCAGCGTCATCATAGTGACAACAGCTGACATTAATATGGCACTTTTTAAGTTTGCCCCTAAGGCTATATCAGATACATGCATGTGCACACACATGCACACACATACACACACACACACACGAACCCCAACAATCTTGTGGTACAAATATTCTAGGTATCATCATTTTACAGATAAGTACAGTAAGGGAAGAATCCATGGTCTGTCTTAGCAACATCAACAAAGTGAAAGTAAAGGACCTTGGAGGGAGGAATTTAAAACTACGAGAGGATTGTTATAATTTCAGCAAAGTGCGACTCTTTCCCTGTGCTAATACAAATGGAATTACTTCAGAAAGACTAAAAGGTTAACCAAAGACTGATCTCTAATAGAGACCTGCTATACACAGTGCGGGATGATCTAACGAAGACCAACACTGCCGCTACCACTGATTTCCCATAGGAAGCTCTCCTACTTCTTTAGGAATTAAGAATAGCAGAATGTGTTGATACTTAGGTAGTCCTCAATGAATTCCTCCAATACCACTCCCCTATCTGTTGCATTTGTACTGGCTGACAATCTAGGTATATGTCCATTTTGATCAAAGGTTAAAAACGTACCAGAGAACCTCTGGTTTGAGGGGCCAAAACAGAGCACTGCTTCCACTGGCAGATGGACGTCCAGGGAAAACCTAGTTTTCTGCTCAGGGAGTAAAGACTGGCCAGCAGTCCTGTGTAATCAGTCACAAGTTGCAGGTGAGGAAGTCTCAGAGACAATTTTAAGTCTCATGCTAGGCCAAACCCCAAACCAACGTAGTTTAGTAAAGACTATCAGCCTCTGGGTTGGTAGACCAGGTACTCTCTGACAACTAACATTCCCAAGCACACCCAGAAAAATTTGCAGAAGTTCTGAAAGTAATCACCAAAAAGAGGCACATCTCAAGGCTTTTCATTTTTTTTTTGGTAGATATCAACTGAGTCTAGTAGCTTACTTGAGGGGATACATCCTTAGGGCAACACCCATTCCAGGACAGTATGAAAGGAAGGCAGCAAGGGCAGTCTCTTCAAAGAGGCCAAATATTAAGATCTTATTCCTAGAGAGAGGAAAAGAAATTGAATGGGAATGGGGAAACAATGACAAAATCCCTGACTCCAAATGTACAGCTTTCCCTCAACAGCCCCAGGTTCCTCTCCAGACTTGCTTGTTTTTCCCCCGCAGTAAGGTACCTTAGAAAACAACTTGAAAATGATGAACTTTTTTCTTCCTAACACCTCACTGTAAAAACAAGGAGGCGTGATGGAAGAGTGGACAATTAAGCAGCCTGGGATTGTCAGGGCAATGCTCCAGACCAGTGGCCCAGACCTTTCAGCCCTTGTGTCTAACTAAGGCTGGACTGAGCCCAAGAACAGAGGGCTATACTAGCTGCACCCTCAATCCTTCAAGCTGAGGAGGAGGGATAGGCCCGGTAAGAGGAAGAGGGCCCAGTTATCATGAAAAAGATTCTTTATCCTGGTGTCCCCTGAAGGCTGTTTTACAGTGAGGTGGTTTACACCAGAGCTCTCCTCTCAGCTAGGGCTTTTTAGCATGTGTTACTTACTTCATTCCCTGCTGGAAGACTGAATTCCTTCTGGTCTTACAAATGATCAAGTCAGCCCACTGTACTACCACAATACTGACAAAGAAGGCTGTGTGGCAGGTGAACTCCACTATTTTCCTCTGTTCGTAGGTCTAAAAGAGAGGGAGACAAAAACACGGTGAAACACACTCAAGCCACTCACCTTGTCCTTCTATATCTTCCCCCAGTCTCAGGAAAGCCATTCAAGAGGTCTTACCCACTGCTGACCGTAGCTGTCCTCCACATCATTTGTCCATCGGTCGTCCCAATCCACTCGGATCCCTAACAGGCCTGAGGGCAGGAATCCATTCTCGGCCAGAATCACAAAATACGTAAAGAAGCCTCCAAGAGCTTGGATCATACCTAGGAAAGGAGAAAACGTGCCTTTTTAACATCACACCCCCATTATGCTTCACAAGGATGATGGTCCTTTTATATAAGGTACATTAACTTGTATAATATCCACTGGGGCCCTGAGAGGTTTGACGGGCAAGAATTGATTATTGCTCTTCCAGAGGTGAGGAAACAAGGTAATGAGGCTCTCTTCTTAGTCCTATTAACTAGTGAGTCACACCTGAACTTTCTGGCCACCATTCCTTTCACTATACCAGACTGTGATTCCAGACAACAATTTTCAGATGACACATTGCCCTATGCAATTAGTGCTTCAGGACTTCTCCAAAAAGCACGTTAAGAGCTACGGTGGGAACTCCCCACCCCAAGGTGGAAGTAGTTCATTCCTGGGTAATTTCGCAGCAACAAAGTTGTCCTCTGTAGGCAGCTATCTCCACTACATGACTTACTTTTTGCCTTTGAGCATGAATGAGCCGACCTTTCCAAGATATCATCTCTTCAACACTCCACACCTCCTTACTCCAGGCATTTTCATTGGCTACCCTCCATGCAGGGGGATGCTCACCCTCATCTAGGTGTCCCAGCTAAATTCCCACACAAGGAAGCCTTTCCTGATTCCCTTTAATTATAGTGCCTTCCTATTTCCAATTTATCTTGTGCAGACTTCGTTTGTATGTTACTTGCATGTTGATTATCTATAAGACTAAGTTTATTGAGAATGGACTGACTACCTTTGGTTCCAGTGCTTAATAAACTTTCATTGATTTAGCCATGCAACTAAGAGTCTATAATATGTCTGTGAGTCATCACTGCCAAGTACTACTTTCCCATGTTTTCCCTTGGTGGTAGTGGTGGGGTTTTAAGCCCACTCTTGCTATGTCTGCAAGTTCTTTTAGTGAACCAAATACCCTAAGAAGTCTAACTTTCTAATGTACAGAATCAAATGTACCTTAATGTATGTAATCAAAGAGAGTGAGACAACTTAACAGAAAAGAGAGAGAACATAACAGAGAGACAGAGAGAATGAAGGAGAGAAAGAACCTGTCTTTCAGTTCTTACTTAATAGTTCAGGATTTTCATCTCTAAGAAATGATTATTTCTCACAATGTGACCAGTTAAATTCTTCAGGCTTGGAAATGAATCTCTAGCATTCATTGCAAGCCTATGGTCCAATTCAGACTAAGGGCTGTCATTTGAAGGCTGCCTTCTGTCCTGGCTTCATGAGGTCAGGTTGTCCTCAAATGCCAGGCATGATCTTATCCCAAAATGTTGAATAAATAAATAAATACCAAATGTTGAATAAAAATCCCAAAACTCCCCTAAAAGTGACTTGGTAAGAATTACCATGTTAATCTTGAGACACTTTCTGAGATAAGGAAGGGAAGAGATTCCAGAAGGCTTTATCAGACTTCTGAAAGCCTTTTTAGCCTACCGAGGACAAACACTGAAGTCCTGGGTCCAGGTTCGTCTATCTCTCTTCCTCTAAAAACCAGGTGCTTCAAACTCAGCATAGACACTCTGTCTGCCACTTACCTATCTGTCCATAGGCCATGCTAATCAGTCGTTCATTCACCAGTTTGTCGGTTTTAGGATTTCTGGGCTGTCTTTTCATGATGTCACTCTCAGCTTGCTCATAAGCCAGGGAAATAGCTGGCACCTTGGTAGAAGGACAGCAGACTTTCATAATTACAGCTATGACAGCATGGGCCATGTTAAAGAGGTGTTGTAATGTTTTTCTTGGGCTTTGAAGAAGCTACGGTAACCCCATTGCCCCAATCTGGTTTAAGTTATCTAAGAAGGACTGGGGTATTATGGTGTGGTTACCTGATTTAATTTGCAAAAGGGAAAGATGTCCTACAAATTGATAAAAAGGTGTCACTGATACCAAGGAAAGACATCAAGGGAAAGCCATCACAATACAAAGCGAGTACAAAACATGTACTCAATTAACAATCGAAATGAAGCTGATGACCTCTACGGTCCTTTCCAACAAGGATTCTATGAAAAATGAGGAAGGAGGGAGATTATTGAGTACCCCAGCTAATGTGACGAGGCATTCTTTTCCCTATGGAGCAGACAGGGGGATAATCTGGACACATCCCTGCAGTGGATGAGGACAACACCAGTGCACCCCCACAATCCCTCCACCGTGATGTTCCTCCAGGGAACAAAATGTTTAGTCTGCACTACATGGAAGCTGTCACCCGAACTCACCATGTCAGTGCCCAAGTCAATGCAGAGAATAGTGACAGTCCCCAAGGGCAGAGGAATATTTGCGATGATGAAGATGAGGAAAGGGGTGATTTCTGGAATGTTACTGGTCAGTGTATATGCAATGGATTTTTTCAGATTATCGAAGATCAGTCGACCTAGGAAAGAGCATTATCAAGCTGCATTAACTAGTCAAAAGGTACAAAACAAACGCATTCAAACTGGAGCATCTTTTTGATCAGGGAAGATTTCCAGCAGATGCAGAAGCATCAGGGTTTCTTGTACCTTCTTCGACTCCAGTTACAATAGAAGCAAAGTTATCATCAAGAAGGATCATATCAGCAGCCTGCTTGGACACATCAGAGCCAGAAATACCCATAGCGACCCCAATGTCTGCTTTCTTAAGGGCAGGAGAATCATTCACACCATCCCCAGTCACAGCTACAATAGCACCCTGCCCAGAGAAAAGAAAAACATTAACAATAAAAGAGATGCTTCACCTTTGAGAGGCTGGCTACCCAGCAGGGGGTGGGGGAGGTCATCAAAACTGGTCTCATGCTTATCACTTACTCTCCTAGCACCTTCAATGTGCCACATTTCTGCCTTACAAATGTGACATTGGTTTCCCGGTCAGTTTTTTTTCTTTTTTGGAGGGGGGAAGGCAGGGCAATTGGAGTCAAGGGACTTGCCCAAGGTCACACAACTTGTGTTAAATGTCTGAAACCATATTTGAACTCAAGTCTTCCTGATCCGAGGGCCAGTGCTCTGTTCACTGTGCCACCTAGCCACCCCTGGTCACTTTAAAATCAATTTTCCAAAGGGAGAGATTCTGCTGAGCAGAAGAAATTCCAACCTGGGAATCCTTACTGAGCCTACTACTGAACAAGACCACTTTCTTTCTCTGCTTCTCTCTGACAGTGGTTCCAAAAATCAATAAACCAGAAGCATCCCAGGCTCACTGGCACTGGAGGGGATCTTAGGGCATCTGGTTCCCTTGCTTTGCAGATGAGGAAAACAAGGCCCTGGGTGTTATTTCCTTTCTTTTCTCCCCAAGCTAAGAAAATGTTATAGTTTATCCCTTTTTACTACTATGCATAGACTTATGATCTTGCTAGTGATTCCACCACAGGTACCATGCTGCTGCAAATGTCACTGTGAACTACCAGCAATCCACAGGGAGTGGCCTGCTCCCTCCTCCCCTGTTCTGCAAGGCCTGCTCTCTGACCTGTCTCTGACAACCTTCCACAATAATGAGCTTCTGCTGAGGGGAAGTTCTGGCAAAGACAATCTCAGTGTGATGCTTCAGAATGTCATCCAGCTGTTCAGCAGTCATGTCCTTCAGGTCACTGCCATGCACGACACAGGCCTTGGCATCTCTAGAATTGCAAACAAACATGGCAGCATTAAGTGCTTTCTGCCTCACCTCTCTCATCTGTGAAATGGGAGCAATACCTATATACACACATAAAACAAATACATACAAATATATATACAAATTCATAAAATGTAAAGTATCTACATACACTATCTACATGATTTGTTGTATATAAACACAAATATGTGCTATACATATATTTGTGTATATACACACACAACAAAATGATTATTACATACAAATGTGATGATGTATCACATATATCTGTGTTTGTTGTAGATTTGCATTTCTACAACAAAATTATGTATGGAAAAGTGTTTTGCAAACCCCAAAGCAATGTAGAGATATTATTACTAATTATTAGCTCACCTGCACAGCATTCCCAGCCCCTCCCCACCCCCACCAAAGGCTGATTTGTGTAGGTAAAAGCGAGTTTCGTTATTCCATTTTCTACAGCTATTATGCAGAAAATGAGTACAGCTGATGTTTTAGCTCTGGGGGGACAAGACTTAGACCTGCTGGGGGGAAAAGGACAAACTAGCCACAAGATGCTAGCAGCCAAGGGAGGCCATCTCCTCTGCTTCTAGAGTTTTAATCAGACCTTCTTGGACGTTTCTTAACTATGTGACCTAACTCAGGTGGAAGTTGACCAATATTGATGGATAAATGTTTCAAAAAGTTTATTTTTAAAGGACTGGGGATAACCATGGAAAGTGGCACAGAAAAGAACACTGGATTGGGAAGCCAGGAAATTTTGGTTTTCAATAATCCTGGTATGGTGCCTTTCTAGGGTGTTTGACTCTGGGCAAATCAATTGTCCCCAGTCCCTTTTCTCTACAAAAGGAGAGGCTTATTCAAGTTTCCTTCAGCCATTAAAAATGCTATCCTTTGGTTTGCCTTTATTGATTTGGACTCCCATAACTCAATGACTGAGTATTTTGGCCAGATTCTGTTGTCTACATGCCTAATTTAGAACCAAAAGGGGCTTAGACAAGTGATTCTCTTTCTGGATAACTCAAGGAAGTTGACTTGCTTTGGTTACTGGAATATTTTTGTCCTAGGAACTCCCTGGGGAGGAAATTCCCTCTATCTATCAAGGCAGAACAGCAACTGCTCTAAGCAACTTGTAGTATCAGGGGCTGTTGTCTAGGCAGCCAAAAGATAAGTGCCTTATCCAAGGTCACCCAGTTATCAGGAGTGGGATTAGACAGAGTACAACATGGCTTCTTGGCTCTGAAGTCAGCTCTCTAATGCTTTACGGGCTGCCTGAATATTTCAGGGAAAAAGCAAACTTTTTAGGGGTTAAATTATATGAATTACTGCTTCTGTTTTAGTATACTCTACTTTTTTATTGTGTGGACTGGTATTTTCCCTTGTTTTCCTTGGTGTCTTTAAATAATGCTTAGGTTGCTTCAAGAATTGTTGCCCTATCTCTTTCCCCAACCCCAACTCCCCAAGCAGGACTTATGGAAAGGAAGGCAGTTTGCTTAGGGATAGGTTCTAACAAACTGTCAATTTCTCATGAATTGGCTTAGCCGGTTCCCATGTCACCTAGGAAGGTGAGATGGTGGCCTTTTGGTTATCCTTGTCTATTCCAAAGATACTTTCAATGAACTGGAGAACGCCCATGATGACATCCTGCCAGCTCAACTTGGGGTAACATTTAAGCACATCTGAGCTGCTTTTGGGAGATAGCTCCAAAACCCAGGGTTTGTTCCCTTGGGAATATTGAGGGTGGGAAAGAGAATGAACTAACATGCAGCTGTCATCCTGAGTTGCAAACTAGTGGATGCTAAGCTTCTTCCTCTAAACTTCTTAGCAAGCCTGTTCACATCTGACTTTCTAAACTGCTAATATACTCACTCAGAAAAGAACTAACTCTTGACATTGTCTGGTTATGCTGTACGAAGGCTTGGAACCAGAGAGAAAAGAGAGAGAAACCAGAGATCACTTAGTCTGATTTCACAAAATAGCCATCCCAGCAAAAAGAGCTTCTGATCTTACCTGGCATTTACTTGGCTCACAGGAATGTTGAGTCGGGCAGCAATGTCTTCTACTGTCTCATTGCCTTCTGAGATGATGCCTACACCTTTTGCAATAGCTTTAGCTGTGATTGGATGGTCCCCAGTGACCATGATTACCTGGTAAGAGAAAATGAGGAAAAAATCCAGTTCTTATAGTTGCCAAGAGAGCAAATGAGAGAAAACATCTACTTGTGAGGACCACAAAGATCAAGGGAAAAACAGTAATTTGTTCCTAAGAGGGAAGCTTGGCAGAGACGACCGAGGACCGGCCTTAGGAATCAGACAGATGAGGGTAGATTCCAACTTCACACATATAACTAGTTGTGAGACCATGGGCAAATAAATCACTGAGACTCAGATTACTCTCTAAGTCACCATGAATTGTTTATTACTGAAGGAAGGCTGAGACCAAATGAAAGGGTTATTTAAGGGGGGAGGGGAGTTGAGGTGGCATAGCCACATTATTAAAAAAGAAGTTTCCTGAATTAACAAGTATGAAGCAAAATTAAAACATAAGAACCCCACACAAAATACTCAACTCTACTAGCAATGAAAATTTTGAATGAAAACTCTACTCCGTGCTACATGTATTAAACTAGCCCAAGTTAAAAGCAAGAGATTAGAAACACTCCCCACTCCTACTTCCTTACCTGTGAACTATGGGAAGACATTTGTAGGGGATGTTTACTTGGAATGGCAGATGGGGAAGAGAGGTCTACCACCAAAACGTGCAATCAAGCAATAACCACAATGTAGCACACTGACACAATGGAATGCAGTATTGCACCAATGAAAAATCATTGAGAAAAAATGCAGAATGATGAGACTGGACACTTACACTGACTATAGTCATGTCAAAGTGTATCTGCCTGCATTAAACCAGGAAAAAAAATTTCAAAATTTACAGAGTTTGGATTCTCTACCCTTTGAAGACTATTAAAAAAACCCCAACTCAAAGAGGGTCACTCCTGCTTCTGTTTAGAGTAAAATGTTCAAGGTTTTGTGGATAGTAGAGACAGAGAACAAAAACCATAGCTAACTTTAAACCACTCCTAAAACATGGAAGCTGATTTTTTTTTCCCCCCTCATTGGATATTGTGAGAGCAGGTGTGGAAAAATACCTTAATGCCGGCACTTCTGCACTTGCCCACAGCATCAGGGACAGCAGCCCGGGGAGGATCGATCATGGAGATGAGCCCAACAAAGCAGAGGTTATCCACAGGGAAGTTCACTTCATCTGTATCAAACTGGAATCCTTCAGGAAACTGTTCATCAGGTAGGTAGAGGTGACAAAAGCCTGGGAGAAGGTAAACAACGCAGCTGGAGATCCTCACGAATACCAAGGAATCTTAGAATCACCCAAGAACCAGTAAATGACAAGAGACCACCTGATAATATGAATTATTTCCTCTCTCTGAGGCCTTTGAATGAGTAAATTTCTTGGATCACCAGCACTTTTTGAGGGGCCAGAAAAAATGATGAATTGAGTCAGGGGTTCAGGGCTCAAATTCAAATGGCTATTTTTTCCACATAAAACGAAAGGTAGATAAGATATGCTCTAAGATCCCTTCCTAGTTCTAATTTATGGATGCTATGAAAAGACTGGAGAAGACGGAGGGATGGTAATCACCCAGCACATTTAAGAGTCTCTTTAACTTCTTTCTTGTCAGGGACCCCTCTGTTATAGCAGTCTGGTAAAGTATATGCCCTGCTTCCCTTTTCAGAATAATGCCTTTAATTGCATATTATATAAAACCCATAGATTAAAAATGGAAAGGAGAGCAGACGGCACAGCAGATAGAGCACTGGATTTGGAGTCAGGAAGACCTGAATTCAAATTAGGCCTCAGAAACTTACTAGCTATGTGACTCTGGGCAAATTACTGAACTCTGTCCCCTATTCCGCTTTTGCCCCCCAGATCAAAATGGAAACCAAAAGGTTGGTTTTTCTCCCATCCAAATTCACAAAACCCATGAAATTTATCTGGACACCAAGTTAACAACCTCCAAGTTCAGTGTTTTAGACATCTGGAATCCTGAGCTGTGAGCTCTAGGTCTAAGCCCAGCCACTTTGGCCTTTTGCAAGCTATTTCTGTAGCCTGTATATTGACATCCTTGGCTGTGGAAATGGGGACAAGGCTGCCCTCTGTCCACCCTACTTACCCACCTCAGAGAAGTGACCCAATTATGCTTTGTTCAGGCCACCAGTTTAATATTTGTTTTCTCTGATCGCTCAGTCATGGACAGGCAGGGAGGCAACATTCTGTTAGAAGATATCATTCAGGATGAGCTTATCCAGAACATACATAATAACCAACTATAGAATTCCAAGGAAGGGATCCTTAGGGACCAGCTCTTTGTCTACATCCATCAGGAAGGAATTTTTTTGAATGGATTTAAAATGTGAGCTTATTTATTATAGATAAAAAGGAAGATTACCCTTGCTACAGAGGTTGGGAATTGCTAGTCTTGATAAGGAATGATAGGGAATGTCCATTTATTGGGCCAGAGGCCATTGCAACACGTATAAACAACAATCAGAAGCTGAGCCTCTGAGATAAAGCAATATTACAACTTTCCCATAGTGCCACAATTGAAATTGCCTAGGTATACGAGAGTCCCTCTCCTTCCCCTCATGGGGTTTCAACTTGGGAAAACAGGAACCTTGTCCCCATCTCTTTACCTAACACTCTTTCTCCCAGGCCTCCCAGCTCCAGGTAGGCATTCTGAAAGGCATCCTTCAGTTCTTCATCCAATTGCTGTTCTTTGCCATGAATCAGAATGGAGCTGCAGCGGTCCAGGATTCTCTCAGGAGCACCCTTCATCACCAACAGATGTCGGGGTTCATTTGTGTTTGGGTTCTTATGGATAGACAGCTGAAAGAGATTTTGCAATGTCCAAGTTAAATTAGATGCAGCGAGGAAAGGGGCTGGGTTCAAGTCCCAGTTTTTGTATGTCTGACATATACTGATTATGTGACACTAAGCTCAAAAACTACTGCAGAATGTGCTGACCTGCACTGGTATAAGAAGGTTAATCTGGGAATGCCCTATACCAAGGAAATCAAAGCTCCCATTCCCCCAATGATAGATGTAACATCCCTTAGGGGGAGGGGCAGCACCACTCATGAAATAATCAAGGCTGCTATTAAGGTGGGGGTGGCGGCATGGTACCACAGGACTACAGATAATATAACATGCAGACCAGAGGCTGAATTAGGTCAGTTTTAAAATGAGCACTCCAATGAGCAGGGAGGAAAACCCAACAAATGTGTCTTATGATGTATTATAAACTTATCAACTTAGAAACCTTATAAAATTGCTGAAGCAAAGACTTAAAAATGAAGTCATAACAAATCTCAATCAACATCTAAAAAGTTAACTTTGAACAATAGTTTCCTCTATTAGTGTTCAAAGTCCTGTAGCTCAGAAGCATCCTACTTTTGGTCCAGGGCAAACCTGAATGCTTGAGAATGCAGAGTGACATAATTGTGACTTGTTTTTATAAAGGGCATTTTACGCCTACAAAGTAGAAATAAAAAAAAATGATTGCTCCCCCACCATCTTCCTTTCCCACTCATGCCTGGCACCACCCCACACAAAGAAATCTTATTTAACCTGGTACTTGTTGGTGGAGTTGAAAGGTATCTCTACAATTTTGGCATATCTCTCTCTCATTTCTTTGACAGAACCACAGCACACTTCAATGCATTTTAAGAGGGCTGATTCAGAAGCATCTCCAGCAACTGCCCGCTGCAAACAAAAGACATTATCTGTTAATGACGTGAAGACTTCTAGCATTGAGCAAGACAGCTTTGAGAAATGAGATAAATAACTTCACAGACACTTTACTGTTTTTATTATGTTTCAGTGTTCTGGAGGGAATGAATAGTAGAAAGAAATGGTTATATTACAAAAACAAACAGGGAGAGAGAATACAGGTGGGCAGAAAATGGGGAAATCATGTCTGTATTGGTAGAGTCTCCTGTGACTCTCACATCTGTGGCCTGATCTGAAGCATTCTCTATTCCAAAGCTGTAGGACAGCTATAAGGGTGCAAGGTTCCCTTTAGGGAACAAGACTCTTTCTTACTCTATTTCTGACCCACCCTGTTTCTAGGTACAGACACAGGTGTCCCACCTGGGAAGTGTTGACCTATACTTCTAATTCAATTCACATGGTCTTTTTTGTAAGTGCTCTGAATGTCAGGTAAGCAAGCAGGAGCTCAAGGGCAAACTGAAGGACCTTGTAATTGAAGCATTATCTTAATCATGCAAATCTGTCCAGGCTTTAAAGGCCCCGTGCCAATAGAACAAAACAAAACATAACCAAAAGGTCCCATGGCCATGCCAACATTTTAATTCAAGTCTAGGATTTCAGATTATTACCAAAGACATGAGGTCATGCTTATATGAGCATGATGAAAACTTTTCTAAGTTGACTCTCAGAGTCTGAGAAGAGTCAGAAATTTGAAACTGGGATCATCTTATCAAAGAAACCTCTAGTTGCTAAAAAGTCAATTTGTGCTGTTTTCACTATTAACAAACTCCTCCGTACAAACACCAACATGTGTGATCTGGGCAATACATCAGCCAGCAAACTATTATTAGCCTCTCAATGCTCTAGGACAGAAAATTCTTTCCACAACAAGGGATGTCCTAATGGATCTCTAAGGTCAAGAGTCTAGGAAATTTCCACTTCCTAGAAAAGGAAGAATCTCAAAGTTTATCCCAAGATCAACAGCTTCAACATTAACGCCAAGGGAAAAAAAAAAACCCCTTTTGTGATAAGGGGTGTCATTGAAACTCAAATGCCCAACTGAAAATGCTACTACTAGCTAATGTTGGGCAACACTTAATATTGTACATTGTATTAAGTGCCTTACGATTATTATCTCATTTGATAATCAACAATTCTGCATTTTATGGAAAAGGAAACTGAGTTAAACAGATGTTAAATGACTTGCTCAGGGTCACACGGTTATTAAATGTCTGAGGTCAGACTTGAAATCAGGCCTGGAGCTCTATCCACTGCATTACCTAGCTGTCCCCTAACTAACTGACCTCATTCCATTATCTAGGCTACCTCTTAACCCCAGGGGGTTACCCCAAATATAAGCCTCAGCTACTAAAAATCCCAAAAGGCAGCCTTTGTTTGGAATAAAAAGTATACGTAAGGGTCTTCTTTGAGCTCCTTTTCAAGACTAAGGACTGTGGGTCAATTTATGGCCCAAGATTTTCCACTTCTTCTGGATAAAGAAATTCATGAGAAGTATTCATGAGAACTCCACTGAACCCAAATGAAAATGACAAAATGGGCTCCCCAAATTTTTGACTTCAGGGAGGCCTGAAACCTTAAAGTATGCTGGACTTTCACAGGCTTACCTTCAGAATAGGGAGGTTTTCCTGATTAGCCTGAAACACAGCACGGTTGCACAGCCCTGCAATTCTGGACAGAGCAAGCCAAGTAGCTGAAGTCTTATCAAAAGAAACACCTGAGGAGGAGAGACAGAAAGATCGTATGTGTGAAAAAGCAATTCATTTAAAGGAACCTTCAAAAAAAAAAAATCCTCTTCTAAATATCAAGTACCTCCCTTCCTCTCTGCAGTAGAGGACACATGGAATGTTGCCTAAATTCACATTTGGCCTGCCCATTTTTTTCTTGTTACAAAGGAGGGTTACAGTTGGGGTAGAGTGGGATTGTGCACACAGATTGCTCAGAAATGAACTGGTGTGACCACCAACAGGTAAAAATAACTACGTGGTTCTTTCCTACTTAACACCTTCTGAAAAGTCTCTATGCCCGCCTGGAATCATCTGAATTTCTGAATGATTTGAGAAACTAGCCTAAATTCAGGCAATTCAACAGAAAGTTATTTTTCAATTAACACACTAGAATCTGAATGGGATAAGAAATAATCAAAGCTGATATTATCTTTGGGCAACTTAAGAGAAAAAACTGATAAACAGATGTATAGAATAATTTTATACATGCATTATATATTACACAGACATACACACACCATCCCCCATTTGTTTCTAATAGTAACCATGGGGAGGAAGGGAATTTACATGATAATTTTTGTAGATTTGTAGTTTCACTTACAATCATCTTCTTAATTGTACTATGTCATGAAAATGCTTGTTTCATTCCATATATTAAAAATAATTGAGAGAAAATACACAGTGTGTATGTGTGTATGTATGCATGCATGTATAACTACCTCTAAGTTGAGCATGGCTTTTAATCCTAGCTAGGATAACCCAGCATGCACTGTTGCCAGAACGACTTTCTCTCACCACTCTGGTTTTCTGTAGTATCAGCTTCGTGGATTTGATTGTCAAACCACATGTGAGCTACGGTCATCCGATTCTGAGTCAGGGTTCCAGTTTTATCAGAGCAGATGGTAGACGTGGAGCCCAGAGTTTCCACAGCTTCCAAGTTCTTCACCAGGCAGTTTTTCCGTGCCATTCTTTTGGCAGTCAGAGTCAGGCACACCTAGGAAATATTTCAAAGACGATGGTTCTGACATCTAAAGAAATATCTTTCAGGTTCTGCTCCTTTTCTAAGAATAACCATCAACTAACTAATAAAAATTTATTGAATAAGCAACACAGCCTTTAATTCCAATTTTTTTTGGCGGGGGGGGGGGGGGGGGGGACAACCAGATTCCCTCCTCCCATGCATTATAATAGTTTATGCAGGAAGACTCTGATTAATAACTATCCTCAATACCTCAGAAGAAAGGTGTTCTTTAACAAAGTCTTAAAGTCACGATTTCTTCTTCGGCGCTATTAGCCCAAAGGTCCGTGGCCCTCTCAATCCCTCTTACCGTGACTGTGGCCAGCAAGCCCTCTGGCACATTGGCAACAATGATACCAATGAGGAAAATGACAGCTTCCAGCCAAGAGTATTCAAGAATCAGAGAAAGGATAAAGAAGGTGACTCCCAGGAACACGGCCACACCGGTGATAATATGGATGAAATGCTCGATTTCTGCTGCAATGGGAGTCTGGCCACCTTCTAGCCCAGACGCAAGTGTAGCAATGCGTCCCATTACAGTCCGATCCCCAGTGTATACAACGATGCCTCGGGCAGTGCCTTGGAGAGAAAATATTATACTAGTTTGTACATACCAGAGAACACAAACCTTCTGACCGATAAAGGTACACTCAGTTTCAGCACACTGCAAGGTAAACACACCACATGGATTCACATATTCTTTATCTGTGCTTACAGGGAATTCAAAGAGCTGTTTGCTTGGAAAAAATCTGTGACCTTTGCTGAAAGGAGCTTCCTTCCCAAAAAAGGGAGCAAATTTAACATCTAGTTCAGGGGCCTTAATTTGTGCACCACAGACCCCCTTCTGGCAGTCTGGTGAAGCCTGTGGCCCTTCTTTTCATAATCACTATTGCCACATTCATCAACTGAAAAAAATGCAAAATTTCCATTAGGTTTGTGAAAATAAAGACGTCATTTTCCCCATCATCCAAATGCTTAGAAACCCAGAAATGGATTTATGGGTCCATCTTAAATGAAATTTGGATCACTTGTTCTCAATTTTTTTTTATTTTAGGAGCCTTTGTGTTCTTAAAAAGTAAGAGGGGGCCCAAAGACCTTTGTTTATGTGGGTTTTGTCTACTCGGGCAAGCTATTAACTCAGTCTGTTTGTAGCCAGATCTTCATGCTCACACAGCCTCTGGATTACTATACTGTACACTTCTGAGAGAATGCACGAAAAAGGTAAAAAGATACATCTTTTTCTCATTGTTTATTATGAAAATAGCTGTGACTTCACAGCTGCCTGAAAAGGCCTGAGGTTCTTTTTGAGATCTGGTGATCAAAACCAGTATCCAACTGGAGGAAGTTAAGAGGAATGAACTGAAAACTGGCTGCTTGGCATAACACCCTAAAAGGGCATTTATTGGATTGCACTTATTTTAACATAGATGTAGACAGAAACAGTGCCTTGTTATCCTAAACCAGAGTTTCTCAGACAATCGTCAAGATAAACCTCACGCTGTGCTTGAATATGTACTATATTTACAAAACTGTCAAAATGCTCTACCTTCCACACAGTTGGTAGAGAAAAAGGCAATGTTCCTTGTTTCCAGTGGGTTTTCATTAGTGAAATCAGGAGACCTGGTTTGTGGTTCAGATTCGCCAGTGAGAGAAGAATTGTCTACCTGTGTGAATGAAAGAGTAAGAAATATATACCTCTTAGATTCTTGTAGTCTATCAGCAATGATCACTTTTAAATTGGTGGGAAGTTCAATGAGATACCAAACCTATTTTGTGTGTGAAAGTGATCAAGGAATGAAAATCCAGAGGTATCTTGCCAAAAACATCTGCCTAACTAAGCTAAGTTTGTGGGCTTTATGGAAATAAGGATTCATGGGTTTCATGGAAATAAAATTTTCAAACAGGCAATGAGACTCAAAGTAACCTCAGATTTTGCCAAAATCTGGTCTCTTTGGAGGTTCATTCTTCCCTCTACTGACAAACTATGTCAAGAGAGCATATTTGTCAGAATGGGAAAGCAGGAAGTTTTCTATCAAGATAAACTATGGCTGCCAAATAACTCCTTAAGCTTTCTATAATGGTAGTTAGGTAATTGCTGGGGGGTTGGAGTGGGAGAGAGGTGTCCATGGTCACAGAAAGGGTAAATGAGTTCCCTACTCCTCCTTTTGTCAGCCTAATCAACAGAATTATGGAAGCTACTGGGGCATGGGGTAGGCAAGAAGAACACGCAAGCAACCTACTTTACATCCATTTGCAGAAATGATTCGGAGATCAGCTGGGATTCGGTCGCCTCCTTTCACCTCTACTAGATCCCCAACTACAACCTCTTCAGCATTTATGCTCATTTTTTCACCATTTCGAATCACAAGGGCTTGCTTTGGGAGAAAATAGTTTGCATCATTAAAAATGGCTTAAAAATATTAAAACAGCAAATTATAAGGGCTGAGTCTAACACTAATACGTAACTGGTTAGTTCTCTAAATACGTTCAACTGGTGTTTATTTTCCCTTCTCCCTCAAAGCGTTAAATAAATAACACACCTCCATGGGACTTAAGAGTTTTGCAAAGTTCTTTCCTCAGTGACCCTACTGGTGAGGCGTGCAGTAAGCAGGCTAGCACATCAAGTGCTTTCCTCAGTGACCCTACTGGTGAGGCATGCAGTAAGCAGGCTAGCACATCAAGTGCTTTCCTCAGCAACCCTTACTTGTGAGGAGTGCAGTCAGTAAGCAGGCTAGCACATCAAGTGCTTTCCTCAGCAACCCTACTGGTGAGGAGTGCAGTAAGCAGGCTAGCATATCACTTTCCAGTGTTAAAGAAAAACACCTGGTTTGAAGGAATCCCTGACTATATCTTGAAATCAGTCATGCCTCAATACTTGGAGAACCAGAACATCAAGGTAGTGAACATTCCTGAGGCTAGTCACAGCCCCAGGTGAGAACTGGGAAATGGACCATTAAAAGGATTGGTTACCTGTGGAACCATGTTTTTGAAGGACTCCATGATCTTTGAACTTTTTGCTTCTTGGTAATAGGAGAAGCAGCCAGTGATAATGACCACGGCAGAGAGGACCACACCAAGATAGAGCTGGAAAGGAAGAAACCAAGTGAGTGAAGGACGCTCAGTTTCCAAGTACATGGCAACCTTCTGTTCAACTTACTGACAATTATAAGGTGAAAGATGAAACTGAGAGTTAGTGGACAATAACAGGAACTAGGGGAGTCTCGAATTTCAGTTTTGAGAAAATGGACCTGGTGGTCTGCTTCATTTAGCTGAAGCAGATTGACCATCTATAGCCACATGGTCCTCAGATGACCAAATTAGTCAGAATGAGAACTACTTGCCTAGAGGCTGCATCACCATCTTGCTATGATGTTTTGGGAAGTTACAAGTGGGTGGGTGCAGTGGATGGAGAGTTAGATTTAAATCTCACTTCTGTGATAACCTGTGTGACTTTTAGTAAAAGACTTAATTTCTCTGAGTCTCAATTTCATCATTTGTAAAATTGGGGGAATTAGACTACTAGATGATCTGAGTTCTCTCTATTCCTATGAGCTCCTCCACTGTTCAGTTTCTTTCCTCTGCTTTCTTAAAATGAGGGTCTGCTTCCCAAAAGTAGACAGGGTTTGGGAAGAATGACTGACTCCAAAACAGCTGAGGCTAAGTGAGGTGTAGGCTACTATTAATAGACGCTTGATTGAGCATAGCTCTTCGACCTGATCAGTGGAAAAGCATCAACACCGTTGGGGAGCAGGGGCTGCCTCGAATGGGCAAGGATGCCAGGTTCCAAAGTAAGCAGAATGGCTGGTTCACAATGGCAAAGTACAGGGTGAAGTGGAACTTTGTCCGTGCTTTGCAGGATGGGGACGGAAGGGAGTATATGAAGACAGTGATTAGAGGTAGAAGGCGAGAAGGAAAAGCTGAGGGGTCTGGCAGAGAGAGAATGAGAGAAAGAGAGCCCTGTAAAAAGAAAGACAGACAAGTTACTGACACTAGCTTTTCACAGAGATATATCACTAACAGTGCTTGAAAATGAGAAGGGAAAGGGAAGGCAGGGAATAAAGAAACAGACACTTGTGCCTTACATGTACCTGGGTCACCCAACCAGGAAAAGAAGGGGAACTCACGTTATCATTCTGAGGCTCATCTTCAGTGGCAGCTAAGATCCCATAGGCCAAAAAGCAAAGAATAGCGCCGATCCACAGCAACATTGAGAAACCCCCAAAGAGCTGCCGACAGAATTTGATCCATTCGGGAGTGGTGGGAGGAGGCGTGAGGGCATTTGGGCCATCTCGGGCCAGAATTTCTGCAGCACGAGCTGGTGTTAAACCCTATCACAGAATGGAGAGGGCATGTTTTTAAGCAGTCAAGTTCACATCCTGCTGCCTCTGACAAGTCCCATATAACCTCCCTGGAGCTATTTCCTCAATTGTAAAATGAAAGGTTGGCCAGAAGCCTCTGAAATTCCTTCTGGCTCTAGCACTACAAGGTGATGAACCCTGGGCAAAATTCTAGGGGTAATAACTTCATCATGAGTTCTTCAAATAATCTTAGCACCAGGCCTTACACCCTGATAACCTAAGACTAGCAGGGTTCATCCTTGTTTGAGGTGTCACTGAAGGGCCACCCAATGTTAACAATGATAGGCCTCCAGAACACAGAAAAGAGCTCTCTCCCATTTGTCCTGGTCTGATTTCAAATGATTCAATGTCCTTCAGACTCAGGTGAGGATTATTTCACTCTTACAGAGTTGCCTGCTTGCAAAAGGCCCCTGACAAGAATGTCATCTTGCCCCAGAAACTGCCAGTAAGGAGTCTCTGCAAAAGAAAACCCCAGAGGACCAAGGAGGAAACATACTGCTCACCACATGAGAGAGGCGATGGTTTTAGGGTGCAGAACGAGACATTTTACTTATATGACTTCAGATATTTGTATAAAGCCAATGACGAAAGGGTTTTTTTCCCCTTTATTTTTGATCAGATGGGGAGAAAAAAAATAGATTTAGGAAGTTGCCAACAGATGTGAAATACTGCTGGACGTGACAACACCATCTTGTTAGTTTTACTTATTTTACATGGTAATAAGAGATTTCCTATGGAATGAGGACAATCTCATAGATATAGAAGATAATACATAAGTAGATATAGAAATAAAACATAATAAAACTTAAAGAAGGGGCAGCAAGGTGGTGCACTGGCCCTGGAGTCAGGAGGACCCGAGTTCAAACCTGGCCTCAGACACTTAACGCTTACAGTGTGACCTTGGGCAGGTCACTTAACCCCAACTGGCCCTGCCTTCCCCCTCCAAAAAAAAAAAAACAAAAAACTTAAAGAAGTAACATATTTATTAAACTATTGTTATAAATAAATATCTGGAGTCATAAAACTGACAACTGACTTTTTTAAAAGTCACTTATGCCTACTATTTTGTTTCTCCATGCACTACTGAGTTTCTTATAATAGACCAAAATGGGGGAATGGGAGAAGCAAAAACTTATCTGACCTAGTCACTCCCTAACTCCCTAGCCTAGTTTCTAAATACTACTTAAAAACTCACTAATTTAAGACTTCCACCTGCCATTATAGCCTTATTTATCATACCCCTCTCAGGTACTCCTCCATTCTTAGAATTCAAGCCTCCTTAAGGGAAGGGATTGACTTGTCTCTGTACCCACCCCTAGCGCTCAGCACAGATCAGTCAAAACGATCTGATTCAGTACATTGAGCAGGCACATCTCGGATCTTTTCATCATTTCAAGGTTTGGTAAGACTGGAAGGCCATATAGTAATCCATGCCCACCTTTTAAAGTTTGTATAGTCACAAGAATCACTTTGAGCTTTGGAATTATTTTTGTACTTTTGGGTTAATATGAATCTTAAAGAAAATTTTTTACTTAGTAAGCCAAAGAAATCCAAATGCAAAACTGATTTATTTAAAATGCTCAAATATTGTAAAAAAAAAAAATGAGCATATTTTGGTAAAGGGAGACTATAGCCAATAGAGCTCTGACTCTAAAAAGCCTGTACTTACCCGGGTCAGGTCTGTTCCATATTTCTGATGAAGCTCATCAAGGCTAAGTTTATGGTCTTCCTGGAAAAAAAAAAAAAAAGGAAAACAAGTAAATCTTGGGATAAATAAGGGGCAAAAATTCACTCAAAGCACCGAGTAGCTCAACTTATCAACTTTCCTTATCCATTTAAAGACTAAAGCTTCATCAATATCATGAAAAAAAAGTTCATTGATGTTAAAGTTGATCTACACAGCTTGCCAACAGTTGTTTTTCAAATGAAATTTGGATCATCCAGAGACATGCCTCAGTTTCCCCCTATACAGTTGAGAACCTTTCCAACGTATAAATAGGAAGTAGCACCCTGGAAGGGCCCGGTCTCTTAACTTCATTTAGGTACCCAAGAGATGCTAAGCTGTAAGTGCGTTGACCAAAGTTGCCATCTCTACTAATAACAATATCCTTTTGGCCACAATTTTAAAAGTCTGGAATGTGACCCTCTAAACTGAATGTCCTGAGAGTCTCTTTTCAAATTCTAAACTCCTGCAATTCTATCAGAAGCATGGAAACTACTAAGTTGGTAGATCCCAGAAGCCATCTTGTTCAAGCCATCCATGAATGAGAATTCCCTTCTACAACATTCCTGACAAGTGTTAATCAATACTCCTCCATTCACTATGAACAACATACACAAACTGAATTAGAAGAATTGGAAGCCAATTTTAACAGGGGATTTCAAAAGTAGCAGTGTAAGTGTCTATATACCAACCTCCAAAAGACCTTACCATTGAGACTTCCTTCTTAAGTTCATCCATGTCCTTCTCCTTCTTGGCCTTTTTTTTATCTCCACTCTCTGATACTGCTGCGGGCTCATATTTATCACGTCCAACCTATTTTGGGGTAAGGGAGAGGGAGAAAATTCTTTAAAATTGGTCTTCTGGTCAGTGCCAAAGGGCACCTCAACAGGATTTCAAAGTGAACAAGTTCTGTAGATTTTTCCAACAGGCTAGCATGGTGTGGTATAAAAAGGCTGGAAATAAATGGTCAAGAGGCCTAAATTATAATCTTAACAAGAAGAGTACTGAGTCTCAATTTTCTTTGCTTTGGTTTGCTCATCTGTCAAACATAAGGGGGAGATTACAGAGTCTTGCTATGTTTATGATTATCTGGTCTCCTGTTGACTGTATCTAGCTTTCATGTAACGATGCCTTCCTAAGGACTCATCTTGGGAGATCTGGCAGAGATGAGCTTAGAAAAGACAAGAGGGAAAGCTATAAGGTTTCTTTGCTTTGCTGTGGTTTCCAGCAGATGTAGTGAGGGTGGCAACATCCTCAATTTCCAGCCTCTCTTCAATCTGAAGACCAGGACAAGCTGCCTGGTACCCACTTTCCTATTTTGAGGATTATAGCTATACTGACAGAAGAAATCACAAGTCCCAAAGTAAAATCTTTTTTAGCATTCACATGAGAAGAAAAAAAGTTGTTACTGAAGACAAATTTAAAAAGAGAGAGAGAATGATTGAGTCTTTTTAAACCCCTTTAGGAAAAAGCATGGAGGGAATAGGTTGGGGGGTGAGGGGAGAGCTCTTCTGCCAACCTGCAGCATGAAAATAAAACCTAGAAAAAGGAACATGTTCACTGCAAATGTTTTGACATAAGCAGGATGTAGAAAAGTGTGTGCATTGTCACACAATTCACAGGATCCACCTACACCACTTAAGAGCTGCAACAATTTTTAGATGTTGATTCTATAGTTTAAATTTAGAATCTTCCTCCCTCCCCACCCTCCCAACCCCCCAAAGCCCGAGTCTCTTCAGAGGACACCAGAACCTTTGTGCTCTGCTCAAATCGGAACAATAGAAGGTTGGGCCAAATGAACTTAGAAGAACTACTTCAGCCTAGGAAGGTCCCTGTCATTGCTCAAACTTATAAATACATAAGAACGGTTTAAACAAAACCCAAACTGTAAAATCTATACAATGTTTCCACCTGTCCCTAAATAGGAATATATTAAAAGTATGTGCTAGGGGCTGGAGATACAAAAAGGAAAAAAAAAAGGGCCTGCCCAAGGGGTTTATGTTCTAGTGGGGACAGGGGTGGGAACAAACACATACAGATAAGAAAATGCAAAATACAGGGTGTCCCAAAAGTCTTAGTGCAGTTGAGCCAGAAGATGCTTGAGAGGCAACAGGTAGTTTGGAAACCGAGGAAATGAAGAAAAATATGAAGCCGCTGTGAAAAGATGGCCTACACCAGATTTGTGAAGGGTTTTATGTACAACTAAGGCAGTATGTGTTTCATCCCCAAATGGAGATCTACTGAAACTTCTGGGGGGTGGGGGTAAGAGATGAAAGACAGCCCAAGTCTAGGCTTCAGCAAAAACCTCCAAGTGGGCTGCTGCCTCTGAGACAGTTTGAAAGGGGAGAGCAAGGGAGGTAAGGCATGCCAATTAGGAAATTACTGCATTATCCTGGGCGAGGTGTCATAGAGGGAGAAGTGACCAGGCTTGGCCACTGACTGTACGTGGGGAGAGAAATCCTTCAGTGGACGGGTCTGCTGATCAAAATGTGCAGAAAGGTATTTTAAATGACCCATTTCCCGAACAATATTGCCTTGGTTTTAATGAATGTGCATTCGGGTAACAGGGCAATTGAAATCATTATATTGCTTGTGAAGTAATCATTAAATTATATTGCAGGCGAAACAAGCACAAACATTTGTTGGCTATAGGTACATTTTCAATATAAAGTCTAGTATTGAAAATTACAGAGTTCTACTGTTATCTATTTGAACTTGGAGAAAAATCCTTGTATAAATAACTTAAGGTCAATAGTCAATAACCCCAGCCTCCTCCCCCCCCCCCCATCCTTTAAGAAAACCAAATCAAAAGAAAAAAGGCCTTGAACTATATACATAATAAAAGAAAAGTCTACATCAAAGGGCCTCTACATTTTAAAGGTCAGCAGCTGGGAGTGAAAGTAAGAGAGGACAGAAGGCTTCTTCGGAAGGAGAGGGCAATTCTCTAGCTAGGTCTCTATCTTATCTGCAAAGAATGAAATGGGTCTAAAGATAGAGGAAACATTCTTGACATTCTTTCCTACAATAGAGCACCCCAGAACTAGGAAGTTAAGGACAGCAGCAGGAAGGAATTATTAAAGCAGGGTCCTCTGGAAGCCCACCAGGAGCTCACTGCTTCCAATTACCTGGTTAGAGATAGTTTGAAACAAAAAATCCAATCAAAATTCCTCTAGAAGTCTCCTAAAGTAAAAAATTCTGGTACTCCAATTAATTTTGATGATCTGTTTAATTACTGGGCCTTCCCACCCCCATTTCTGCTGCTAAATTAGGGGAAAGGATTTTTATCTAGGTTTTAGAAAAGCTGTGGATCATAGGACTAGGACAGGGAAGCGAAAAGAACCCTGAAAATCTAGCTCAGCTTTTTTTTTTTTTTAAAGGGTTGTTAGTTTGTTTTTTGCTTTTTCTGTTAGTATTTCTATCTCCGCTGCCTCAGACTGTAAACAGCTAGGTGGCACAGCGGGATAAAGTGCTAGGCTTGGACCTGACTTCAAATCCTGCCTCAGACTCTGCAAGTTACTTAACATCTCTGTGTCTGTTTTTTCATTTGAAAATAGGGATGATCACAGTAAAAACCCCTCATAGGGTTTTTGTGAGATCAAATGAGATTTAACACTTGCTTTGCAAGCCTAAAAGTGTACTAAATGTGACAAGTACCTGGTAAGACACAGATAGCATTAAAAAAAATTTCTTACACACACACACACACACACACACACACACACACACACTCTTTCATTTTAAAGATGAGCAAACTTGCAATCTAGGGAAGAAAATGGACTTGCTAAGAATCCTGACTCCAAAATTAGTGCTATGAGGCCTCTTGAATTATTAGAGTAATTAACAAAATAAGTAACTTTCCCAGGATTGCACATCAGTGAGAAAAATGAGGTCTGAATTGGAATCCAGCAAGCTGTTCTAACATTTCTCCCTTTCTTTGGCCATTCCTGCATATTTAAAAAAAAAAAATCAAAAGAATGCTTAACAAAACCGTTTTAAGTTTAAAAAGAGAGAGATGATTTAGAAGCAATGGAAATGTGGTTTTCACAATTATGATGCCTCTCCCTTTCAAATTTAGGTTTATGTCTTATTTAAGCAGATTGACTCCCAGAAGGGCTGGACAGCTATTCCAATCTCATTCCTTCTCTGTGGCTTGGAGTAAGTAGAGCTGAGCAAAATGAATCCTCCACATTCTAAGGTTGTCAATATCCCTGCATCCTAGACCTACTGGATCAGCCAGTTTGAGGATCAATTGCAAATTCTGAGCCAAGGCCTTTCCCAAGCTACTACCCAGAAAACCCCCCATCCTACTCACTGAGCACACCAACGTGTTGGTGCTGTTTGGGTGGACATCTCTTAAACCCTCTTTTCTCCTGTTTACAGTCAAAGGAATGCAATAGAAAGGGGGCTTCAGAGAATCCAGGGTCCAGAACTTGTGATGGGAAGCTAATTTAGCAAAAAAAAAAATCATTTAAAAATATATTCTCCCCTTTAGGAACTTATATTTTATTAGTGGATATAAAACCCTTATTGTCTTAGTTGTTTGTAGAACATTTCCAGCCTGGGGAAAGTAGGGAGAGAGGGAGGAAGGGAATCAGAGAAGGTTCAAACCTGCTTCTCCATTATGCTGTGAATAACTTGACAGTCTAAGGTCCCCTGACTCTTGTACTCCCAAATATTGATGGTGGTGGGAGGGGTGAGGGATGGGTAGAATAAACTTATCCAAAGAAGAGCGTGTTTGAAGCATTGAGGGGAAGAAGGCAACTAATAAGCCAGAAATTAAAATTTGCCGTCACTTCATTCAAAGGTCAGTAGTCATTTCTTACTCAATCTGTGTTTCAGTTCTCTTACATGAAGGAGAGTTTCTATTTTCTGAAGAATCTGTATCCTTATAGATTTAGAGCTGAACTCAGATCTTTGAGGAGACTAAGGCCTAGAGGTTAGATGACCTGCCCAAGGTCACACAAGTAAATTCAATAAATGACCAGAACTTGAACCCAAGCTGTTTTGAAGGATGTTACAAGAATAACCCAAGAAAGAAATAGGAATATATGTACAAGACTAAACCAAGGGCCTGAAGGCCAAGAAGGAACTGAGGGGGGAGAAAAGGCAAAGAGCTTGATTTCTTAATCTGTACAATTGAAAGAATACTTCTGTAATTCATATTTTAAGTCCCTTTTTGCAAAATTATTTATTGTACTTGGTACAAATTTTCTCTCTTCTATAGATAGGGTTCCTAGGACATGACATCAAGTCCCCATCCCTTCCCACCCCCCACCCCCTACAAAGGTGGGGGTAGGTCCTGGAGAGCACAATCTGGTAAACTCAGAGTAAACTCCTTTTGTTTCATATCCATACAGTGTATCTCCAGACTTGGGTGTCAGCCAGTCACCCAGCAGGAGACAGAGAGAACAGTAGCTGCCCCAGGGAAGAGAGTAAGTAAGTCTTTACCAGCTGGTCGCTCACCCCTAAATAAACAAGGCTTAAAACAAGATAAATGGTTTGTCTTTAAATTCTTAACTAGCAGCTTCTAACCCCCTTCTTTCAGGGTTTGCTTATCCTCCTTAAAACAAAACTCGGCAGCCTCCCATTCATATTAATTTCCCTAAAGGGCAATGGACTAAAGAACAATTTTTTTGGAGAGCATTTACTGAAGTACCCACTATGTGCAAAGTACTCTGCTAGGAGGTATAGAGCCTATAAAGATGAAATAGTTCCAGTTCTTAAGGAGCTTAAGGCATATGGAACAAAGGCAAAACCAAACTATTTTTTTAGAAGAGGTGTGAATTATCCCCATATTCTGAACACTTGGCTTCACTGTTTTCCAGAGACAGAAAGAATAGTTGAGGTTTATCCAAAGAATGCCCATCATACACTATCTATTTGGGATAGAGAGTCAAGTCAACCAACAGGGCTCCAGCCTTCTCCAGGAGACTCAAGGTGCTCTCCTCCCTACCACCTTTCTCCCTCCTATCTCTTCAAGTTCTCTTAGGCCAAACGTGGCTGCCGCCCAAGATAGCTGCTTCTACTCTTACACAAGAGGACAATGAATCCGTCGCTTTCCAAGACATATTTCATCAAGGATCAGTTTTCAAACTAGAAGGAATAGACACCAACTAGTGCAACTCCCCTTGCTTTTTCCAATGAAGAAGCTGAGGCCCCAAGAGATAAAGCCATGTGTAAGGCCATACAAGGCAGTAAGCACTAACCATATTGAGGTTTTGGAGATTTAAGGCTAAACAAATCTTAAAAAACCAAAGTTGTTACCATGATCCACTACACTGGGCATATTTCAAGGTCAAAATTGAAAGGTTCTATACCCCTCCCCCAATATTCATATCACAACCGTGTGTGGAAGGCAATTTATCAGCTGGGAAACAAATTACAGAACATGTTAACAAGCTATGGGCTATGTGTTGATGCTCTGAGAATCATAGAAAGATTGATGTGCATCAGTGTAGGGAGAATCAAGCAGAACTAAGAAAGCACTACATAAAGACTACATTGATGCAAATGGAAATAGCAAACAAAACCCCCAAACACTGTAATTATGATAACTAAGCTTGGTCCAGAGAAAAGGAAAAGGAACCTGAACCTCTGCACATTTATTATAAAGGTGAACCATAGTCTTTCCCCTGCCCCCCAAGGTGTTTTACTGAACTGCTTCCCCCTTTCATTTTTTTTAATCTTTAGTACATGGGACGGTTCATTAGGTAGAGAAAGTTGGTTTAAAAAAAATAATAATGTAAAACCAAGCAGCAACAGTAAAAAAAAAAAAAAATCTTAATTACTATGGATGCCTCTTGGCACCTGAGCAGAAATACTAGAGTAGGGGGTGGGTAAATGCATAAAATGTAGTGTCAGTGAAAATACACAAGAAAAACACAGCCATCTTAGTCCTTAGACTTGTGGGACAATCCAGTCTTATGCAAATACTATGCCCTGATGATCACAAAGTCAAAGCCTATCAGAGTAAAAAAAAAAAAAAAAAGACCAAAGTCCAAAACAAAGGGTTTGTCCACAGATTTAAATGTGTAATTGTTAACAGAAATTCACCAAGTAATCTTTCTAAATGGACTGCTAAAAAAATCTCTTGATAGAATCTGTAACATTTGGTTCCATTTCATTCATCCAACATTTATTTTTGCTGGAAACCAAAAGAGAGAGTTGCTCTGTATCTGGGTTCTAGTCCTGACTCTGCTCCTACATAGGCTGGTGACTTAGGAACTGGTCCTTCCACCGACTTCCCTCATCTGTAAAATGTGCAGCTTGTACCAATGATACAGGATCCCTCCAGGGCTAATATTCTACCAACCTAGGCTACAGCCTTAGGATCAAAATATAAAATGAACCCAAGGGATGAATAGGATGTTCTTGAACCTTCCAGGTTCTATTTGTTACCTACCCCCCCACACACATATCACAATAAATCAAAGAAATGAAGACATTTTACAGAACCTTGAAAAAAATTCCGTACAACTAATTAGGTGAGTCATATGGATGACTTCAGCCAGCATACACTTCCTGTCCTCCAGTCAATTCAAAGCAATAAGAGAAAGTCCAAATTTGCTTTATTCCTCCTTTCTCTTACTCCAGAAACAAAGAAACTGAAAGGTAAGAGAACAAAAGGATGTTTTCTGAAATTAGAAACTAAATCATATTTAGAACTGACACCTGGGAACCTATTAGGGTTTGCTGTGTGTACGTACACACGTATGTACAATGTGTGTACACACAACTGAAGCAAAGGTATTTTGTTCCTTAAGAAATGCACTTGGGGTGGCTAAGTGGCACAGTGAGTAGAGCATCTCCCTGGAGTCAGGAGGACCTGAGTTCAAATACAGCCTCAGACAGTTACTAGCCCTGTGACTTTGGGCAAGTCACTTAACACCAAAAAAAAGAGAAATGCACTCTAAAAATGGGCAAGGGAAAACCTGGATCGCGGTTTCCATAAAACTTGGAATATGGCATATACAAATTGAATTCATAATTTAGTAGTCTCAACCCAGAACCACAGACATGAAGTCAACTGGAGGAAAAGATTCTGAATATTAACTCTCCTTGCCCAAATTTAGGCATTCTAAATATTATCACTGAGGTTCAACTGATCTGACATGAGTACTTCTCATTCTGAGTTCGACCACCACAGAAGAAAGTTATACCAAAACCAAAAGCTAGTTTAAAAAAAAAGGGGGGGAGCTAAATGTTGCACCTGCCCTGGAGTCAGGAGGACCTGAGTCCAAATCCAGCCTCAAGACACCTGACACTACCTGTGCAAGTCACTTCAAATGCCTTGCCTTCCCTGTCTCAAAAAAAAAAGGGTGGGGGTGGGGGTTGCAAACGTGTTTGCAGAGGACTCAGCCAGTGACAGAAATGCATTTTTAAATCCTGAGAGCACCATATCTGAAAAGTACAAAAACTCAAACCCACGATATTACTAATAATGATAATGTGAGGAAACATGGTATAGTATCAGGCCTTTGTGGTTACCAATTGCCTCACATATCATCTTACATCTTGATCCCTACAAAAATCCTGTGGCCCAATGGGAAAAAGTGTGCATGGGATCTGAGAATCAGAATGGAGTTCAAATCCTGCCCCAGACAGTTATTAGCTCTGTGCACCTACCTGGGTTAAGTCACTTAAACCTCTGCCTGAGTTTTCCTCATCTATAAAGTGGGAGTAATAAAAGCACCTTATGAGATTGCTTTGAGGACCAAATGAGTATGCAAGTGTTCTGCCTGTCTTAAAACTCTGTATAAAATGTTAGCTATTAAAGTAGGTATTATCATTGTCCTTTTCAATTAACTTGCCCAAGGTCACAATGCCTACTGCCAGAAGAGACAAACCTAGGTTTTCTAACATCAAGAGTTTTCCCCCCTATACTTCTGGACGTTCTCTGAGGTAATGAGAAGCCTAAAATCATTGGCAGGGTTAGGATTTTACTCTGGCCAGCTTGACTCTTTTTCCTTTTTCTGTCTATATCCCATGATCTCATCCTCACGTCATAAATTTCAGTTAAAAATGAAAGCCCCCCTCTATTCCTGACTAAGTAAAAGACCAATTATAAACCAGCATTTCCATTTGTTATCCTTTTCCAAATAGCCTTTTCTGAGTCTGGATCAATCACCCATCCTCCTACCCTTCCCTACATACATTTTTTTCCAATGTGGATTAGAGTTTCCATGGATTATAACCTTAGTGAGGTGTGAATGTAGCCAAATGAATTTATGATTAAGAATTTACTGGTCCAACGAGTTTCCAGTTATTTTTTATCCAAAAGGGCAGGGGCTGAGGAGGAAGCAAGGATGGGTGCCAGCTTGGGGGCATTTAAATATTCAACCTTTGAAAAGACCAAACTTGTCCCCAGAAGATTCTACCATGATTAGCATCAACCCTGGAGCCACGGGAGAGGTGGGGGGGGGGGGAAATCTTATGATAGAGAACGTTGGTGGTGTACTAATTTAAATAACCTTCAAGTTTTTTATCTAACATGGAGGAAAGGTACAAATTGGGAAAGGGCTAGTCCCCTTAGTGCTACCAAGTTACTGGCAAGCAGTTCCACAAAATAGCAAACAGTAACTAACCCAGAACAGTTACACCCTTGTAGAAAGGTACACAGAGAACCCGGGAGGCCACAGGGCTGTTACAATGTAACACACTGAACAATCACCAGGCAAGGGTGTGATGCAATCTAGAACTCAACCCTCCTCCACATCTCAGGTTTGAATGACTAGTTCCTGCCATAATTCAGCTTGCATGTGGCCAGGCCCAGGCAAACTTTCCACTCTAAGACTCCATTTACAATTTTTTTGAGTCTAAAGTACCAGGTTTTATTAATAGCCGGAGGGTATTTAGTCACACTTTCAAGTTGAGCTCCAAAAGGGCAGCTGATAATGTTACAATACAACCAGGATTTCTGCTGACTGCTTGTTGGCTGGCTTGTGCAATCTTCATAGAGATTTTAAAAATCACTCCTCCTCTGGGTAGAACACTTTTCCAGTTAATTATCAAGGTTAATATTAAAACACACAGCCAGGGATTGTAAGGAAGCTCTAACCAAGACCAAGGAATAAAAGAAGCAACTTTCTTAAGGCTTTAGTGAAACAAAGTGGTTTTTTTTTTTTTTAAATTCAGTTTCTAAAGGCAATCCATAAACATCTTTTATAGAGTTTCTTTTTTAAGGGAGGGCAGAAGAGAAAGGGAAAAGGAACATGGACCAGGTATAGTAAAAGGAAGATAAATTTAGAGCTGGAAGGTACTTTAGAGGTCACCCTTCATTTTACAGATAAGGACACTGAGGCCTGTAGAATTTAACAGTGCCCAAGGTCACACAGGTAACAAACTGCAGGCAGGCCTGGGATTTGAACCCAAATTCTGACTCTAAATCCAGTACCTTCTGGCTTACAGCAGAACTGTTTAGCCCAAGAGCTCCAAGTAAAAACTTGACAGTTTTAATTTGTCTAGGGAATAAATGCTTCAGTCCTTCTTTAATGGCAAAATCCAATTCTTTCAAAGACGGTGCATTATACATGAATGTAAATATTAAGAGCCATCATCTATATACCTTGACCTTTAAAAAGTAGGATGTAGAGAACAGAACTGGGAAAAGGCATAGCTAACTCAACAATGACCTTAAAAAAATTAGCTGCTAGCCCAGGCTTCCTGGTAAACCAATTATCAACAGGCCTTTTAGTCAACTCCTCCACCCACATTTTAATCCCCATATGGAAAAATCCCAAAGCTTCTTCATGAAAGTCTTCTGAACATTTGGATTATCACATTAAATCACTGAGGGATGGGGAGTGGGGAGGGAGAAGTTGGGCGAGGGAGAAGATACAAAAACCCATTTATGTTATCTCACCCATCAAGAACCACCACATACCAAAAAAAAAAAACAAAAACAAAAACAAAAAAAACCAGAAAAAAAAGAAAAAAAAAAGCAAGCCCAAACATCTCATTCAACTTAGCAGAGCACCAAAAACATTTATTACAATGCAGCAGCCTGGGGATCCCATTTAACAGTTAAGGGTTTTTGTAATTTACTAAGAAATCCAGGCAATGAGAGGCTACCCATAAGACACCTGGCAGGAATACAGTTGTATTCTGAAAGGTCTTTTGACACCAAATACTCAGGATGGAAACCTGCAAACATCTGGTCAGAAAGAACACTGAACATGACTTAACAGTTTCCTGAATATATCCCCCAACTCTTTAAATTTATGACCTTTCCAAAGACAAACTGCCATTTGTAGATATATGTTGTAAACTCCTTGAGGGCAGAATTCTACTTTAACTCACCTTTTTCTCTCCCCCAGGGCTAGCATGGTGCCCAGAAGGTAATTAGTTTGCAGAACTGAAGCCATTAGAAAATTACTGTCTTTCAGGGCAAGATATAGAGCTTGCACCAAGCACAATTCCTTACCCAAGGCTAGGAGGCCAGTTGGAGGGTCCTATTCCTCCACTAAGAGAGGAATAGAATCCTTGCCTTTTTACTGGTTGTCCCGATTGCTCAAATGTGCTCCCTACTAGCTCTTCACCCCCGCATCCTTTTAGGTCCCAGATTCTGCATCAGTTCCCCCCTCCCCCATTGGGGGTGCCTTTCCTTGGAATCTGCACTGTCTCTATCTTGTCTGCATATCTTTCTCCCTAGAATTGGAGCTTGGTGGCCCCAAATCAGCTTTTAGTTTTCTTTGTATCCCCAAGTGCTTAAAGGCAAAATATAGGCACACAGTAGGCACTACATAAGTGCTCACTGAATGACCCGTCCCTAGGCACAGCACTGCCTTCAAAATGTGGCCAAAAAGGCATTTTTCTGACGGAATGCTGCCCTCATTAATCTCGCCCGATTTCACTCTTCTAATCTACATGTTCCCAAAACTCAATAGCCACTTTTGTACTTGCGGGGATAATTCTGGGAGAGTGAAGTCTTTTCACCATAGGTCACAATTAGGTGGGAGTAACCTCTTGGGAGGGCAGGGACTAGGATTTATCTTTTTTAATGTTTATTTTTTAACCTAATCCTGGGCCCTTCTCTTCAAGAGGAACCTGGTTCGAGTGATTAGGAGAGCTGCTCTTCGATAGTCAGAAATGGGCACAGAAGGTAAACTGCACACCGGAGTGCAAGGAAGGGAGGACACACATACAGGTTCTCAGAGGCTTAGACAAGAAAGCAAGCCCATCGATATGCCAGCTCTATCTTCTTCGGGCTGGTGCCCCTGGAGTTGGTGCCAGTGGGTAGGTCCTGGGTTAGCAGTAAAAGCACCCAGTTAAGTCTCTGAACAAGTTTACCTTCCAGGCCACTTTTGGGTGGTGAAGAAGGCACAGCCTAACTGGTAAGCGCCAGAGTTTGGGGCCCGGGGGGCTCAGCAAGAAGGGAAAACCCAGTGGTGGTTCCCCCCTCCCCCTCCACGGAGTTTGGAGGCCTTTCGGGGTAGTTAGTTGGTTCAAGGGGAGAGACGGGACTCCCTCCATGGCTGCCCTCCCTCCTCCAGCTCCATCCAAGCAGCGCCGGGGAGGGGGCCGCGCGCAAAGGCGTGGGGGAGAGGAAAGCCAGCTCCGGCCGGCGAGTCAGGCGTCGCCGGGGTAGGCGGGCTGAGAGGAAGAGAGTTCTCGCCCTCCGGGTGCACCGAGAGGGAAGGGGCGGAGGAAGAGAGGCGGGAGGTGAGGGCGGGGAAACGGGTCATTCAGGGATGGAGGGAGCTGGCAGCCGGCTCCTTCCCTAGGACCGCCCTTGGCTGCCTAGCCCGGGGGGCCCCCCTCCCAACCTCCCGGTCGCCGCTACCAGCTCCTAGCCCTACGGTTGCCCACTATTCCCTCCTCTCCGGCCCCAGGGCCCCTCACCTATCCCAATCTTCCTTCAAGCTCCCACTCCCTCCAACCTGCCTCTCCCCATCCCCATTTCCATTCAGCCCTCACCGCTTTCCCCTTCTGCCCAGTCCCAGGTTCACATCATCTTCCTCTTCCTCTTTCCCCCCTTCCTCCTCCCACCCCACCCCCTTTGCCGCAGTCTCCCTCTCCTCCACTTCCTTCTCCTCCTCCTCTTGCGCGGTAGCTCTGCGTAGCGCTCGCTCCCCCCTCTTCCTCCTTCTCCTCCCCCGGCGGGGCGGCTCTGCTCTGCTCCGGGCCAGGAGAAAGGAACGCCACTCACCCCCTTCCCCATGGCTGCGGTGGTCTGGTGCCCGCTGTGCCGGGACCTGTCGCCTCTGACTCAAACAGGTAAAGGGATCAACTCCCGGCACCGGGCCGAGAGGAGCTGGAGCCGGGGCCGGGGCTGGCTAAGGGGCGACCGGGGCGCGGCCCGCTCCCGCTCCGGCTGCCTGCTGCTGCCGCCGCTGCTGCTGCTGCAGTTGCCACGTGTCCGCCTCCTCCTCCGCGCCCCAGTCCCCACTGCAGCTAAAGCTGGCGCCTACTCCTCACTTCCTAAAATATGCAACCTGCCTCCTTGCCCCGCCCACGGCCCGGCACGTCACAGTTACCGGAGCAACCCGACACCCGGGCTCCCTTCCCTGTCTCCTCCTCAGGGCGCCGCAGCTCCGCCCCGGGCTCCTCCTCCCCGGGCGCTGGGCTGCCCTGCCAGGGTCCCCAAGGGCTCGGACCCCCGGGAGCCACGGTGTTGCTGTGGATGCGATGGTGCTGATGTTTAAGCTGGCTGCTTGGTGCGGAAGCGGCGCAGCCACCCCAGGTTGCTCGGGCGTGAGCTGATCTCTCTGGGTTAGATTTCAGTGGGGAGAAATTCATTTCTCTTCCCCTCCCTGGGCTCACCCTCCTCCCGCTCCCGAATGGCCCTGTGTGACGGGCATACGTATGAGAAAATAGCTGCAGTGGGTCCAGTTAAGCACTTAGAAATGAGGCGCTTACCCAGAAGCTGTGGGAGCCACCCACACCTCCGCTGTCCTTAGAGCTGGGATGGAAATCTTCCACGAGCAGGCTGCTTTTTTCCACATCTAGGCTTGGGAAGATGCGTACTGCTTCACCCGGAGTTCTAGCCTCATCCCTGTCTCTAAGTCTGTGTATGACCTTGGGGAAATCACCTTTCTGGGCCTCAGTCTATCTGTAAAATGAGGTGGTATGTGTGTGTGTGTGTGTGTGTGTGTGTGTGTGTGTGTGTAATTCTAAGGATTCTTCCAGCTTGGAATCTTATGGTCTATGCCATGTCAGGCTCTAGTGTCTTACTTTGTAAAATGAAAGGTGTGGAGAGGGAGGGTGTTAGAGGAGGTGATTTCTAAAGGTTTCTTCCTTATCTGATGCCTTTATGATTCCATGAATCTCTTTTGGAGTGTGAAATAGGTTTGCTGCATGATTACTGCCCACCAGGGCTAGAAGGAGAAACCTGGGAAGGAAGGCATTCTTCAGCTCCTGGCTCCTTGGTCCTGTCAAAGTTCCTGTCAAACTTCTGATGCCTCCCTCCCCCTCACCTCCCCCCCCCCCCCCAAGCTATCCAAGGTCAAGTACCCAAATGACTCCTACTATCGTAACCTATTTAGACCAGCCTTCTCTAGGCAATTCAGGACCCACTTCCCACTCTGCTCCTACCTACTACCTTCCCCATCAACCCCACCATTCCTCCCATGCACCAGGCTCAGCATTAGGAGAAAAGTGTTCTGACAAATTCATTCACAATAATTCACACCCTGCTTGCTCTGGGAACATTTTTATTTTAAAGAGGATACTCATAAAAAGCGCCACATCTCTACTAGTGGTTTTGGCTCTGGCATGACTGGCTGCCTATATGACCTTGAACAAGGTCACAGCCTCTTGGGCCCAGTTTCCTCATCTGTAAAATGGGAATGTGGGGGGACCTGTCCTGATGATCTAGCTTTAATATTGGACAAATTTCGAACACTATGGAAGGTTGGTGATGTGAGGGAAGTTTTTTTCTTTCCTTCTTTTCAGGGGTGGGGAGTCAGGGAGGAAAACCCTTTTTGGTACCCTTTGAACTATACCATATAGATTGTAACCTACTCTGATGAATGGTCAACTTGGTAGGCAGAGAAGGTGGTAGCCTATTTTGATCTGAATTGGTAATGATTTCTGTAGAAGAAGCCTCTGCATAGCCCTGTAGCCAATCTCAACCTGTGGGTTTCGACCCCTTTGGGGGTTGCCTCCCCTTTAGGGGTTGCCTAAGACCATCGGAAAACACATATTTTTGATGGTCTTAGGAACCGAGACACCACTTCTCTATCCACATGCAAATACACCTACATGCAAGCATTAAAGGGTCGAGGCATAAGGAAGGTTGAGAACCACTGAGGCACAGAACCAATTTGATATTTCCCTCTTATTCTGAGATTCTGTTTGCTAGCAGAGGCTGTGGTAGTTAAAAACTGAGTAAATGCTGGAATACTGGCACAGAAGAAACAATTATTTAAAAGTTTTAGGAAACCTACTAATTTCTATGGAACATATAAATACAATGGAATGGAATTCCTTTTTGAATTCTCAAATGGAGTTAGGGAACCATTAACTTGCTAAGGATTATCTTCTTAGAATCAAAGAATGTTAATGCTGAAAGGAACATTAGGGCTCATCCAGTACAAACCTCTTAATTTGCAAATGAGGAAGCTTAGGTCCAGAGAAGTTAAGTAAGTACCCAAGGTCACACAGTAAGTTATTAACATGATATAGGCAGAGTGTTACTGGTTCAGTTATTAAGCTAAATTTGTACTTCTTGGTAGCTAGCTGTTGTCCACATTGGTTTGTGGCTTTGCTCTTGTGAATGAATACATATTTCAGAAATGTAAAACAGGATTGTCATCTCTTTGTCATCTACTATACTTACCTGTCACCATCCAACCATGCTCTAGGAAGCTGAATTCAAGTTATTTTTTAGTCTCAGTTCCTTAGACAAAGCCCTGGCACACTGAGCAGAACTCCTCTAACCGCCAGTTCAGTGAAGGGTATTGGCAGTGTTGTTTGGGACCCTGAAGACTTTGCAAAGTGTTACACTTGTGTATAATAATATGGTACTCACTACAATCAAACCTTCCAAATTTGTATCAGGTATTTAGTGAATTGGGAGTAATGCTGATAATCTGATAATCTAGCATGTTGATAAATCAGCCTGTGGTCTGAGTGGATAAAGTCAAAAGTCAATGGAAAGTTAAAAGTCTGAGCAGGGAGAAATTCCCTGTCAACTAACTCACCTTTATTCCCAAGTAGCACAAATACTGGGCAAATATCACTTGAACTGCAGGACCATGTGGAACAAAAGGGGGTACCCAGCTTACCTGGAGATCTGGTTCCCTTCATTAGGAACTTTCTAATTGGCATTTTGAATTGGGTTTCCTACAAGCACCTTAAATTCACCATATCCAAAACAAAATCCATACTTCCCCCCAACCCTACCCCTCTTCCAAACTTCCCTATTTCTATCAAGGGCACCACCATCCTTCCAAGTCCCTCAACTTTTCAAACTTGGGGTCATCTCCCACTCTCTTCCCTATCCCTGTATCTGATGGAGTTGCTGAGTCTTGCAATTTGACCACTACAACGTCTTTTGCACCCATACTGTTCTCTTCACTTCAGTCCAGCTAAACTGCCATAAGGTTCCTTCTACACGATAGCCAGTTTCTCTCTCTGTGCCTTTGTACAGTATACATATAGTTATGCTATAACCTGCCCCCCATGCCTGGAATACACTTTCGCCTCACCTCTGTCTCTTAGACTCCCTAATATGTCCTCCAAAGTTCAGTTCAAATGCTTTCTCCTATTTTCTTTTCCCCACACTCTTTCCCAGCTATTAGCACCTGCCAATTTACCTTGTATTCATATTGTGTGTATATTTCAAATGTAATTACTTGTATGTACTATACATGTTATTTTCCCTTACAGAATGTAAGATGCTTGAGGACAGAAACATTCATTTCTGTCTTTGTATCCCCAGAACCTGGCATAGTGTCTGACACATAGTAATAAATGTTTGTTGCTTGTTTGATTTAAAGGGCTTCCATTCTTCTGAGGGGATAGAAGTATTCACAGATTAGTGAATGGAGGCTATACATGAATGAATACAAAGGGACTTCAGAGGAGGGGGCACTAAGAATTGGGGGAATCAGAAAAAAGGGGCCCTTTCTGGAATTCTGCTTGGGTATTCTAGAATTCTAGCTGTTTCCCTGCTGAGTGATGTGGAAGAATCAAGCAAGGTAGCCACAAACTTTGATCAAGTGCCTGATGTGGACAGTCACTCATTTGGTGCTAGGTAGTAAAACAAAAATGGGATAGACCCTGTTCTCAAAGAGCTTATGTTCTAAAAGGAGAGACATGTACACTTATAAATATATACAAACTATATGTCAAGAAAATCAAGATCGTTCTTTAGGGAAGAAGCCACATCTCAAATTGGAGCTTACCCTTGAACTGAATTTTGAAAGAAGTTAAACATTCTAAGAGACTGAGGAAAGTAGGGAGTAGATTCAAGGAGTTGGGGACACACTTATGTAAAGGCATGAAGATAGGAAGGAGAGTATCATGTGGAAGGAGCATGCAAAGGGGAGCTTGTAAACAAAACCCAGAAAGGTAAGATTGAAATAGGTTATCAGAGACATTTAATGTAAAACAGGAGATGGCTTCTGATTGTAGAAGCAATAGGGAGCTACTGGAACTTCCAGAGAAGGGAGTGACAGGCTCTGACCTGTGCTGTAGGTATGTTATTGGGGCAGCATAGAGTACATGGCCTGGAGTCAGGAAGACTAATTTTCCTAAGTCCAAATCTAGCCTCTGATGGATGACCCTGGGGAAGTCACTGTCAGCCAGATGGAACCAGCCTCTAATCTGTGGGTGGCTAGAGCCAAACAGAGCAAGCTAGAGAGAAGAGAGTCAGGAATCAAACAGAAGCCTAATTTCAAAGTGAGGGAAATATCTTCCAAGGACACATATGTTGGAATTCTGCCGTGTGGGTGTGTGTGGGGGGGTAGGTGGGTGAGTGTGGGGGTAGGTGTAGGTAAGATTGAGGTAAGAAATACTGAAGAGTATAATTGGTGAGATTTGGTGACTGATTGAAGGTGGAGGGTAAGGACTAGTGTCTAGGGAAGGATGATTCAAAGGTGGCAAGCCAGGATCCTTGAAAGATGGTGGCTCTTCTAAAAGAAATGGAGAAACTTGGAAGTAGCATGAGTCTGGGGGAAAGAGAATGAGTTCTGCTTTGGATCTATTGAGTTTAGATGCCTGTAGGATATTCACTCCAAAATGTATAATAGGCAGCTAGTTATATGTGATGAGAGCTCAGGAGAGAGACTAGGACTGGATCTATAGAACTGAGAGTCATCAGTATAGAGGTGATGATTGAACCTCTGGGAGCTGAGCTTCACCAAGAAAAAAGAAGGAGAAGAAGAGCCATCCTGGACCAGTCAAAGAATTTCGGAGTGAGAAGAGACCTTGGAGAGCACACAAACAAAACATCTCATTTTATAGGGCCAGGAAAGCAAAGCAGTTTGCCTAAAATCACATAGCTATACTCTAATCAGTACGATGATTGGAGACAATTCCAAAGGACTTGTGATGAAAAATATTATCTACCTCCAGATGGTAAATAACTGATAAATCCTGAGTGCAGATTGAACCATTTTCTGTTTTGCTTTTTTTTTTCTTTTCAGCATGGCTACTATGGAAATGTTTTGCATGACTTGACATGGTATTGCTTGCCTTCTCAATGGGTGGGAGGTGGGAGATAGAGGGAAAAAATTTGGAACTCAAAATAAACCGCCCCACAGATCTTATAAAGAAATAAAGAAATAAAAGATGATTTAAAAAAAACCCAACAAAGAAAGCATAGTTAGCTAGTGGCAGAGTCAGGACCCGAACCCAGGTCATTAATTCAATCTGTACCCAACTAAAAACCACCTCTACAACTTTCCCACCAAGTGGTTGTTCAGCCTTTATTTGAAGACTTTCAGTAAGGGGGGGAAATACTACCTTCCAAAGCATACTCATTCCACTTTTGGATAGCTCTAAAGGTTAGGAACTTTTCCTGTGTATCAAGCCTAAATTTGTCTTTTTGCGTTTATGTAGTTATTAAGCTATGGACACTCACTGACTGTCCTTTCTCTGATCTCACTTGTCTCATTGCTTGATTGGAACAAACCCTTTCATATCCAATATCCAACTTGATCCTAATTGAAGGGAGGGAATTCCTCTCCTCATCTCATTTGATGTAGTCACAGAAGGCCCAGAATGTAATCATAACGTGTTAATGAGGTGTTAAATTGACTCTCGAGATGTGTCTAAGCCTAGATCCCTTTATGGGCTATGAACACCTCTCCATTGAGTCAAAAAGGGAGCAATGTGATTGGCTGAACAAATTATCCTGCTTTAGAGGGCTTTAAATAGCTAAACCCTGAACTAATTTTAGAGTTCCAAAGTTAAAGTAGATGAGAGTTTGTAAGCAAGGCAGATACCTGTGGTGGAGACTCCTCGAGAAGGCTAGTAGGGAGAATTTTCTTTCTCCCTTCTATTCCATTAACCATGTAGCTTTGAAAGAGAGCTATTAGAACAATAGAAGATACTTCATACTGTAGGAAACACACACACACAGATATGGATACTGAGAGACAGGAAGAAGGAAATAGCTTTGAAGAACATTCCTGGCAGCAGAGAAGAGAGCCAGACATACAGAAGAGTACACTTGTGGAGCACAGCTGAGCAATCTACCCAGAAGAGCAGCTGTACCCAGGGGGAGCTTTGTGCTAAGACAGAAAGGACTTCTAGGCCCTCTAGTGCCAGAAGTTATGAGTTATCCTTGCCACATGCATAGCATACATCTTCGCTTCATTATTGTTATGTTCTGAATTTGAGTTCACTCTTCCCATAGACACTGCTTGTATTTGTGGGGAAATGTGCCTCAGATTTTTTTTAGAAGGGGAAGGAGAGATGTTTTTGTAGCTTTATTTTTGTCTCATATAATGTTAAGAAGTGCCTTGATTAAAAGTTAATTGAGGGGCAGCTAGGTGGCGCAGTGAATAGAGCACTGGCCCTGGAGTCAGAAAGATCAGAGTTTGAATCCGGCCTCAGATACTTTGACACAAAAAAACTAGCTGTGTGACTTTGGGCAAGTCACTTAACCCCAACTGCCCTCCAAAAAGATAAAAAAAAGTTAATTGAATGGTCTGGCTGATTGTTAAAAGGAAACAGTACCTGAACTCTAAAGTCTAGGTCTTTTGATTCCTAGGTTCATACTCATAATACTCTGAGAAGAGGTAAGTTTTTGTGAATATAATAGTCTTTAAGCTTAGGGAAAGTAGGATACAAATCAATATTTGAGCAAGCTACTCCAGCATTTTAAAATATGCTTTTGTCGTTCATGACTTTAAATGTTAGTTGATTCCATACTAAGTTAGTCACCCATGTGAAATGCAAGGGAACGAAAGTTTGGAGATGCAGGATTCAGGCAGTGGTAGAAAGTCACAAGTTCTACCTTTTCTATCAGAATAGCAAAAAAAAAAAGGGGGGGGGAAAGAAGCCTCATTTCAAACATACACACATCCTTTATTCATTCCTGAAGATCTTGAATGTGGATGGTCTCCCTCCCAGTACCTATTCAAATACCAACACTTCTTATTATCCCAAAGTTCCCCTTTTAGCCAGTCTATAAAATCATCAAGCAGTTTAAAAAAATCCCATTGGCAACAGTATCAGCTTTAATTTCAATACTACTAGCTCAATTTCATGCCGAAGGTTTGCTGAAAATAAGTGCTAAATAGATTAAGGATTTACAGTTTCATTGAGGCTATAATTTAGATAATTCTTAGGGAGCTGCCTATAGTTGAGAGTGATTTACTCACAGTTACATAGCTTGGATGGGTTAGCATGGCAAGTCTTCCTAACTCCAAGTCCAGCCCATAATTTTTGTTTTAATGTAACCATTACGAGGGATTTGAGGATCCTTACATCAATTCTCACTCTCACCAATGAACTGGGGCACCAGAACTTACCTAGCTACATCTCCTGCAAAGGGTCCTACAGATGCCCTGAAGTGTTGGGATAATTCTGTAATATCTGTGGCTTGAGCCCCCACCGATTATCAGTTGACCATGGTATTTACTAAGGTGGTACAATAAGACTGGTTGGCACAAAATACCCTCCTAAAAGTTGGTGACAGAGGAGGAAATAGGTTCTGATTTAGAAAGCATAATGCAACAAAGGAGAAGGGGTAACTCATAGCTCCTGGTTTCTAGAAGTTTCTTTTCTCCTGTTTTTGGGATACTCATGAAATTCCCCTTAGGCAAAGCATAGTTTCTGGGTTCCTTGTTGATCTGTGAGTCCAGTTTGTGTCTTCACTGTCTCCTCTAGTTACCACACTGCCTCCAGTTACAGGGTTGTGGCTAAGATACTCAAGGGAAGGTAGAAGGTCGAATAACCTACAGAACCCTATGAGACTCAAGAAGTCCTTCTCTGATCAAACCTGGAAGAGAGAGAAGGAGACTGGGCCAGGGACAAAGCCAGGACCTCACTGTTCCCTTTCCCCTCTTCCTCACCCCCCACAAAGTGGTTCCCTCTCAGGGATGTATTCAAAGCTATACTTGTTCCAGTTTCTGGATTTTCCCCATTCTAACTAACTAGATGCTTTGTTTATTTGTTTTTAATTTTTTTTAACACTGATTTTTCTTCCAGCATCTCTCCTCTTTTTTTCCTCCTTCCAAAGAGACAAACCATGTAACAAAGAGTATTTTAAAGGCAAAAATAAAAGAAGAAAAGGAAGAAGGGAAAATCAGCAAAACTCATTAATACACTGCAAAAGTCTGAAAATATATGCAATATACCACACTGATGGATCTCATACCTCTGCAAAGGGGTGGGGGTAGGAAAGATTTCTTAAATCTCTTCCTTCAAGCCATGCTTATTCTCCATAATTTTGCAATGTTCACCTTTGACTTTTTGTGTGCTTGCTTTTTCTGTTAACATTGTTATAAGTCATTGCCTGCATTGCTTTTTTTTCTTTTTTTCTTTTCTTCTATATAAAAATCCATTTTCCCCATTTTTTACATGTAAAAGCAGTTTTTAACATTTGTTTTTAAAATGTTGATTTCCAAATTTTCTCTGAGAAGGGAAGTAATTTGATATAGTTTATATAAGTACATGCATTGTTTTCTTGATTGCATGTCACTGCATCAATTTATCGTATGTATCATTTCTTATAGCACAGTAATATTTCGTTATATTCATCTACCATAATTGATTTAGCCATTCTCCTGTCCACGGATGTCTACTTTAATTTGAATTCTTTGCTATCATAAAAAGATACACTAAAGATATTTTAGTATCTGTGGGGGACTTTCTTCTTGTCTTTATGCCCCAGTGACCTCTTTGGAATATAAATAGGAATCAAAGGGTACGGGCATTTTAGTCATTTTACTTATATAAATCTACATTCCTTTCCAAAATGGCCATACTGATTCCTATACTGATATCCACCAATAGCTCATTATGTACCAGCTCCATAGCTGTCTATTAGCTACTATATAGCTATCCTCCTACAACCACCATCTAACATGGACTGTTCTACCTTTTGTTAGTTTGCTACTTGTGAATTCAAACCTCAAGGTTGTTTTGATGTGCATTTCTCTAATTATTAGTGACTTGGAGCATTCTTTCATATGGCTAATAGTTTGCAATTTTTCTTTTGAGCTCTGTTGGTTCATCTCCTTGGACCATTTATTGGTCCAAGAAACAGCCATGGATTGGCTTTTCATAGTACATGTATCTGTTAATTGCTTATCTTACATTTCAAACTCTTCTCAGAGAAATTTGATATAAATATTCCCCCCCCCCACTCAGCAGACTATTCCCTTTCTTATCCTTGGTACAATAATTTTCTGCCTGCAATTTCAAGTGTTGTTTCATGTAATCAAAGTTATCTTTTAAAAAAATCTTTTGTAATTGCATCTATCCATTGTTTGGTTTAAAATACATCTCTTACCCAAAGCTGGGAGGGACACATGTTCTGCTTCTCTTCTCATTTTTGTTTATGGTATCATCTTTAATATTAAGATCATGTATCTATTTAGAATGTATTGTGAAATATGTACGTGTAAGCTAGTTTGTATCAGACTGCTTTCCTGGTTTATTAGCAATTTTTAATCACGTAGGGAATTCTTTCCTAAGTAGTTTATGCTTGGGTTTCAAGGTTATTGACTTCCATTGTTTCTAATTGTTCCTTCTTTAGTTTGTGTCATTGATTTGTTTTTCTATTTAAATAATACCAGATGGTTTCTATTACTGTTCCTTTATAATATAGTATGAGGTTTGTAAATACTATTCCCTCTTTATCCCTACCCCTTCTTATTATTTTCCTTGATATTCTAGATCTTTTATTTTTCCAAGTAAATTTTATTATTATTTTATTGAGTTCTATAAAGTATCCCTTTGATATACCATTAAAACTTAAATTAACTTGGGTAGAATTATTATTATATTGGCATGGCCCGGCCATGTGCTCTGAATATTTCTCCTGCTACTTGAGTTCTTAATTTTTGGTAAAGTTTGATAGAATCGTCCTAAGAATCTATCAAGACCAGAAGATTTTTCTTTTACATCTATTTCTTTTTATGATATCTACTTAGTCTTCCATTAGAGTAAATGTTTTATATTTTTCAAGATATTCTTCTATTTCTTTCATGTTCTCAGTTTTAGTTGCATATATGACTGGAGACATTTATATAAAACCCAGAGTGTATAACAACCCTCTCCCCTGAGCTCCTCAGGCAATTGAAACAGATCTCCACTTTAAAAGTTTTCTAGGACTTTCAGTATTTATCCACATGAATAAAATCAATTGATTGGGAGTCTTATCATCTATTTAAAGAGAAGGAGGCACAGAGTAAAACTTCCCACACTTACATTAACAAATTGTCACATCTACCACTAACTGATTCTATAATCTTGGCCTGGTCACTTAATGTCTCAGTTTTTCATCTGCAAAGAGATACCATGGACTAGATCATCTCCAAGGTCCCTTTCAGGCCCAAACTTCTGTATTTCTATCATCTTTTTTTTCTTATTTCATTCATAACATCTTTTTGAGATAAGTAGTATGGGCTGTTGCTATTATTTTTAGGGGGATTCATATCCTGATCTCTTTAATTAATAGATGAAGAAACTTAAGTTCAGTAAGGTTGTTTGCCTCGAGTCAAACAAACTAGCTCTTAGTTCCTCCTCAGGGAATATCAGAATGACCACTTCACAGGAAGAACCCAGAACTTCCAACTTCTCTTCTCTGTCTTGTTAGCCCTTTAGTCTTTCCACTAGGCCACACTACCTGCTGACAAGCTGTGATCTATAAATATAGTCATGAAGTCTTCTCTTTCTTTAGGACAAGTATTCCTGCTTCCTGCACCTTTCTTCACAGGTTCCATTTTTTTTTTTTTCCGTACTCAAAGTCATCTGTCTCTTCTCCTTAGCATTCTCTTTGAATTCTCTAAATTTCCCTGGATTCTTAGATGTTTCCTCAGGCTTACTATCTATTTTAATTAATGACTGTTGAAAGACATCAAAACCTGGCAGTGGAAATTTGGTGTAATTTGGGATCTTTTATTGGCTAGACATAATAGCCAGTTCAAAGAGAGCATGCCAGGGCTTGCAAAGTGCTTTCTATAAGTTATTGAAGATGGGGGGCCCCTTGATTTTCCTCATCCTTTGTTTCTGCTCTTCCCTGCATGCCCTGTTTTCATATTATTAAGACTTTGGACCACTTCTGATGCATGGTTTGGTAAAAAGGTTTTTTTAGTTATCTAACGTCTCCCTACCTAAAGCATACACTTCTTAAAGGTGGGAATCCTGTCTTCTATTTCTGTTGTATGTTTTTCCACTGGTTCACCCTGTTTCATTGTCAATGATCCTTATCATAGACACATGTGTGATGGGAGCAAAATACAACTATATGATTCGCTAGTGAGAGGCAGCATGTTATATGGTGGTTGAGAAGTACCTTTGGAGCCAGGAAAACCTGGGTTCAAATTCTACCTGAGAGATGCAGTATTCTAAAAGCCTTACTGCAAAAAAGTCTTTTAAGCTATTAAAGCTTAAAATTTCACTGACTTTTGAAACACTCCATATAATAGCCTTGTGATCTTGAGCTAAGCATTGAATCTCTTAGTGATTTAGGAAGCATATGTTGAGGGAGTTTCACTACCTGGGAGTTCCCTGTAATAGTAATGGTGGTAGCAGCAGCAGCAGCAGCAGCCGCAGCAGCAGCAGCAGCAGTAGTAGTAGTAGTAGTAATAGTAGTAGAGACCCAGCTAGTTGGGTAACTCAGCTCATCTCTCCCTCTCCTGCTCCTTTTCTTCTCCAAAGGAAGGTAAATTTTGATGGCCAGAAGCTGCCACTTAACTTGAACTTTACTGGCTAGATTTCTTCCTTCCTTCCTTCCTTCCTTCCTTCCTTCCTTCCTTCCTTCCTTCCTTCCTTC
>CM053593.1:349663664-349683913 GCA_028646575.1 Pseudocheirus occidentalis | reverse complement strand
AATTTTCTCCCCATCTTTCCCCTACCCACCACCCCAAAACAGTGATCCCACTGTATACCCCCACCCCCAATCTGTTGTTTCTATGTCTTCCCCCATTACCCCTCTGACTTTCCAGTAGGGAAAAATGGATCTCCCTACCCCAGTGCCCATATATCTTAATTCCCAGTTGCATGTAATTAATAATAATAATAATAATAATAATAACATATATATATATATATATTTTAACATTTGATTATAGAACTTTAAATTCTAGATTCTTTCCCTTCCTCCCTTGTCACCCACTCCCACTGGAAAGACAAGCAATTCAATACAGGCTGTACATGTGTAGTAGTTTAATCTGTATTAATAACATATTCTCCAACACTTTCTTAAATCAGATGATCAACAATATTTGCCAGTTTCCAAGGTATAAATGCTGATACAGAACATTTAACCATTGGCTCTCCATAGTGGTATGAGCTGGCTGCAGCACATCTCTGGCACTAACCTTGTATATGGTATACTAAGGATGTGAGACAAGCAGCAATTGCGATATGGTTTCATTTTGTGATAGCAATGGTCATTTGTGGGCTTCTACTCAGACTAGACTTACTTGGAGCTTCTGATCTTGACCAGTTGAGTGCTGAATTTCCTGCCATCCACCAGTGTTTCATTGGTCTTTTTGTTGTGGTTTAAATCCTGTTTTTTTAACTGGGTGTTACTTCAAGGAAACATGTAAAATGTGATGCTTTTAAAAAGCATGCTTCAGTGCCTATTAGTGATAGTGTAAGAGCACTATGAAAAAAATAAATCATGTCAACAATCATTTAAGAGCAAGATGAAAAAGGACAATCACATTGAAACACAAAGGAAAACGTGATTTTAAAAAATGGAAAGCAATGGCTAAAAGTGACAAACTAGTTTTGTGAACTAGCTTAGTGAATGCTTCAAAAATACGCAAAACTCTCAAGAGGAATCTGTCAACTAGAGGAGTTGTTATTGATTCTTCTATCATGCAGTACAGGCTTCTAAAAGCTAGAAAAATAGCAAAAACAAAAGAGTGAAAAAAACCCAACTTGTTGTGAACAGTTCCTCACCTCTCCTTTTTTTCCTTTCCCTTCCCTTCCTTCCTATTCTCTTCCTTCCCTTTTCTAAGCAAAAATTAGAGAGACATCTTCAGTTTTTATCGTTTAAAAAAAATTAACAAGCATTTTTTTTTAACCCTCACAACATTCACCCACTAGGAAAAAAAGAAAAACAAAAACAAAACCCTTGGAACAATTATGCATAGTCAAACAGAACAAATTTCCACTTTTCCATTTCCAAAAATGAGTGTCTCTCTACATGTTTAGTCCATTACCTCTTTGTCAGAAGGTGGGTGACGTTCTTCATCATCAATCCTTAGGACATGGTTGATCATTGCATTGATCACTGTTCTTAAACTTTTTATTTTATTTTTTTGTTTTTACCATGCTATTGTTACTGTATAATTTATCCTCCTGACTCTGTTCACTTCACTCTGCATCAGTTTATATAATTCTTCCAAAGTTGATCTGTACCTGTCCTTTCATAATTTTTTACAGCTCAAAAGTATTTCATTCTGTAATAATGTCATTACTATTATAGCTTGCAGTTATATATAACTTTAAGATTTGCAGAGCGTGTTATAAATATCATCTCATTTATCTTCACAACAATCATAGGAAAGAGGTACTGTTATTTTCCTTCTTTTACAAATGAGGAAACTGAGGCAAACAGTGGTTAGGGGATTTGCCTCAGATTACACAGCCAGTAAGTGCCTGATTTGCTCTCAGCTCTTCCCGACTCCAGGACCAAGACTCTGTCCACTGTGCCACCCAGCTATCTCATAATGCTATATGCCATAATTTGGTTCAGCCCTTCCCCAGTTTATGGGAACCCCCTTAGATTCCTGTTCTGTGTGATAGACACATGCTTTCTAAAGGTGGTGGTGTTGTTTATCCTCCATTCTCAAAGAGGACCATGACATCATAGAGGTGATGCTGCAAGTGAATTTTATTTTAGTGAGGGAGGGCTGTGTAAAGTCACCAGCCTCACTTACTTCTCTGGAGCCATATGGATCCAGGGGCCAGATACACATCAGCACAACTGGTGAAGGCACCAGATGGCCTTTTAAAGCTAAGGTCTTTAGCAGGTCTCAATTTGCTCATTCAATGAGTAAGACTAGTTTAAAAAAATGAAACAAAGAATGGTTCTTTTTAACCTAGTCCAGAAAAAAAAGAGAGGGGAAGACCCTCAGGTTTTCTGGCCCAAACAGAAACAATTCCTATTTACATTCAGAGTCAATAAGGCCCAAACAAAGACCAAGTGGGGTTTGACCTGGCCAACCAGTGAAAGTCAGAGTGATTTGGGTTTAAGGCATGGTCCTTAAAAAAGCAATCTAGCTTGTAAACCCCAAGATATCTTTCCATATTTCTAAGGGGAAGGAAGGAGAGAGAGAGAGAGAGAGAGAGAGAGAGAGAGAGAGAGAGAGAGAGAGGAGGGAGGGAGGGAGAAGGAAAGAAAGAAATTAACTACAGTCATGGAAGATTTTCTGTGCAAAGGACAAAGAGAACTGAGAATCCCTGTAGGTGGTAAATCTCTCCAGAGACTCTGGATTACAGATAGCATTGTTGTTAATTGAGTTGAGCCTTGGGACACTATAGTGTTTTCTCACTGAGGTCCATGGAAAGTCAAAAGAGATTGGCCCAGCAACCCAGAGAGGAAAAACTGTCTACTGTCTAGATTATCTCATGCATTTGGATGAATGGCCCATGGGTTTTGCCTATTAGTACATACATTTTGGAAAGACATTGAAGATATTATATGAGTTGGACACAGCATTGAATAAGACGAAACATGGAAAACCATATAATGTTTTCAATCACTCTAAGCTGCTTCTTGCCTACAAAGCCCATCTTTTTGTTTCTTTAATAGTAATATTCTCTCCTCTAGTACTGTGTGACTTTGAATTATCAAGGAGATATGGTTAGACACAGTTGTGCTGAAGTGATCTGAGGGTTTTAATAAACTGCAAGCTTAATATGAATCAATATTAGGATGTAATATTCAAAAAATCAAATACAATATTGGACTGTGTTGAGGGGGTATTGTTTCAGGGAATGGAGAACTGTACCTACTGTATGAACCTACTGTACTTTGCTTTCATCACACCTTATCTAGGGTGTTGTGTTCAGTTCTGCAAGTCACAGATTAAAATGCACATTGATAAGCTAGACAGTATCTAGAAGAGGGTAACTAGGCTGGTTAAGAGCCTTGAGCCCATGCCATATGAAGACTAGTTGAAGGAGCTCCGCATGTTTACCTGGAGAAGAGATGATTCATTGGAAATATGTGGTCATTTAGTACATGAAAGGTTGCCATTGGGAAGAAGACCTGGGCTCCTTCAGTTTGGCCTCAGAGGGCAGGACCAGAAGAAATGGGTAGAAGTTGCAAAGAGAATGGTTTAGACCAAATGTTAACATTTAGGGCTGTTTCAAAGTGAAATAGGCTTCCTTGAGAAGTGGTCATTTCCTCTTTCTTGGAGCAGAGGCTGGGTGACCAAGATTTACTGGGTATGTTAGAGTAGGGGGTTCCTTTTGGGTATAGGTTGGACTAGACAGCTACTGAAATCCGCCCCACTTCTCCTCTCAACTCTCCAGTTTGGTGATTATGTAATCCTGAAATAACATCATCTCGAAAGTTTAGTTGTAGGTAATCCAAGGATTCGTTTGTAAAGATACACATGGTGCATGCAAATAAGTTACAGTATATCACTAATAATAACTTACACCAGAGAAGTGGCTTAAGAGATATTCTCCAAATATAGAATATATGGCCAGAAAAGGAGGTGGGCTATTCATTTAGTGAGAACAAGGAATAAGGAATGGGCAGTCTAAGTGTTGTACTAATAACCGTGGGACACTAAAGGTCTTTGAGCCAAGCCTCCATGAATCTTGCGTATAAGATTAATGGAATGATATGGACAAGGGTCTTAGTAGAGGAAGAAACAGGAATGGGTTGAGATCTGTACCAGTGGAGGGGCAGTTAATGAGTCTCACACTGATGAGACCATGGAAGCATCAAAGCATGGAAAAAAAATTTTTTTTTAATGTCCCAGTGTTCAAAGGAAGCATCATCTTTCAAAATGGTATAAAAATCAAAAGAACATTTGAACTTTTATTTCAGCTTGCTCTGAAGCATGATATATTTTTCTTTGATTAATATAATGGCAAGATCCTTAGATCAGAAGACAATGCATGAATTCGAGTTTATATTCTGCTTCTATGGAGCTGGGACACTCTAGTCAAGCAACTTTGCCTCTCTAGGTCTCAGTTTCCTTACAAGTAAAATGAAGGGGCTAGCTCAGATCATCTTTAAGGACCAATCACATTCTGGAATTCTCTGGTTCTCCCTTCTGACTTCTTAGCTGTGACTTATGGATATTTCTTTGGTGTTCACTATTGCAACTTTTTCTAGGATAAAACGACAGAGTAATCCTTCATCTTTCAGCACCCTGATATCTTTGCTCAAGCTTTCTCTGCTTCTTTTTCAGTTTTCTACCAGCAGCTGGTGTGATTAGTACTGTTCTCTGAAAGTAGTGCCGAGATGAGCTGGAGCCACATTCCAGGAAAGGGCCAAAACTAAGGGCCATGTCATTAAGCCCCTTGAAAAGGAAAATGGTAGAAACCTAAGTGGTAGCTCACTCTTGCTCCCAGTGGGTTGCTTGTTTGTTTATTCTGTTGCTGCTCCCACTGTTTGTTTTTCCTTTTAAAAATCCATAAATATAGCATTTACTAAAATTGGATAAGGTGGAATAGGGACCTTTCACACATAATGCCCTGTCCTGAAGTTGCAACCATGCCATTTCCTTCCTTAAAACAAGCCTTTGACTTAACTATGGCTTTCTTGGATTGGATTTGCAGGATTATAGGTTTTAGAGCTGGAAGGAATCGTTAGAGACCATCTAGTCAGTTTTAGAATAGTTACAATTTTAGCACCAGTGTTGGCCCTATATCTATCATGTTCCACATACCCGCTTACTCTTTACTGAGGCTTCCTTCCTTTCACCAAAGGAACCTACCTCTCCACCCTATCTCTTATTTCCATCTATTCTTATTCCTCTGTCCTGGACCTTTTTTCCCCTTTAGGGTTCTCACTTCTTCCAGGAATCCTAAACAGATCAGAATCCTAAACAGGTTAGAACCCTAAACAGGTGAGAATGTCCATAAGGAAGAATGATTCTAATACCAGAATGATTCAGGACCACTATTTTGGGTGTATACTGATGAGGTCCAGGTGCCTGTGGAGAGTTTTAGGGATTCAACAAGTGCTCCTGTGTACACAGGCATCTTGAAAAAAAAAAAAACACCTGTTCAGTAGCCACCCAGTTGACTTAGTCATTCACCCCATAGCTGTTTCTCAGTGCATTGCTTTATCCTGATGTGTCTAAAATCCTCTGTTTTGTATGCAAAGCCCTTCATAACCTGCCTGCCTACACCTTTCTATTCTTTTCCTTTCTACCTCCTCTGTGATCCAGTAACACTGGCTTCTTTAATGTTGTAGATGAGATTCTTATCTCTTAACTAGTCATTTTCACTGTCTCTCCCCCATCTTTGGTGGATAGGCCCTCCTCATTTCTGCTTCCTGGCTTCCCTGGCATGCCTCAAGTCCCAGCTAACATCTCACCTCCTACAGAAAGTTTTCCCCAGTTCCCCTTAATTCTTGTGCCTTCCCTATGTTAATTATTTCTGATTTATTCTGCATGTAACTTGTTTGTACATAGTTCTTTACACATTTCTACCTTATTAGATGACTGTGAGTCCCTTGAGAACAGACTTTTTGCCTTTCTTTATATTTCCAGTGTTTAGAATAGTGACTCACACATGGTAGATACTTGATAAATTCACTGACTTGAGTGTCTGAAGCTAGTGCCTACCTTACCCCCATCCCCTCATAAAAATCACCTTGTATTTACTTTCTATATAGTTGTTTATGTACACATTAGTTCCCTTGATAGAATGTAAGCCCTTTGAGGGTAGGGACTGTTTCATTTTTGGCAGTATATTCCTAGCACCTAGGATATAGGAAATGTAGAAGTATAAAAGCATTCCTATCTCTGCCCCCTCCCCCATCCCTGCAGTGGAAGATTTCAATAAGCATTTCCCACCTTGGTCCCTAGGGAGGGTGGGCTCAAAGTTAAATAGGTTACTATAAAACATTTACCCAACCAAATTCATTTCAAGGTATGGTCTAGCTGATAGACAAGTCACTGCCTTGCTTATAGAACCGTGTCTTGGCTGCTTGGTCAGTTATTGCTGGGATGGATCAAGTAGATCACTCACTTTTCAGAGCTGTGGTGGCCATGGCTATGGGCAAACTGCTAGCTTTTTTAACCTTTCAGAGTTTTACGCAACACATACCAAAAGGAAGACAGCACAAATAAGATACTGTCCCATCCTAGACACAGGCTTGGTGAGAAACACCCATGTACCCACAGGGCAGATCAGTAGGGGTAGGGTGGTAGGGAAAGGTACTAATCAATGCTTCCCTCGAGTTCAGAGAATCATCTTTATACCTTGTGGTCAGCAGAAAGAAATGAGAACATGTTTTTCCTTCATAGCCTTTTATGTGTACTTTGCAATTCTAGCTCAGCAGTCAACCAAAAGTCTCCTCTTTGCCACATGTTAAGTGGACAGGACATAGTCACAGAACAGCTGCCCATGCTCTGAGGTAGATGACAGAACCCTAATATTCCTGTCATCTCACTGTTCCCGAAGCAAGCTCCCCAAATACCTATGTGGGTTGCCAGTGGGCAAAATCTATTGTACATGTCCCCAGAACTAGGTACTCAATGGCCAGTGCCCTGTTACTCTATGTAAAAGCATATGTGAAAGACTATGCAAAAGACAGGATGATATAGAAAGACCCTCTGATACCATAGAAATATTCCGGCAGTTTGGGTTGCCTTTTATCAACTATGTGACTTGGGGCAACTCATGTAAATTCTCTTTGACTCAGTTAATTCATTTTTTTCATTGCTTTTTGGAGGGGAGAATGCAGGGCAATTGGGGTTAAGTGACTTACTCAAGGTAGCACGGCTATTACGTGTTAAGTATCAGAGGCTGGATTTGAACTCGGGTCCTCCTGACTCCTGGGCTGGTGCTTTATTCACTGCGCCACCTAGCCGCCCCTCAGTTAAGATCAGGGAGTTTTATTGAAATTTTCTAAGGTTTTCCTTAGTAGATCTTTGTAGATAAATGGTACAGGGAATGTGCTTTGTAAACCTTGAAGCTGTGGAAATGTTGCTAGTCATTATTATTTAATAAACCCTAATTTTGCTTGCCTTTTTAAATTTTAGGAGTGTTTTAGGAAAACATGATTTTGATGCTCTTATCTCTTAAAAGTGCTGTCCAGGGAAATCTGAAGTGATGTCTTCCTTTTCTCGACACAGTTTCTCTAGCAAGCAAAGGTATTTGAAATCAGCGCATCAATCCTTTTCCCCAAAGTACTCATTGCACCAGCTAAATATGTGAAGTCCTCACTAAAGACTCCTTATAGCTATATATACCTCTCTCTAGCTGAACATACACACACACACACATACAGAAGCTTCCTGATCATTATGTTTTAGTGTGGCAAGGGGAAATCATAATACTTTGAGATGGTAAATTTTAAATGGTGCTAGAACATTGTTTCAAAAAAAAACGATCTTGCGTGGGCATAGGAATAAACTGGATGAATAAAATGATGTTTCTCTCTAGATAAAAGTGTTAAGTATTCATGGCAGAAAAAAGAGGCAAATTATAAGAAATCTTGACTGCTTCCACTGGCTTAGAAAAAGGGAGGGGACATTTGGTTAGTTTTCATTCTTCTATACCCATCTAGCTGCATATCAACGTCTTTCCTTCCTTTTCTTGGTTACTTTTCTAGGTCCTTGAACTATGGAACAAAGCTTTTGACCTTCAGACCTGTGGAAGGGACCCAAATAATGCTGTAGTCTTTCTTCCTCTGCACCAAAATCTAATACTTGAAAGGAACTAGAGACATGAATTCTAAATACCACATTTTAGTCACTTACAAAAAACTCTTTAGTTTTCTCTTCTTCTCTCTTGAATACAGAAGATACATAAGACTGACTTAAAACAATCATTCATATTAATCAGTGGGGAGTGTCTGAAAAAAAGAATAATTAAGAAATTGAAGTTAATTCTCCCAGTGATTGCTGTGTAACCTTGGATGACTTCTCCAGTTGTAGTAATTGGAAATGACAATTTCAAAAAGGACAAGTTTGTCAAATGGAACCCAAATAATTCATCATTTTCTTGATGATGCTCTTCTCTTATTCCATTTTGCCCAACAAAATTCATTTCTGGATGTGCTATAGCTGATGGTGGTGCTGAAGTGGTGGGGAGAGAACATGAATGATGAACTAAGCCGGATATACTTTTGTCAAGACCCCTGAACGCTGGCCACAGAGAAAGTGGAAGCGAACAGCTGAGATTCAACGCTGAAACAGACACTTGGAACATAAATTACAGGATGGAATGGGAATTTAGGGACTTGGAGTTTAATGAAGACAATGCATTACCCTTGGAGAGACCAGAGAATGGAGTAAGTAGGTGCTGGATTTGGAGTCAGGAAGAGCTGATTTCAAATCTTACCTCAGTCACTTGTTATGTGTGACATCCTGAGTCAATCAGTTAAACTCTAGACTTCATGTGGTTTCTTCAAGTACATGTAGAATAATTTTACATATATATTTATATGTATAAGTTACTTACATATGTATTTATATATACTTTCACATATATTTATATACTTATATATGTATATATACTCACACATATTTATGTACTTACATATAGATCTATACATACACTTATTTGTGTCTTAAAGCAGTCATCTCTAAAGTGAGGGGCAGGGAGAAAGGAAGGAAAAAATGAAATGAAGATGTTGATGATAAAATCTATAGGAGAGGCAGCTACATGGCACATAGGAAGGGAGGAAGACCGGAGTTCCAAATCCTTCTTCAGATTTTTATTAGCCATGTGACCTTAGGAAAGTGCCTTTACCTCTCTGTCTGCCTTAGTTTCCCTCACTGTAAATGGAGATAATAATAGTACCTACCTTCCAAAATAGCTGTGAAGATCAGACAAGGTAATATTCATAAAGTGCTTAGCTCAATGTCTAGTACACAGCTGGTGCCAAATAAATGCTTGTAAATTACTTTTGCTCTTTTTTTTTTGCTTTTTGGGGGAAGGTAGGGCAATTGAGGTTAAATGACTTGCCCAAGGTCACATAGCTAGTTTTGTGTTAAGTGTCTGAGGTCAAATTTGAACTCAGGTCCTCCTGACTGCAGGGCCTCTATCATTGTGCCACGTAGCCACCCCAACTTTTCCTCTTAATGTTGTAAATTGATTCTCTAACACTATAAGTTGTAAAGAAGATACCAATCCTCACTGGTAGAAAAAGTTGTCACTGGGAGCTCCTTATACCAAAGGCAAAGATATAATAATAATAACTGACAACAATAGCGTTTAACCTGCCGAGTTGTTGTGAGAATAAAATGAAATAATATATACCAAGTGCTTTGAAAACCTTAAAGGGCAATGTAACTATGAGCTATTATTAGTAGCATTAAATAATATTCATAATCTATTAATATAGTATGAAATAATCAATATAATAATATAATGCTATATCAATGACATTAATAATGCTAATTATTTTTATAATTGTCAGTAGTCATTGGATGGCATGTATTAGCAAAAATAGCTACAAGGGCTGATTTTTAACTTATGCCTTCATGACAAAACATTTTACGACTTACTACCAGTTAGGAGCCCCAAAAGGACTTGGGGCTATATGTTAAAAGTCCCTGTCCTGAAGTGGTTTATACCCTGACAGGTAAGCCAAGACAGATATACATGCAGTGGTCACTTGTGTGTGTGTGTGTGTGTGTGTGTGTGTGTGTGTGTGTGTGTCTATATATTCACCAGTTTATATCACTTGAACATCTGGAATCACTGAAAGCATTATTCTGTTCTCTCCACAGATGCAACTTTGCCTTATTTCTTGGCACTGATCTTGATCCAGAAGCCTGAAAATATTGATAACATGGAGATAAATCTTCAGATCATTTCCCTGAAGAAGGGAGGGGTTGGAGAGGCCTGACAGAGTGGAGAGAGAGACTTACTGGTTGAGCAGAGAGCCTATTATTTTTATCCCATTTTAAAGAATAGAGACTCTTCTACGGAGACAAGAGTAGCTTACCTCAGCTATTAGTGGTAAGTGGTAGCCAAGAGAAGGAACTCGGGAAGCTCTGCCAGTCCCCAGAGATCTCGAAGTACTGAGACAAAATAACCAGGCTCTCTTTTTGAGCTCAGGAAAGGGCAAGTTTTACCAGTTTGGGTACACATCTTTTGAAATTATGATTTCTTTAGGAATACATAGCTTTGTGTTCTGCATATAAATTCTTTGTATTCTTGTTGTAAACAGCAACAAGCATTTATTAAGCCCCTACTGTAAGCCAGATATTGTACTAAGTGCTAGAGATACAAAGAAAGGGGGAAAAAAAAGTCTCTGATATCGAGGAACTCATAGTCTAATGGGGGAGAAAACACTCAGAAAGCTATGTATCACCAAGATATATACAAGATAAATTGGAGGGAATCAATAGAGGGAAGGCACTAAGGTTAAGGAGGACTGTGAAAGACTTCTTATAGAACGTGAGACCTTAGCTGAAACTTAAGGCGGCCAGGGAAGACAGAAGGCAGAGAGGAGGAGGGAGAGAATTCTTGGCATGAGGACAGCCACTAAAAATGCCTGGAGTTGGGAGATAGCTTGTCTTGTGGGAGGAAGAGCAAGGAGGAAAATGTCCCTGGATTGCAGAGTAGACATAGGGTAGTGAGGTATAGGGGGAATGATTTTCTCCTTAGCTCTTGGGAATGACCAGAATATTCTCATATATACTTATATGAGCCTGTTCCTCTCAGCCTCAGGAGGAGTCAGACTGAATATTATATGTATATATATATTGGAATTACATTTGAATAACTTGAACATATGTTTTTGTAAGAATCAAAGGTTCTGGTCAATCCTCAAAGCAAGTTTCTGGTTCCATTTTGTTTTTCTGTTATCAATGCTCGTTTGTGCCTCAGAAGTAATGATACACTCACTTCTGTATCCCAAAGGTTTGCTGTAAAGTCAAATTATATGATGAAGGAAAAAAATTAATTTAGACTTCTTGATCATTCATTCAACAAACATCTCAGAAGCACTTCATTTCTAAATAAATTTATACACACACTTTTTTTTTCTAAATAAAAATTTAGAAAAGTTCCTTGTCTCCCATGGGATTTAATAAGGAAATGGACTGTCATTTCACGACATTCTTGTTAACATCATTACCTACACCATGTTCGACTTTGATTAAAGATGAAGGAAAGTTGGCAACAGCTGCAGTAAGGTTGAGAATAAAATGAGATTTCTAAAACCAAGCGTTTTTTCATTTAAATGAGATTTTAAAAAAAATCAAAAGCAATTTTGCTTTTAAAGGTTAATTCACTTACAGGGGACACAGGGAACAGAAAATAATTGTGTATAACCATGTTTCCATTGATTTCCTAGCTGTAATTTTATCTTTAACACCCCCTACTGTCTTGCCTTATGGTTTTAATGTTATCACCTTAAACATAAAAATGAAAAACAAACCAAAAAGAAGATGGAGTCTTGTGATTTGATTACAAGTCTGTTCCCCTCCCCACAAAGTGAGGAAGAGATTTTGAAAAGGCAGCAGGATTCTATCTCAGTTACTGCTTGACTCCCTATCTTTTTCCTTGCAGATAAAGAACTGAAATAAGGCATCTAAATGGTTGATGTGTTCAATACTCACTCATCCAGCTTATTCATTATAAAGAATCTTTCTGTTCTTAGCATTGAGGCGAACTAACCTAACCTCGGTGGAAACAAGGCATCTAATCTGGGTAGGTTCATCTGAAGACTCTCATAATTGTTTTCTTCTCAAAATGTCCCTCCTTTTCCCTTCTCTACCAGCATTTCCCAGATCCCTAATGCCTCATGGGAGGAAACAAAAAAGGTTCTCCTGTCCACTGTTATCCAAGTGGTAGCCAGAGTGGGATGTCTGGGCCTTTCCCAGAAACTGACATGGAAGGGAGTATACTTCCTCCTAGAAGGACTTGCTTCCTTCCCTCCCACACTAATCAGGAGGCCATTTGAAATCCTTCATTGGCTCATACCTATTATCAAGCAGTGAGCAAGAGAATGGGGCTGAAACCTTGTAGATTTGGGTGAGTAGACAAGCTCCCTTTTTTCTTGGCATGCTTGTAAGCCAGACTGTCCGTCTCTACTGTGTGCTGCCATCATTTCTGATCAACTGAATCTTTCCTTGGTTACAATTCCAATCCTGGTATTCTGCCCAGCTTTGGCATATTTACATTTCCTCTGTGGCCCAGGTTTCTTATAGTCTATGCGTATTAAGCATTACTTCTCAAGTTGAGAACCTTGGGACCTTCATTCTCTGCTCTCCTGTGGTAAACCCCTACCGGCCACCCCTTCCTAACCAGACCTTTTCTTACCTTAGTTTTTTGAAGGCTTTCTCAATTCCACTAATTTCCTTCGTAAGGTGGTGCACTGGATAGAATGTTGAGCCTGGAGTCAGGAAGACTAATCTTCCTGAGTTCAAATCTGGCGTCAGACACTCAATAGCTGTGTGACCCCAGACAAGTCACTAAACCCTGTTTGCCTCAGTTTCCTTATCTATTAAATGAGCTGGAGAAGGAAATGGCAAACCACTACAGTATCTTTGCCAAGAAAGGCATCTGACTGAAAGGACTGAAACGGAGCTCTTGATATTAAGACACTCCAACATTTATTTTTTAGCTATTCCTGCTCCAGGGGATAGTTCTCAATACAGACCAGAATCATAGAATTTGAAAGTTGAAAGTAAACTTAACAGCCATCTAATCTAAGTGGGATACAGAAGGAATCTCCTCCCTAACTTACCCAACAGAAGATAATCTAGTATCTGTTTTTCTGTAACCTCCACCTGTTATTCCTAATTCAGCCCTTGAAGGCAAGCCTAAAGCCTCATCTCTCATCCACTTAAGAGCTCTTCCAGTATCCAAAGATAGTTATCATGCCCAACTAATTCCTCTTCTGCAGCCTAAATAACCTGTAATTTCTTTAGCCTATCCTCACATTGCATGAATCAGAAGTCCCTTGGCATCCTCTAGATTAGGGGTGGGGAACTTGCATCCTCCAGGCCACATGTGGCTCTCTAGGGCCTTAAGTTCAGTCCTTTGACTAAGTCCAAACTTCACAGAATAAATCTCCGAAAGGATTTGAGTGTTGAGTTTGAGAAACTGCAAGTTGGCCAGAATTGAACGAATGGTGGATACATGGAAGAGAATGAACCTTAAGACTGGAAAGGAAGGAAGAAGGTAGGTTATTTGGAAATGTAAATGTCAGACAGAGGGCTTTACATTGGACCCTGGAGCCCATTAAGTAGGGAGTGACGTGGTCAGAGCTATGCCTTGGAAAAATCATGTTTATTGCTGAGTAGATAATGAATTGGCACAGGGGAGAAACTTGAGTCAAGGAAGTTAACCAGAAAGCTATTGCAGTGTTCTGGGTGTGAGGTAATGAAGGCTTGTTTGCACTAGGCTCAAGGGTGGGGAACCTGCACTAGGGTAATGGCTGTGTAAATGGAGATCAAGGGAAGGGTGGGAGAGAAATTGTGAACTTAGAAGTGACAAAACTTGGAAACAGAATAATATATGGGTTTTGCTTATGAGTGTTTGAGAAGAAATGGGGCTAGCCATGGAGTCAGGGAAACCTGGCTTCAATTCTAGACTCTTGACATAAAACATTTAATGTCTCACTGTTCTCAGACAACCCTCTAAGACTGTAATGACCTATATTGATAAAGGGAGTTTCCTTACTGGGAGTCCCTAAGCAACAGTGAAATAGCAAGTCCAGTAAAAAAAAAAAAAGAAAGAAAGAAAAGAAAAGAAACCCCCCCAAACCTGAATATATTTCAATTTTTTCAAAGTTATAAAAACAGTGTGAAATTAGCATTCCCATATTATGGTTGCTTGATGACTCCTTATGAATCTTATTATACCTTTCCTTTATTCAAATCATTATTATACTCCTTAACCTGGGGCATCTCATTATTGCTTTTTCATATACAGATCTCATTATATGTTTTAAATATGCACATTTTCTTACACCTTCCATTTCACAGCTCATTGCCTTCTTAAACACACAGCTCATTACTTTGATTTATAGAACTCACTACAACCTTTAAACATGCTCATCTTTTTACAGTCTTCCATTTCTCATCAAGCCACCCATTTACGCATGTTATTATGAGTCCTGAAACATGCACATCTCATTTCAGTTTTCTTTTTACACATTTCATTTTGAAATTCTCCAATTCTTTTTATGCATATCATGACACTCTTGAATATACACAGCCCATTACACTCTCCTATTAAGAGATCTTAGTATCTCCTTTCTTTACACAGCCCATGATTCTCTTCTATATGTGCTGATCCCTTATTCCTGTACTTACAAAGATCTGCGATTTGAATAGTGAGTCTCCTTTCACACAGAAATCTCTTCATTGTGCGACCACTAGCGTGTGGAGTTAAAAATATCCCCGAGTGGAAACAGGCTTGTATCAAAATCATTTTCTGTTTTGGTAGGACCTGACAAAGCTTGCATTCCATCAACAAAGCTTTCGAGAACTCAGAGTAATCTCCATTTTTTTTCCCTAGAAAAGAGTTTCAAAGAGTAAATCTCCCCATATATGTCGATGGATAGATAGATGGACAGAGCTTGTTGAGGGCTTTCTATGTGCCAGGCACTATAGTAAGTACTGGGGATGTAAACCCAAGCAAAAAAAGATAGTCCAGTAAAAGCTCCCTGAGATGCTTCCAGTCTAATGGAGAAAGAAAATATATTAGGGATGGAAGATATCGGTAGGAAAGCAGAGAAGCCCAAAGAGTGAGGAATTAAGCAGAGAATACAGAGGCCTCATTTGAAATGGTGGTCTGAACCAGAGACTCAGCAATCCGGATAGCCATAGGGCAGAACTCTCTCCAGTGATAAGACTCCTTTTTGGTTAGGAAGGGAAGAAGTTCAGAGAGTGAAGAGTGGGGCCAGAAGGGGTATGCTCATGATGCTTATGCTGTTACTCCTTTTCTACCCTTTAAATTTTACCAAAAAGTACTGAATCTCAGAGTTTAGAGAGACTTTTAAGGCCACACACTAGGTCAAAAATCACCTTTATAGCTGTGTGTCTGGCAAGTGAATCTCCACTTGAAGAAACCCCTGCATTTGGAGAGAACTTCCAATTTTGGACCACTTTGAATATTGAGGTGTTAACATGTAAAGGGTAGCATTGTCAGGAAGTTAGCACATATATTCCTTAATGCTATCCATTTAAGCATGGACTTATACAGACGTTCTTCATCCTTTTTTCTCCAAGAGGACCAATGGCATCACAGGTGATGTCTTGACTTTCCAGTGAATTGGATTTAAGTGAGGCAGAGCTGTGTAAAGTCATCAGTCTCACTCCTCCAAAATCATTGGAGTCTAGTGACAAAAGTCAAGATGGCTGGTGATGGCCCCAATACAGATGAAATACACAGAATGATAATAACTAACATTTATACAACACTCAAAAGCTTGCAAAGCACTTTACATTTGCCATTTCATTTGATCTTTACAATAGCCATATGAATTAGATATTAGCATTATTCACATTTAACTGATGAGAAAAATGGCTTAATGAGGATAAACTCTGGGTTACACAGTGGCTGAATATCTGAGGCAGGAATTAGACTCAGGTATTCTCCATTGCTTACTCAGCATTAGCTGGTGACCACCCAGTTGCCTCCTACTGTGCTATACATTCAACATCTCATATAATATCCCTATGTATAATCCAGCTAACACTGATTTTTAAAGAAACTCTCCTTGCTCTCTCTATGCCACATAGCCTTACAATTTAGCCAGTTAGCGTTCTCAAATATTGTTGTGACCTGGGGGAAGAGGAGGGGAAGGTGGGGAGCATGAACTACATGATACAGGGAGCTAGGTTCTCTGAAGTTTGAGCTGTCTGCAAAGAGTGTTGATTGTTGAAGGCTAGGACTTTCTTGTAGACTGGGGGGAGATGGAGGAGGGGGAGGTCTCTAGTCCTATGCAGCAGGACTCTGTCCTTGGCTTTGTCTTATTCACAGTTTGATCAGTGACTTGGTTAAAGATAAAGATTGCATTCTCATTTGATCAGCCTATGACATGAAATTGGAAGGCATAGTTAATACATTGGATGACAAAATCTGGATGAAAGACGTTGACATGCTGGAATAATGGGCCAGTTATGAGAGTTAGGATTTAAATTGTAAGTTAAAATGCAGGGCATCTAGGTGGCTCAAGGACAGAGTGCCAGGTCTGGAGTCAAGAAGATCCATCTTCCTTAGTTCAAATATGGCCTCAGACATTTACTAGCTGAACCAGTCAGGCAAACCTCTTTGCCTCAGTTTCCTCATCTGTAAAATGAGCTAGAGAAGGAAATGGCAAATCACTACAGTATCTGGGCCAAGAAAATCTCAAATGGGGTCGTGGAGAGTTGGATATGACTGAAAAACAGCAACAAAATCAAAATGTAGACTTTAGAATGATCGATGTGAAAACATGAAACAACTACACTTAGAATCAAATAATTGTTTAAGTATAGGATGGAATAAATCTGGATGAGCAGCAATTCATATGGGGAAATACATGGGATTTTTGTTAGGCTAGAATCACATTCTTGCAGTGAATTTATGGAGCGTGAGAGACTGACCCACCCTAGTCTGTACTGATCAGATCACATCCAGAGTATTGTGGTTTGTCTCTGCTCACCAGAAGAATTTTGCTAAATCAGAAGGATGACCTTGCTATATGAAGCTCAGTTGATTAAATTGTGAATTTTATCTTATGAAAAAAGATGACTTGGGGTGGGGTTGAGGGGCAAGAGAGTTGTCTTTAAATATTAGAAAGGTTGCCTAATGGAAATGGGATTAAATTTCTTCTTCCCATTAGAATGTAAGCTGCTTGAGGTTAAAGACTTGGTTGGTTTTGGGTTTTTTTGTTTTTTTTTTTAAGACTTTGTATTCCCAGTGCCTAAAACACAGTCAACATTAAATAAAATTCCAAAATTGAATTCTATCTTATTTTGGAGAGAACCAAAACCAATTGAGCAAAAGTTCCAAGGAAGGAGATTTTGATCCCATATAAGGGAAGAAGTTGTTGACAATTTGAATTGTTCAGGAATGGTATGGGATTGTCTTGAGATACAATGAGCTCTGTCAGGGACATTGTAGAAGGAATTTATGCACGTTTTAGGAACTTGCTGTGATTGTTAAGGTCTTAGACAGAATACAGTTTGCTTGAAGCTAGTGTCCTTCCTGTATATTTCTTTACTGTTCCCAAAGCAAGGTCCAAGTACTTAACCCAGTGATGGTCAGTTGCCACTTAAATAGACTTGATAACAGTTATATATCATAGTTCAAGGCAAAGACTGTAGTGAAGCTTCTCAAAGTGTCTCTTGTTCTGCCAAGTCTCTGCTTCCACCAAGAGAAAGAAAATGAGGACGCCAAGAGTCTGGGACTTAAAAAAACTTAGAATCTTCATGACTATAATGGAGGGTGAACACTACATGGGACCAAGTCCATGGAGATTGTTTAGTGGAATCTGTTGAGGAGGCTCCTCCCTATGACCTGAGCTCTGTTCTACCAACCGAACTTCATCCCTATCCCTACTCTCATATTCCCTAATTTTTATAATGAATGCAGTTGGAAGGGGATTGCCATTGGCATTTAAGGACTAGAAAATGTTCTCTGTGGGTCTTTAGGCAAATCACTTAACCTCTCTGGGCTCAGATTCCTTATCTGCAAAATGAGTGTCTCTTCTGGTTTTAGACCCATGAACCTGAGAATAAGTGTAATTAAACTTGTTCTGCACAGAACTAGGAGTCATAGCTAAAAATAGGCAAGAGGAAAATTTAGTCTTGATGCAAAGAAACTTTCCAAAGAGGAATGGGCTGCCTTAGAAGGCAGAATTCCTTTTATTTGATGTTGTTAAGCAAAGACTCCATGACTGTATGTTGAAGAGAGTACCCTTTTTTCAGGCAAAAATTGGATTGATTTGATTTAACAGTATTTTCTACTATGTCTGTTGCTGATTTTTTCTACAGCCTCGGATCACCTTCGGCAAAGAAAAGACAGGCCATGATTATCTACAATAGATAGCATATAGTTGAGCTAAGAACAATGATATTCAATCTTCCCAATCTACCCAAGAGGGCCTAGCTGGGCCCTCCTTAGATAAACACATACAGTAGAACAGTAGAAAAAGACAAGAGATACCTGTGCATGTTTTTGCATGTCCTCTTTGGGAACACATGTGATGGGTACATACAGTTGGTGAACTGAAAAGAGGACCAGACTTGAGTGTAAAGTGGGGAAGGGTGGCAGGAAGCAGTGAGAGAATATCTGTTTACAGTCTGAATAGGGCAGAGGTGTGTGGAAGGGGGGGGGGGGGCGGAGATCCATTCCACTTTATGATGACCTTCCAGAGGCAGGTTTACCAGGGTGGGACCCCTCATTAATCAGTTCTCCCTTCCCCTCTCCCACAACCTTCCTTACACTGGCAAGAAACCTGGGCACTAATTTGGCCTCTAGAACTAACTCACTGTGTTCTCTAAACTTGTATGGGGAATACACATTCGCATACACATGTATTATATAATGTATACATACATTCTACATGTACATATACACATAGTAATTTAGGGAAAATGTTTTGTAATGTTACACAGATGTTATTATTCATTATAACTATCCATGAACTATTTTTTTTCTTGGCTCAAGTCCATACCTTTCTGCGAGCCTTAAGGAGTTCTTAACCTGAAGTCCGTGGAGTTGTTGTTGTTGTTGTTTTTTAGTTTTTGATAATCATATTTCAATATTATTGCTTTCCTTTGCAATCTTCTGTATTTTACTTTATGCATTTAAAAACATTTTTCTGAGAAGAGGTCCATAGGGTTTATGAGACTGCCCTGGGGCTCTATCACACACAAAAAAGGTTAAGAACCCTTGGACCTAGGGGCAGGGCTTTTGACTTAGAACAGATACCTTGGGAGCTTAACTTTGAATTGAAAAAAAAAAATCAAAAGACCTAAACAAAGCAGCTGAAATCTCTCCAGTTTATCTTCGGTTCTTGGAATGGGGAGAAAGTTTAGGGTGGGGAAATCCCAGGAGAGGGTATAGTTTTACCACCTATAAAGAACTCCCTTTCTCTCCTCCTAGCCTTAATCCACGGATCTTAATCTGCAGGTGCTAATACAGAACTTTCTCCATTTAATGAAAACGCTCCCATTTCTTGAATTGGGGAGGCAGAATTAAAAAAAAAAAAAAAAAAAAAAAAAAGAGAGACCCAAGTGGGGCGGCTAGGTGGTGCAGTGAATAGAGCACCGGCCCTGGAGTTGAAGAGGAGTCTAAAGACGGTTAGGGCTGCCTGATACCCCAAAATACCAACATGCCGGGTCCTGCGGAAAGAATTCCACTCAAGTCTTCTCAGCCAAGGAAAAAGTAAAGTTTATTGAAAGTTCAAGTTCGCCACGTGGTGTGCTAGGCCATTTAAAGGTGCTCTCACAGAGCAAGTCTATTCTAAGCTATCTCCTGGCGCTCTCACAGAGCAAAGTCTATACCAAACTATTCCATGGGGCTCTCACACACGTGGAGGGAAGATGGGGTTCTATATATAATAATGTTGTGGGAGGAGTCTAGGGGTAGTCCAAAGGAGGAGACAGGGGAGGGTCCTCAGGAGGAGTCAGATGAGGTCAGACTCCAGCAATGAGTGGTTCAGGGTGGGAAGTTGCTGGAGGCTACCTGAAGACCACAGAGAACGGTGGGCCAGGCCAATTCAAGGGTGGGAAACTATTGGAACAAAGCGAGCTAAAGACTTGGGTAGAGCCACATCTCAAGGCCCATGACCGCAGGCAAATGTCTTCCCCGGGAAGGTTTACTTTCCCAGAGCCAAAGAATCAAGGAGAGCTCAAAAATGGGGGAGGGGTCCCAGAGCCTACACCTCATCATTTCCCCCCTCAAACAAATGGGACCCAAATTCCTTTGGGGTAAAGGGTGAAGGTCTCAGCTTCTGAAAGTGTTTCCTGC
>CM053593.1:349630202-349663164 GCA_028646575.1 Pseudocheirus occidentalis | reverse complement strand
GGAGAGACAAAATGGGATTAATCATCCCATAGAGAAGAGGCAATGGATAATTATTGCAATTGTGCTTTCAATTACTCTCATTGAATTTGGCTTAGGGAAGAAATGGCATAAACTCTAGACTGGGCGTCATGCCACACAGGAGAGTGGGGGGCATGGGGATGAGAGGGGAGATGACTGAGGGGAGGGCAGGGTCTGGGGGAGGGAAGCTGGAAGCACACACTTCAGTAAATGGACAGGGACAGGGTAGAGAATGGAACAAGAGTGGGGAGAGGGATAGGAAGGAGAGACAGATGATCACTGTCACGGTGTGTCCACTATGAAGATGTCCTGTATAGTCACACATCCATAGCCTGTATTGAACGGAGTGTCCTTCCAGTGGGGGTGGGTGACAAGGGAGGAATTGAAAGAATCTAGAATTTTAAGTTCTGCAATACCTGCATCTGGGAATTAAGATATATCGGGGCTGGGATAGGGAGACCCTCCCTGCCCAACCAGAAAATAAGAGAGCAGAGCAGGGGAGGGGCTTTACAGTGGAATTGCTGTTTTGGGGTTGGGGCAGGGGCAAGACGGGAGAAAATGTGTAATTCAAAAATGTAATGAAAATGAATAATGTAAACAAGAAAACAAATAAAAAAACTTAAAAAAAATAAACTGGAGAAGGAAAAGGCAAACCACTCCAGCACTTTTCCCAAGAAAACCCCAAATGTGGTCATGAAGGATCCAATACAGCTGAAACAACTGAACAACAACAGCAACATCCTTTTTTTTCAAGTTTCAGGAAAACGTGTCTTATTTGTATAGTCCAGGAAGTGGTGAACAGTTCCATGTTTCATCCATAAAGGCCCTTCATGATTGTATAAACTCAGTCCCTAGTGTAACATGGGGCCATCTTAGTCCCCATCCCAAGAGGTTAATTGTCAGAAGGCCTCATTAGAATAGAGTTCTGAGTGTGTGGCCCTGAGTATGAGGTCACAGCAGGTTGCTGTGTACCAAGATAGGGAGCTGTGTAGAGGGAGTGAAGGGAGGCATAAAGCCAAGCTTCCTGACAGGAGGAATTTGCTTCATCTACCAAAAAGGGTCATCAAAAGGGATGAATACTTTATTCTTTCAAACCTCCCTCCTGCTGTTTCTCATCTCTTTTGTGCTCACTGTGTTCGAACTCACTCTTCACCCCAAATAACCCTGCTTCATTTATTCTCCTGCAGGTTGGTGGCTGGCCACATCCCAGGGCCTCTGAAGGAACAGCGTTCCATGCCACCTAATTACCTGCCCAACGCAGGCTGGATGGTGCCTTCTATCTCAGATTGATCCCAGCTGCTGAGAGTTCCAGTGTAGTCTGATCAGAGACATTTTCACTTTATTTTCCCTTTAGAAGCTTTTAAGTTCTTGTGGTTATTTTTATCTCAATCTGAATAGGAAGATGGTTGGTATTCAGGACCAGGGTAGACAACAGATAAGACAATTCCAGGGTGTTCAGCTTGCTATAATTTGCTTTCCCTGATATAAGAAAGATTAGATAGTATAGTGTGGGGAGTGCAGTTAAGTGCTGGATTTGGGGTTGGAATGATAATAGCTGATATTTATTTATATGGTGTCAGAGTGAACTGTGTTTAAGATGTTGTGAAAGAAAGGAGGGAGGGAAGGAAGGAAGGAAGGAAAGAAGGAAGGAAGGAAGGAAAGAAGGAAAGAAGGAAGGAAGGAAGGAAGGAAGGAAAGAAGGAAAGAAGGAAGGAAGGAGGGAAGGGAGGAAGGAGAGAAGGAAGGATGGAAGGAAGAGAGGGAGGAAGGAATCAAGGAAGGAATCTAGTCAGTAAAAGCCAAATTAAGTGGGCAGCTTCTGGCCATCAAATTTTACCTTCCTTTGGAGAGGAGAAGGAAAGGGAGAGGGAGAGGACAAGCTGAGTTACCCAACTACCTGGGTCCCCTTTCAGGCAGCTCCGTCTACTCACAGGTTATGTTTGTCCTTCATTTTTGACAAGGACCATGGCATCAAGGAAATGATGACATGACTTGCAGTTAATTTTTTTGTATACATTGTTAGACTTAATACTTGCAACAGCTATACAAAGCAGGTAATATAGGCATTATTATTTTGACTTTACAGGGTCAGAGACACAAAGAGGTAAGGTCACTTGCTAATGGCCACTGAGGGACGCCATAGTGCACAGAACATTGGGACGGGAGTCAGGAAGACCAGAGTTCAAATGTGACCTCGGACACTTATTAGCTCTTTGATCTTGGGTAAGTTATTTTACTTCTCTTTGCCTCAGTTTCCTTAGCTATGAAAAAGTACCTAGCTCCCAAGGTTATTGTGAGGATTAAAGGAGAAAATATTTGTTAAGCACTTAGCTTCCCTTCCCTGCTCCCCCAGGCCACTTATCTATTTAGCTGTCAGAGGCAGGATTTAATGTTAGGATTTTCTGACTTCAAATCTAGCATTCTTTCCATTGTATCTACTTCAGGAAGATCTGGATTCTAATCATGGCGGTTTCTTTATTAACCTCTTTGCCCCTTAGAGTCTCAGTTCCCTCATCTGTAAAATGTGTGCCAGGAGATAAGTTTTATACCTCTTAGAGTGTTGTTAACAAAATGAAAGGGGTGGCCAGGTGGTATACTGAAAAGAGCACTGGTCCTGGAGTCAGGAGGACCTGAGTTCAAATCCAACCTCAGACACTTAACACTTACTAGCTGCATCACTTTGGGCAAGTCACTTAACCCTTGCCTTTCTTCTCCAAAAATCAAAAAACAACCCAAAATACAAAAAACAAACAAAAAACCCCACCCCACTGGGATCGTGGTGAAGAAACCAATCCAATTATTCAGTCAACAAGTATTTATTAAGTACTTTTTCCATTCCAGGCACTGTGCCAGGTGACAGGAGATTCAAATATAAAGGCTGAAACAATTCCTATGCACAGAAGCTTACATTCTAATGAAGACAAGTATGTGTATGTATGGATTGTATTCATACTCATAAACAATGCATATTCACATGTACATGTATACATGTGCACATATGTGTTTTAGGAACAAGTATATTATATATGACACATGCATGTATATACATAATAAATATAAAAATAACAAATACATGATAATTAAATACAACATAGTTTGGGAAGGAGGGCTCAAACAATGAGGACTGGGAGTGGTGGAATCAGAAAAAGCTTCATGGAAAAGGTTTTGCTTGCATTGTGTTTGGAAGGAAGAGAGGTGCCCTATGAGGTGGAAGTAAGGAGGGAATGAATTCTAGGCATGGGGGAAAGTGAGCACAGAGGACATGGGAGATGGAGTGTTGCCTCCGAGGAGAAGAGAGAAGGCTAGTTTAGCTAGAGTGATGAGTGGAAGATAGAGAGTAGTAATTAGTCCAGTGGGACTGGAAATATTGGTTGGGACCAGGTTGCAAAGAGCTTGAAAAACTAAACTGATTTAATATGTTATCCTAGAGGCAATAGAGATTATTGGTATGGATTAAGTTGGGAGTAACATTGTCAGAGCTGTAAGCAATCCAGACAACATGCAAATTAGCCAAACATCCAAGTCTAAATTATTGATGCAAATATACTTCTCAAAGCAAAATCAGTTCTAAGTTATTTAAAGGGGACATCACTGCCATATCTCTATGAACTCAATTTGACTTGCCAAAGAGGCACTGCCGGCTCATAGACCACGGATTTTGCTCTTTAGCTTAAAGTCATTAGGCTTTTCCCTCTGATCTGTATGACACAGTCGAGAGAAGCTTGGATCAGAGGATCAGAGGGCCTCAATCCTGGTCTTTCCACCCACTACCTCTATGACCTTGGGCAGGTCTGAGTCTCAATTCCCTCATCTGTAAACATAGAGGGTCAAATTGAATGACCTTCCAGCTCTCAGTCTGTGATCCCTAAAGCACTAGACATCTGTCTCTTTGCAGCCAAGACCTTGGCAGCCATATTCTTAAAGGACTCCCAAGGGAGTCCTCACCAGTAACTACCTCATCCATTTTCTTTTTTTTCTCTTTACTGGGGGAGTCAATGGGAGGTAATTTCAGAGAATTTCCAAGGAGAAAGGCTCTAGCAGTGGGATCAGGAAAGGCTTCCTGCAGAAAACTGGATTTGAGATGAGTCTTGAAGGAAGTAAAAAAAAAAGAACAAATAGTGCTGGGGAGGAGGGAGAACTCTTAGATGTAGGGGGAGCCAATACAAAGGCACAGAAATGGGGGATGAAGAATTTTACACTGTAGATCAGAAACAGCACAGGGAGCATGAAGAGAACAAAATGTAAGACTGGGAAGGTAGGATAGGGCAGAAAGGTACGAAGCATTTAAAGTGGAAAATGGGACTTTGTATTGGAGCTTATTGAGTATTTATGGAGTTTATTGAGGAAACTCCCTTTGTCAGTTTATTGAGGAGTTTCAGTCATATCCACTCCAGAAATTCACAAAGACCCACTCACTAAGGTAAGCAATATCTGCTTTTGGACAAAACCACAGGATATTTCTCTGTTTTACACTCTACATTCTTTTATTGCCACATTTAATGCCAATGTTCATATTAAAAGAAGCACTAGCATGAGAGTCAGAAGATCTGGAACCATTGAAACTCTGCCACTAACTGTGTGACCTTAGGTATGTCCCCTTTCTGGGCCTCAATTTCTTTACCTGTAAAATGAGAACTATGTAAACTATATAGGACGTCCCCAAAGTCTTGGGACAGTTTTTAGCTTTTACCAATTGCTTGGAAGTGCACAAAAACTTTTGGGATGGCCCGTGCAATCTCTAAGGACCCTTCCAGCTTTAACTTTCTTCGTTTTCTCATTGTCCAGGGCAGTGAAGAATGCATTGGATCTAGAGTCAGAAGAGCTGGGTTTGAATCTTGGCTCTGCCAATTATACCATGTGTAACCCTTTGGGGAGTCATTTAACCTTGGTTTCCCTATCTTTAAAATGAGATGTTGGCACTAGATCATCCCTACGGTCCCTTAGACTCATTTTTCTATATACTTCTCAACAGCTTGCCCATCTTGACCAGCAGGATGCAGAGCTCATGTGGTTCATTTCTGACCATTTTGTGCCAGGGTTACAGCAAAGCAGATCTTTTGTAATTCACCAGGTCAAACAGGCAAGCAGGAAGGTTGGTATCTCTAAACTATGAGTCTTCGGAAAAAACTGTCCCAGTGTGTTCTGCTCTCAGAAGCTTCTAGTTCCTCCCCTTTTAAGGCTGTTTGTTGCTTGGTTTAATGAGTCCTTCAGGGTACATTTGAAATATGCACTTGGTAAAAAAGGCTTTTTAGAGGAGAGCTGGCTGGCTGATGGGCCAGACAGGACTGGATGGAGTACAGGGCAGGAGGGAGCCAGATGGAACTAGTCTACCCTGGTTAGAATTCAGGTCAGCCTTCCCACTTTTATCTCCTGTATACAGATCTCTCATAATCAGAAGGCACCTCCCTCTGCTGGAGAGAGACACATCCTAAAGTGACGTCCCTGGAGTGACCTGAGAAGCACTATCCGGATCTCTTCTCTCTGGGTATGCCTGCTACAGCCCAGAGAAACTTAGCAAAAGGCAAGAGATTCTAAAGCTCCCTTCTTACCGGCCTCCCTGCAAGAGCAGGTTCATAAGGCCTGTGTGTGAGGGTGTGTTCCTTCTAGCTCAAGCCTTGGCCTTCAGAGCCCCTTCTCCACTCTGGCAATCTGGGAAGGAGAAGCAGGAGAGGCCTGGCAAGTGGGAATGGTAAAACAGGGTCAATCTTAGCATCAGGTGCATCTGGGCACTTGATGAAATAATAATACCAATACCACCCACTTCATGTTGATAGAATTCTGATTTGTTTTTTGTTCACCACTTGCACAAAAGGAGGGGGTGAACATCCGGTTATATCAGGGGTAGGATCTCTCCTTGCAGCTCTGATCCAGGAGACAGGTGCAGCTGTGTGAAATAATTCATTTGGCTCCCTACTTTATTCTAATTAGTTTGATATTCTACATAAATCATGGAGGGATAGATAGGTTCTTATAATGGCCCTTACACTTTAATAAAATGGTCACCACTTGTTTATCTAGCATGCAACCAAGAGAATGCCAACAAACATATCTCCATCCTGCTTTGCTCAAATTCCCTGTCCAAGCCCAGCATGGGTGGGATGCCTTAATGTTTTGGAAAGTCCTTCAATGTGTTTTTGTACCTCTGGACCATTCTCTTTTGTGCAACACAAGCAGGTGACCATCTTATAACCATCCTATGACCACTTATTCAGTGGATACACCCCATGCTTCAACCAACCTGTGACACCCCTGCTGATATGTCATTTTTGGCCCTCAAGAAATATCTCTCAACCAATGAGATTCTGTATTTTACTGTGCCTTTTTAATTTTTTTTTATTTTTATTTTTTTGCTTATTTGGGTATCTAGTCTTATAAAAACAAGATCCTGGAAGAAGGAGGGATCTCAGATCATGAGGAAGATGTGGGGTCTACTTCATAGAAGGGGACCTTGGACCCTTTAATAAAATGCCATTGACTCAGAGATCTTTCTCAGTCTCTTATTATAGGTTGGACATTTTAATTCCCACACACTCTTGGGATATATGTGTGTGCATGTGGGGGGCATATTGCTTGAGGGGATAGACCAATTCTTGCTAGCACCCCCTTTGTACCATCCACTTTAGCACCAACATTGGATGTTGATTGGATGATATTTTTTTGGAAATCAGTCCTCATAGGACAGTTTGGGGATGACTAGACGGCACAAGGTAGGTGGGCATAGTCAGGAGGGAGATGTGGTTCAAACTTACTGCCCCCCTTCCCCTTAGGCACTGTGGTCTGGACAACAGAACTTCCCTAGTTCCTGCCCTTATTCTGAGGTCAACTGGGGCAGATCATTCAAGAAAATACTCAGAATAGAATTCCTCTAAAGGCCTTCTCTAATATATCAGGAAGATGACTGAGAGTCTCAAAAACTAAGCCAATTAGCATAAATTCCAACAGATAAAACTGGAAAAGCTTTGTTTAGGGTCCAGACTCAGACCATATGCCTGCCATCCAAGTTATAACCTAGCCTACATTCTGAGAGTCCCATGAAGCTGGGGCTGAGTGAATAATTTGGGGGCCACAACAACTCTGTGGGCTGCCTATTACCATGTTCAGTAAATAGGAGTGGCTCTCTGTTATCTCTAGGTTAAAAAGAAACCCTCCTGGGTTTGTAGAGAGATTGTGGTCTGTATGGGTGAAGGGAGAGTCCATAACAATGAAATCACAGATCTAGGAAATACTGACCTGTGATTCATCTAGACAGAACAGAGACCAGCAAGGGCAAGTGACCAGAAAGCTTAGGAAAGTCCATTTCGGTTTTGACACTTTGACAGACTTTGTGGTAGGTGTGTGTGTGTGTGTGTGTGTGTGTGTGTGTACGTGTGGATAACACTGGTTAATTTTATTTCATTTATTGCATATTCTGGAGGCATCTCAAATTTAACATGATCAAAACAGAATGTTTTTCCCCTTAAGCCTCTTCCAAACTCCCTTTCTGCTCAGGGTGACAGCAATCAATTGCTAAATCTTCTTGGTTGCACCATAACGATAATAGTAGTAACTAATGTTTATGTTACACTTCCTATATGCCAGCCATTGGCATTTAGCTTAGCACTTTACAAATATTGGCTTGTTCGATCCTCACACCAACCTTGGGTGCAAGTGCTGTTATTATCCCCAAGCAAAGGTTAAATGCTAAGGCTACTATCTGAGGCCAGATTTGGAGTTGGGTCCTTGTGACTCCAAGCCCCATGCTCTAACCGCTGTGCTACCCAGCCACCTCCCCTAACAGCTTTTACCCCTACATACCCCCCAGCTACACTGTCCTATTTGCAGCCCTTCACATAGGACACCACCTTCCCCCCATGCCTTCAGCTGGCTTTCCACTCTGCCAGGAATTACTTCCCCTTTTCCACTCTGCCTCTTAAATTTCTCTGGCTTCCTTCAAGCTTCAGCTCAATCCCTTCCATCTTCCAGAGGTCTGTCCTGACTCCTCTTGGTGTTGGTGCTTTCTCTCTGAACTTACCTCCTACGTTTTGTACATATCATGTTATTTACCTGTTTTCTCCACCATTAAAATGTGAATACCTTGAGGATGGTGGGAGAGTTTTTTGCCCTTCTTTGTAGCCGCAGCTCTTGGCACATAGCAGATGTTAATAAAAGCTGTTGACAATTCTCCATGTTCACACAACCATCACCCTGGGTCAGTCCATCACATCACGCCTGGGCTATTGCCAACAGGTTCCTAATTGGTCTCCCTAATGCACAGGCACGAGACCGCTCACTAAACAGCTCAGTAAACACTAATGGCTCCCTATTGCCTTCAGAGTCAGATACTAAATTTGTTTGGTGATTAAAACCCTTCCAAGGATGGCTACAAACTGATCGTATGGTCTGCCCAAATTGGCCTCTCTCTTGTTTCCCAAGACATCGCATATCCTCTCTCTGTCTTTGCAGAGAGTCTTTCCCCAAGCTTGGAACGCACTCCCTCCTCGCCTTTGCCTCTTAGTTTCTTTAAAGTTCAGCTCAAGTAGCCCCTTTTACAGGGGTGGAGGCTTCCTTGCTTCCCTCAGCTGCTAGTGTTTCCCTAGTGTTTGTTTTGCATATATTTATATAATAGTTCTTCTGTAAAGGCTTGGATTGTCTGCCTTGTGTGGTGGCCTGAGTGGCTAATTGTATTTTTTCTCAGCTCAAGAAGAGAGGCAGGTATGATGGGAATTGGAACTGGAGGGTGGAGTTTTCTACTATAGCACAGTTTTCAAATCTCTGTGGAAAAAGAGGAGGGAGGGAGGGAAAGAGGAATGGAGGGGGAGAAGGGAGACAGAGAGAGAAAGAGACAGAGAGACAGAGAGACAGAGAAACAGAGAGAGAGAGAGAGAGAGAGGATGAAGGAAGAGGAGGGAGGGAAGGGAGAGAGGAAGAGAGAGAGGGGGAAGAGAGAGAAGTGGGAAGGGGGAAGAAAGGGGGAAGGAGAGAAAGGAGGAAGAGGGAGAGGAGAAAGGAGGGAAGGAGAGAAAAGAAGAAGGAGAGGGGTAGGGAGAAAGGGAAAATAGAGGGCTAAAGAGAGGGTGGAGGGAGGAAGAGAGGAGGACAGTTTTCAGGTGACCGATTTAAAGACTTGTAGTGATTGGACCTGTTCCTGGCTTGCACCTAAATTTATTATGAGAATTCAACAGAGAGTGACAAAATTATGGCTACTTGGGTAAAAGAGACATTGAGACAATGTTGAGTTTAGGCTACTCTTGTTTCTCCCTTTTGTTTTTATGGTTACATGGAGTTGGCATAATTTATTACTAAGTGTTTCTTTGCTTACTGGATAAGTGTGTGTGTGTATACATATACACACATACATACATACACACACAAATACACACATATGTATATAGATAAGGTAATTTAAATTGCATCCTGAATTTGTGTTTTTGCTATTGAGAATTAATGGGTATGGGGAAACGTGTGAATAATTGATCAAAATCAACAGGCTGGAGAGATCATTCTCCCAACTTGGCAATCAATGGATCACCTGGAGGCTGTGAATTTTATTTATAATCTGTATTTTTAGTTTTTCTTTGTTATTTTTAGTTTTGCAGAGAGTGGAAGCCAAGTTGAACTGCAACCTTTGCTTTAGGCTAAAACCCTCCCTCACTAATCTCATTATCTCTAGCCCGATGGACTGTTTTCTATTCAACCTCTGGTTTTTCTTCCCGTGCCCTCCAGGGAGACATGGAAGGAGAATGAGGCCTCAAGAGAAAAGTCCCGTTGGGCACCAACCCCAGTCCCAGGAGACAGCTTTGCTCAATATTGAGCGCTCCCCCCAAGGGAGGGGGTGAAAAGGGCTGCTCATCCCAATGAGGTCCATAGTGGCCTCTGCTGTTGTTCAGTGGGGCTGACCCTTCGTGACCCCACGGACCACAGTACACTAGGTTCTCCTTTCCTCCACTCTCTGCACTATTATGCATTTATTCTGCATATATTTTATACACATTTGTATATGAGCCCCAAAGATATGCGGGGCTCCTAAAAAAGAAATATGAGGCTTGAGGCTTGAGCTTTCAGAAAGCTCCCAACAGAGGAATAACATTGAAATTAAAAGAAATCTTGTCGCTACATACTCTGTATTTCCCAACATCTATTGAGGTAGCTGCGTTGTCACAGTGTGTAGAGCCCCAGGCATACAGTCAAGATCAGAATTTAATTCCAGCCTCCACCATTTACTAACTGTGATACTGTGGGCAAGTCACTTAACCACTGTCTGCCTCAGTTTCCCTGCCTATGAAATGGGGAGCACAATAAGCACCCACCTGATAGGGCTGTTGTGAGAATCAGATGAGATAATATTTATTTGTAAAATGCTTAACCCAGTGCTTGGCACATAACTGTTGTTGTTCAATCATGGCCAACTCTTTGTGAGCCCATTTGGGGTTTTCTTGGGAAAGAGTGGTTTGCCATTTCCTTCTCCAGCTCATTTTTCAGATGAGGAAACTGAGGCAAACAGGGTTAAGTGACTTGCCCAGGGTCACACAGCTAGGGAGTATCTGAGGTTGGATTTGAATTCAGAGAAGATGGAGCCTAGTAGGAACTCCTCACTCTCGTTTAAAAGTACAAGGAAAGAATGAAATAGTTCCTAGTTCACTATTTTTTCTTTTTTCGTTTTGGAGGGAAATTGGGGGTTAAGTGACTTGCCCAAAATCACATGGCTAGTAAGTATGCCAAGTGTCTGAGGCCGGATTTGAACTCAGGTCCTCCTGACTTCAGGGCTGGTGCTCTATTCACTGTGCCACCTAGCCGCCCTCTCTAGTTCACTTTTATAGACCAAGGGAGAAGAGTGGTCTTTCTGATTAGTGTGCTGGGCCTTACTCACCAAGCATCTTGGAGGCAGCACCGGGCATTGCCAACCAATCAGAGGTGTCCCTTGTGTTCTGTGTTTACCTGAGATGGGGGAGGTGCCTTTCAAATGAAGATCTATAACCTATCATCTCATCAAGCTGATTGGTGGGGACTCACAAATTGATCAAGGACTCCTTTGATCACCTGCCTCCCCCCCCCTTACAATTAATTTAATGAACTCAATTTGTCTGGAGTACAGATATCATCCTGAACATGAATATAACATTAATTAGATTTTGTAAAAACAACATTACTGACAATTGATGGGATATTCAACCCTCTCTAAGATTCCATTCCTTTACTTACATCCCACATAAGGATGTAAACTCCTTCTGGGAAGGGACTGTTTCTCTTTTGTTTTTGCATTTTACTTAGGATAGTCCCTGGCACATGTTAAATGCTCAATTACTGCTTGCCGACCGACCATAATAATGTCTGTTGCATGCCCAGACCATCTGAGATAGTGTCATTCACATAAAAGACACCAGGCACTTGATTTTAGGAGACTGGAAGATTGGATCATTCATGGATATTCTACCATATGGTTAGGATCAGAATATTTCCACTGATGGCGTTGGCTGGAGTTGTTGGTTCTCCAAAATGATCTGACTGAGGACCTGCTAGTGTTTTTTAAACATTTGTGTTTGAGGGAGGAAGTGACTGGTAAGGTGGCAAGACTCAAACTTTAGGTTTCTCCTACCCAAACTTCCACCTCCATTCCATGCCATGTGGCTTGGCTATTAATTTTTTTTTTTCTGTTCAAGATAGAAGGAGTAGGTTCTCTAATCTGGACCAAGAGTTAAAGCCACAGGCATCTGGGGCTTCAGGAACCAGATCTGGGTATTACTTCTAGCTTAGCAGAAATTGATTATGCCAGCTTTGGACATGAATTTGGTGGGACTAATGCTATGTAAGAACTGACCTAAACTGTGAGCCTGAACCCTTCCCAAGGATCAAGCTGGTAAAGAAGGCTTAAATCCCTAAGGTCTGGGAGAAAATGCTTATCTATTTTCCTTGCTGTATCTTTCTTTGAAGTAAATATTCATTTGCAAAAGCTAATCCAGAGTTAACAGCAGCTAAGTGGTGCAGAGGATAAGCACAGGGCCTGGAGTCAGGAAAACTAATCTTCCTGAGTTCAAATTTAGCCTCAGAAACATACTGTGTGATCCCAGGCAAGTCATTTGGCCCTCTTTGCCTCAGTTTCCTCATCTGTAAAATGAGCTGGAGAAGCAAATGGCAACTACAGTATCTTTGCCAAGAAAACTCCAAATGGGCTCACAAAGAGTTGAACCCAGCCTAACAACAAATCCAGTGTTAACAGGTTAAATAGAACTGAGATGGCAGTCGTTGGGCCCCTAAAAATGGAAGGAACATGGAAAATGGCAGCTTGGATTAATCCCATAGAAATGAGACACTCTCATGCCTTTAGGGTACCTGAGAAACATGAAAGGGAGATGAAATGTCCCTAGTCTTTGGGAGATGGGGGGTAGAGGAAGGATGGGCAGAATCAACCATGTTACAGCAATTTTTAAAAATTGTCTTTATATAATATTTTCAGCACTATATAATATACACATGTACACATATATAGCTCTGTAATATAAAGTACTATATAACAATAATCTCATAAATAAGGGAGGTTATTTCAGCATTAACATTCCCATTTTGTAGATTGGAACATGGAGAATCAGAAAAGGTAAGGGATTTGTCCAGAATTACATTAACTACAAATGGTTGAACTGGGACTCTAGGGCAGGCTTTTGGTGCTGAGTCCAAAGTTTTTCCCCTTATTCCATGCTTTTTGGAAAGGTATTCCTTTAAGTGCAACATGGGCAACCAGTGTTAGATCTATATTTAAGATCTTAACTTTCTAAAAATGAGAGGGAAGTTCGAGATAAATAAGTCCAACTGAGTAATTATAAAAACCCAAAATAAATATCTAAAAAATATTCTGAGAGCTTTTCATTTTTTCCTCTGGTGATAAACCTTTTGGTTTATCTCCCTGCCCCAAGCATGGGGCTTTACACTGAGAGGCCCTCAACAAATATTTGTGGAGTTAAGTTGAATTGTGTGCAAAAGAACAGGGATCAGTGATTGGATGGGAAAGTGTCAGAGATCTCCAGCTGCCGAGGGGCTCAGTGGGTGGATCTGACAAGGGAACCAAGAGAAAAGATATGCATGTGATCTAAGTTGTTCATGGGAATGTACGCACAACGGGGCAAAAATTAAATGGTCTTGGCGGGAATACAAAGGAGAGAATATTCGAAAGGCATTTATGGAAAATGCCTTGGACCTAGAACCAGAAGGCTTCTTTGGCTTAGGAGTAGAACCTTGGACAAGTCCCATGTTTTGGGACTTAATTTCTTTATCTGTAAAATGTAGGTAATAACACCTGGTCTGTATTCCTAGGGTATTGTGAAAAAGGAATCAGATGATGGATGGAAAAGTACTTTATAAAATAGTGAAGAGTTTATACCTTAAGAGAATTGGTTATTGTGCTGGCCTTGAGGGATGGAAGGAAGGAAAGAAGCATTCATTAATTGGCTACTTTGTTCAAGGTAATTTAGGAATATCTAATCTGATCCTCACAACAATTCTGGGAGATAGGTATTACTATTATCCCCCTTTTACAGTTAAATAAACTGAGGCAGATAGAGGTTAAGTCAGTCAATCAACACTGTGCCTGGCACTGTGCTAAATGATAAAGGTACAAATTAAAAAAAAAAAAAAAAGATAGTCCTGCCGGAGGAGCTTACAGTCTAATAGAAGACAGCACATAAGACACAGCTGACTTGTTCAGGGTCACACAGCCAGTAGGTGCTTGAGGTCACATCTAAATTCAGGTCTTCCTGACTCTAATCTCAGTGCCCTATCCACTGGGCCACCTAGCCATCCTGAGACAGGCTGGGCCTCAATGGTGCAGTCACTGACAGGGAGCTTAGTGGTTGCTGATTTGATTTGATTTTCCAAAGTAGAGCTATAGCTTCTCCCCCTGGAGCAGCTTTAGATTGAGATGGAGTTTGATCTGTGAGCTAAAAAGGGTATCTGAGCCCCTGAGAAGCTGTTGATCTCTTTATAGTTCAAGGTTAACTCTGCCTTGAGTGCTTCAGGATAGGGCTTCTTTGACTCTGCCAACAGAACAAAACAAAGCTTTTCTGGTCTTCTTGGGAGGCCAGAACACTGGCTCCCTATCTGCCTCATCAGATACTCCTTCCCCAGGGAGATCAACCTTGACAGTGAACCCAGAGCCCTGCGGGAGATGTGATTTGCTAAAACAGCTTGAATAAGTAAGTTATCACAAAGGGAAGCCGTGTACAGAGTCCTTACAAACATCTAAGAGAACACCTTTCTGCCCAAGAATCAGCCTGTCAAACGGCCCAGTGTTCTATGGTTCTTAAACGGCACTTGGAAAGTCAGAATGATTATAGCCAGCAATTATGTGGAACTTTAAGTCTCACAAAGTGCTTTGCAAGGGGCAGCTAGGCTGTGCAATGGAGAGAGCTGAAGACCTGGGTTCAAACCTTTCCTCAGATACTTACTGGGTGTGTTACTCTCCAAGTCACTTAACCCTGATTGCCTTAACCAACCAAACAAAAACCCAAAGCTCTTGATAAATATGATCTCATTTAATCCTCACAACAACCGAGGGAAGTACTTGCTGTTAATGTCATCCCTGTTTTGTGGATGAGAAAACTGAGGCAAGTCAAGGGGAAATGACTTGCCCAGGGTCACAAGCCAGTAAGTACCTGAGACTGCATTTGATCTCAGGTCTCACCCACTATAGGTCCAGCCCTCTGTCCTCTACCTCAGAATCAGCAAGGTCTCAGCAGAGGATAAGCGAAGGGGATTTAGAAGGGGCCTTACGGATCTTCTAGTTCAATTTTTACCTGGAGCATGATTTCCATTTGCAACATCCTTGATAAGCTACAGTCCAGTTGCAGCTTGAACACTTCCAATGTCAGGGACCTCACTACTTGTCAAAGTGGTCTGCTCTTTCTCCTGGTTCCTCAACATCTGCATCCTTGAACCTTCCTGAGTCCTGACTCTCCCCTAGGTGTCAAGCAGAACAGAACTAGTTCTTTTTTTCTACAGGATAATACTTGAGATATTTGAAGAGTTTAATCATGTTTTCTCTAAGTATTTTCTCTAGGGCAGGTAGGTGGCACAGTGCTGGGCTTGGAATAAAAAAAAAAACAAACTTGAGTTCCAATCCAGCCCTAGACACCAGTGGTGTGACCTTGGGTAAGTCACTTAACCCTGTTTGCCTGAGTTTCCTCATCTGTCAAATGAGCTGGAGAGGGAAATGTCAAACCACTCCAGTATCTTTGCCAAGAAAATCCCAAATGGAGTCACAAAGAGTTGGATATGACTGGAAAATGACTGAATAGCAACAAATTCTCTAAGCTGCCTCCTTTCCAGGGTTTCTTCAGGTGATTCTCATGTCATAGTTTCCAATCCTCTTATCACTCTTGTCATCCTAATAAAGATGGAAATTAACAACATCCATTCTAAAAAGTAGCACGTAGAACAAAACATGATACTCAGATGTGTTGAACAATTGCCCAGGATGGTAGATCATCACTTTCCTCATTCTAGGTACAAAACTTCTGTTAATGGAAGGGACAAATAGGGAAACAGTGAGAAAGAATCCTGGAAAGAAAGTTTAGGGTAGGGTCTGAAATTTGAATTTTCTTCTATAGGTGATAGAGAGCCACTTAAATTTAAGAAATGGAATGACATAAAAACTATTCTTTAATAATAGTAATCTGAAAAGCATCCTTTTTACTTTATTGTTCTTTGGTAGGGTCTGTTTTCTTTTGTAACATGGCTAATACGGAAATACTTTTTGTATGTCTATGCATATATAGCAAATTGCTTGCCTTCTCAAGGAGGAGGGAGGGGAGGGAAGGAAGAAAAGAATTTTTAGGAAGTCAAAATTTTAAAAATGAATGTTGAAAATTGTTTTTTATATATAATTAGAAAAAATAAATTAGAAAGAAGGAGCAAGAGAAAACAGAAGGAAAAAAGAAAAAAGTATTAATCTGGTATAGCATGTATTAGAATGGGAAGAGAAGGTAAAATGAGCATTCAGTATATTTTTTTACAAAGTTCTACCTAGGCTTGAGTGAATAAGAACCTAGAACACAGACATCTACATTAAAATGAGTCAGGTTTAGGACAGGGTCCCAGGTTCCTGCTTGAGGATTCAAAAAGAATGCCTACTTAAGACTCAATTACAACTCAATTTATTGTCACCCAACGCATGGCTTAAGCAAAAGCAGAGAAGCAAAATGGCATTAGTGAAGGGGAGGGAAGTGGTGCGTGGCAGAAGCTCTATTACTAAGGGTCACTCACACAAGGAAAGGGCACAAGGCACAACACCTCAGGGATGCTGGCGATGGGAGATCGCATGGCTGTGGGGATGAGGGTCAAGCAGAGGTGTTCTTAGAGGGCAAAGAGGGAGGAGACCAGGTATTTGTAAGTGAGCCACCTTAGGGTTGGCTCATTTGATATGAGCCTTTAGAGTCATCTTTTCCTTTGGGAGAGGTCACACAGAAAAGTAGTGGATAACACCTTTTTTTTTTTTTTTTTGCTTTTTGGAGGGGGGAGGGCAGGACAATTTGGGTTAAGCAACTTGCCTAAGGTCACACAGCTAGTAAGTGTGTCAAGTGTCTGAGGTCGGATTTGAACTCAGGTTCCCCTGACTCCAGTGCCAGTGTTCTATTCACTGCTCCACCTAGCTGCCCCCAAGTGAATAACAACTTAAAGCCTACTTGTTTACTATGGGTTATATGGGCGATATAACGTAAGTAACTCCATTTTGTAACATAGTCATAACGACATCCAAAAAGAAGAGACAGTGATGAGAGACATTAAAAAAGAATTGAAAGAGTTCGGCGAATGATTACGGAACAAGGAATGCAATTATACGGAACAAGGGAGTGTCAAAGTTATAAACTCATAAAATTATAGAATTAAGAGGATTCTTAAAGGTCATCTTGTCTAACCTCTATCCGGTTTAGGAATTGCCTTCTCTTAACCTTCCTGAAACATCTTCATTTAGCCTTGGCTTGAACATTATCTCTTACTCGGCATATAGTAGTACTTAATAAATGTACATTGATTGTTTCACATTACCTTCATTTCCATTTATTTCTCTCCACTTCTCCCTACCCGGAGAACTGTTCCCTGTAACAAAGTTTAAAAAAGAAAAGAGGTAGGGGAAAACAATTTAGTAAAACTAATGGGGACACCAATGGAGCCCGACAATGTATACAGGGGTTGGAACATTGTTACCAATGACTTTGTAAGAAAGTCCACTTTATTTTTGGACAACTTTGGATGGCAAGAAGTTTGCCTCCCTGTCATTTTCACCCATTGTTCCTCCCAATAACCCTTCAAATATTTGAAGATGATTCAGAAGGTTTGATCCTTGATGCACTATTGTCACCTCAAATTCAGCTTGTTCAAAACCAAATTTTATTTTCTTCCTCCAAATCTGCCACTTGCCCAGCTGGCTCTCCTAACTTTCATATTTGTGTGAGCAGTCTGATAATTTTTCTAGATACAGGGTCATAGTTTTAGAAATATAAAGGGCATCTGACCCAGAACATCCTGAGGTGGACAGATCCTGCAGAGAAAAAGTATCTGATAAGAAAGCACTCCCCACTGAGGCTACTGGAGTACTCAGGATGACCTCCACAGAGGACGTTAGTTGATGCTGAAATGCCTATGGCACGAATTGCTCCTTTACATGAGTGCAGAAGTCACACATCTCTATGAATGTGCCCTTCCACAAATGACCTGTATATGGCCAATCTTCCTACAGGTAGCATATATAGTATATGTACAGATATGTGTATGTGTATGCATATATGTACATGTATACATATACATACATATATGTGTATGTGTGTGCTGTTGTGGTTTGCCCTTTGTACTGGAAGAGGACCATGACATCAGGAAGATGATGCCATGACTTGGGAGTGAGTTGGATTTAAGTGAGACTGGGCTGTGCAAATTCACCAGCCTCACTTTTTCCTCTGGAGCCATCTGGGTCCATTGGCAAGATATAGATCAGGATGACTGTATGTGTGTGTGTGTGTGTGTGTGTGTGTGTGTATACACACTATATATATATATGTGTGTAATATATATACATATGCTGTATGTATGCATGTATGTATGTATGACAGATGATGAAGCTGATGCATGAATTGCCAGACCTAGCTCAGTGAAAGTGTGGGAGAAGAGGTATTAGACTGCCTACCAAACTACAGAGCCATTGTGTTGACCTCTTTGTGGCATGACTGTGAAAACTGGGCAGTATACCCACACCATGCCAGGAAACTCAATCACTTCCATTTGAATTGTCTTAGAAAGATTCTGAAGATCACCTGGCAGGATAAGGTACCAGACACTGAGGTCCTTTCTGAAGCTGAACTACCAAACATTCAGACTCTACTGCAGAGAAAGCAACTGCTATGGGCTGACTACATTGTTCAAATGCCAAAAGTAAGTTTGCCTAAAAGAGAATCACACAAGGCAAGCACTGACATGGAGGCCAGAAGAAGCAATACAAGGACACTCTCAAGGTCTCTCTAAAGAACTTTGGGACTGATTGTGAGACATGGGAGCCACCGGCACAGGACTGCCCAGCATGGTGTGACCTGCATCAAAGAAGTCACTGTGCTCTATGAGCAAAGCAAAGTTGTGCAGTAACTCAAAAGAAACGCGAGATGTTCAAATTTAGGGCCATCTCCCACTCCAAATGTTTACATGGACTATTTGTACCCAACCCCTGGTAGAGACTTCTGAGCTTGAGTTGGACGCACTGTACCTTGTCCTCAACATAATGATGTCATTTTGGTACTCTTTGAGATCGAAGGACAACAACCATATTGTGTGCGTGCGTGCGTGTGTGTGTGTGTGTATCTATGTCCATACCTTTATCTATGAGTGTGGTCCAGATTTATAGAGGAAATATTGTTACTTTCTTATAATACTCTCTCATTCTGTATCTCTCTCTCTCTCTTCCACACACAATATACATACATATAAGCATGTATACATATATTATATATATCACTCTCTCTAAAGATTTCTCTCTCCCCCCTCTGTGTTTCTGTCTCTGTGTCACTCTGTCTGTCTGTCTGTCTCTCCTCTCCTCTCTCTCTCTCTCTTTCTCTGTCTCTTTCTCTGCGTCTGTCTCTGTCTCTCTCTCCTCACCCTCTCTCATTTGGACTTGTGATTTTACCGGCATCAGGAAATCCCAAATGAGGAAACCGCCAATACCCAGAGCAGGTCAGCACCTTCTCTGGAATTTCTAGTCCACTCAAATTTCTTAGAGCAGTGGAAGGAGAAGCGGGCCCAGGGTCACCCAGCTAGTACATGTCAGTAGTAGGATTCACCCCACACTGTCCCTCTTATTTTTGGCATTCCACTTCTCTTTCCCACTCCCTTTTAAGAAAACATACCCACCCTATATACCATTTCTTCTAGGCTCTTCTTTCTAGGGGACAGTACAGAGCTAGTCTTTAGTCTGATAATCTGTGTTTCAGTTCTCTCAAATCACAAAACCCTAACCGAGTATTAAAAAAGTTCTAGCTAGGTGGCATAGTGAACAGAGAAACAGCTCTGCAGTCAGCGGTTCGAATATGGCCTCAGACACTTAACACTAACTAGCTGTGTGACCTTGGGCAAGTCACTTAACCTCAATTGCCCTGCCTTTCCCCCTCCAAAAAGAAAAAAAAAAAGATAAAAAAAAAAGTTCGAGATTACAGAAAGCCCTGAAAGAGTGATTCTGCTAAAGGGAATGTCAGATATCTGTAGCTGATCCCCACCCCCCAGGAGATATTTGGGATTAATTGGGTTTTTATGAGTCCTTCTGAGTTACCGTACCCCACACACACATTCACACACACATGCACACACACACACACACACACTCACATATACAAGGTTACCCTACATAGGCTCCCTTTGACCACTTGTCCCTGAGCAGCAGCCCTGAATTCTTCTTTGTGTGAGGATACAGCTGTTGCTTTGGACGAGCTGCCTTGTAACTGGATCTCCAGGCCTCTGAGTACACAGTCCCCACACGCTCCTGGCTAAGGCCAACTCTACCCGGTTCCTGCCAGCAGGAAACTCCCTTTTGTGATATCTGACCCGCTGTCCCTGGGGAGATGTTGTGTGAGCCTCCAGACCATCCCACATCACACAGTGAGTGAAGAGCAGGGTGCTGTGACAGGACTCTATGTGCAGCTGACCTCTGGCTTCCTCTCAATCGACTTCAAGAAAGAAGCAGGAAATCACCCAATCTGTGTCTATTTTCACTATCACCTCACATTTATGTGGTGCTTGCCTTATAACAAACCTGCAATAGAGAGAGTATACAGCATTTTTATCCCCATTTCATGGATGAGAAAACTGAGGCTCGTCTAGTATAAAACACCTAGTTCTACCAATAAGAAAACAGAGGTCTAGAGAGGTAAATGACTTGTCCAAGGTCCCATAGTCCATGAGGACCGGAGGTAAGAGTCTAATTCAGGTCTTTTGACTCCAAATCCAATTTTCTTTTCACTGTATAACAAATGACTTCCTCATGACCACATAGTCAATCAGGCAAGTCACCATTTTTATTGAGCACTTGGAATCTTGTGTACCTATATTAGTCTCATGTCTGATGAGACATATTTTTAAAGGTTTCAGGTTTATGGAAATTCTGCTGTTGGAAGTCGTCATGAAACATGTTAATGATTCATACTGATGTCCCTACTTTGTCAACTCACTGACAATGGACTGGAATGGGGTTGGGAAAGGTCAGTCTCTCCAGTGTGGCTCCAAGAGCTGTCCTTCAGTCTCATGCCTGGAACACTGGGACCCAGTGAAATGCAAGGACTTCATCAACCTGGAGAATTAACATTAGATCAGTCAGATACAGCCTCTAGCAGATGAAAAGGATGTTATTAGGAATGGGTGCCAACTACATTCATCAGAAGGCAGGGAAAAGGGTTTCCTCCTGGCTGTTGTTTCCTTTGGTCTTGTAGCCCCCTGAAGAAAGCATGTGCAACTAAAAAAATGTCTTAGACATTTAACTCTCGCTTTTCATGCTTTTTCTCCTTCCTGTTCTGATCTCTCATTAGTTTTCTCCCATCCTGGTCTGGGGAAAAAAATGCAGTTCCCAGAATCTTTGTAGCAGTCCAAGCTTTGGATGGTTGATAATACACTTACTGTGTGCCTGGTAAGGAGGTCGACATTGTGCATATAAGTAAATGTAAAAATGTGGTCCCTGATTTCAAGGAGCTTACCTTTGAATGGGGAAGACAACATGTCAACATATCTTAAGATATGATGATATAGAAACAAACACACATGTGTATATAAGTGGACACATGTGTATGTGTATGTACACACATATACACACATACATGATGAATGGTAATCTCAGAAGAAAGAAATGGTAGGGCTGTGCAGGGGGAAGAGGTGCTGGGAAAGGCCTCTTGTAGAAGGTGGGATGTGAACAATGTTTTTAAGGAACCCAGGGGGAGGAGGTGGTGAAGAAGGAGAATGTTTCAGCCACTGAAGATAGCCACTGAAAAGGCAGAGAAGAAGTAAAGGAGATCTGTGTTTGAGGAACATCAAGAAGTCCCATGTCCTGCTATGATAGGTTATCTGGGGGGGGGGGAGGGGGTAAAATATAGCAAACAGAAAGAATAATTATCAATACAATAGAGGAGGATGGTGTGCTAGATAAACAAATATTTATCAAGTACTGGTTGAATGGGCTAGGCTAGGTAGTGCCATGGTACCTAGAGCAGCAGGCTAGGAGTCAGGAAGATTCATCTTTCTGAGTTCAAATCTGGCCTCAGACTAGCTATGTGATCCTAGACAAGTCATTTAACCTTTGTCTGCCTCAAAATTTTCTTATCTGTAAACTCAGAGTGAACTTGAAGATTTACAAGAATCAGTTGCCCAAGATGTGAACAACTGGAGAAGGAAATGGCAAATGACCCCAGAATCTCTGGAGGCAGACAGGACTGAAAACAATTGAACAACAAGAACCAATTGAAGCAAGGCACTGGGTGGTCCTGGGCATTACTCTAAGTTTAAGTTCAGAATTGCTTAAGATATGAGGATATAGAAACAAAAATCACAACAGACCACTTATTCACTCATGTGTCAGATATTTATGTGGCCAGGAGTTTTCTGGGTTCTGTGAGAATACATTTTAAGATAGTCCCTGACTTAAGAGAAATTATGGTCTATAGGGGAAAGAATCCTTTCTTTCTTCCTCCCTCCCTCCCTCCCTTTCTCCCTTCCTCCGTTCTTCCCTCCCTCCCTTTCCCTTTCTCTCCCTTCCTCCCTCCCTCCCTCCCTCCCTTCCTTCCTTCCTTCCTTCCTTCCTTCCTTCCTTCCTTCCTTCCTTCCTTCCTTCCTTCCTTCCTTCCTTCTTTCCTTCCTTCCTTCCTCCCTTCCTTATTTATTTCATTTTCTTCCTTCCTTCTTCTATCTTTCTGTCCTTCCCTCCTTCCCTTCCTTCATTCATCCATCTATCAATCCACAGTATTTAATGTGTCAGACGCTGAGCTCACTAAGTTCTGGGCATTCAAAGAATAGCATTAGACAATCTCTACTCTCAAGCAGCTTGCATTCTATGTGTGCTTGGGGGAGCTAGCTTTCACACACAAACACACAGACACAGACACAGACACAGACACCCTCTACAAATACAAGGTAGTCACAAGTACAGGGTGGTGGGGGTGTGTGTGTGGAATGTTGAGTATGTTGAAAAGCAGAGAGGCCAATTTGACCACAGTATAGAGTGGGTGAGGGAGAATTACATGTAATCAGCCAAAACCAAAACAAAACAAAACAAAACAAGCAGGCTGGAACTAGACTGAGAAGGTCTTTAAATGCCAATTGTCAGAATTTGTAAACAAGGGATCTCTATGAAGTCTCTTCCAGCTTTAACCTGCTTATCTCCTTTGTGTGGGAATTCTCTCCTAGAGGCAATGAGGAAAGCCTGAAACTTCCTAAGGAAAATAAGCTCCTGTGCTTGAGGAATATCAGAATAAATGAGTGGGGAAAATGAGTGCGTGAAAAGGAATGGATCAAGCTCTACATATGTGTCAAGAACAGTGTTAGATGCTGACAATAAAAATACAAAAGTGAGACTGTTCCTGCCCTCAAGGAGCTTACATTCTAACGGGGAAGATGACATATATAGGCTAGTTGTGGCTAGTAAGGGTGGGTTTTGTTTGGAAAGAAGGATTCAAAGTGAGGAATGGACAAGTAGACATAAACATTGAGGAGATGGGTGGGGGATGGGTTGGAGAGGTGGGAGACTGGATGCACTAATGACTAATTAGGAGGTTAGTGAAGTAGTCTAAAAAGGGGGATGAGCCTCCATTTTCTCATCAGTAAAATGGCGGTCTTACCTATTTTCATGTCTCTTTTGGAAAGCCTAGTTCTTTCTATCTCATGCAGGGTGTAAAGGTAGGGGCCATTAGCAGGCCTGATCCCATTACAAATCGGCACAGGAGCTTTGACCTGCTCTGGTTCTGATCTGGTTCAGTTTGCCTCTCCTCAGGCAGCTGGGTGCTCACTAACCCCTACCTCTGCCCTCCTGGGCCTCAATATATTAACACTAAACTTTGTTTGGACCCCAGATTGGCAGAGATCACCACTGCTCAGATCTCCTTAGTTCAAGAGATCCACCAACCTGAGCCTCTTGGCTGGGATTACAGGATTGCATCACCTAGTCCAGCTTTCCTTACCTTCCTATTTTGAATAATTGATTCTTGTAAATCTTCAAGATTGCTCTGTGTTTGCAGATGAGGAAACCGAGGCTGAAAGATTTTAAAATGACGTACTCAGGATCACGACGCTACTATGAGTCAGGAGTAATAAGTAAAGAAAATGTAAAGTGAAGAAAACACAGCTAATTGGATTCAAAAGGAAACACTTCCAAAAAGGAGAAATGGGATTATCTGTGAAGAAATATGGATTCAAATTACCGCCCCCCCATCCCTAACTTTACAGCCTACCTAAATTAACCTAACTGCTAAATTCCATCTCTTGCCTCTATATATTTGCACGGGCTGTGCCCCATGCCTAGATGCCTTCTCCCTTTAGCTCTGCCTTTTGGAAATATTCAGCTACCTCCAAGTCCCAGCGCTTGTCATCTACACTAGGTTTTTCCAATTCCTTCCCTTTCCTGTTATCAGTCGTTAAGGATCTCACTTCTGCCCAAATTACTTTTTATTTATAGATTCATAGGATCATACAGTTAGATCTAGAAGGGACCTCAGAGGCCATTTAGTGCTGTCCCCTCATCTTACAGATGAATAAACTGAGGCTCAAGAAGGTTAAGTGATTTGACCAAGGTCATAAAGTCAGTAAACATCAAAAGTAGGATTTGAACACAGATATTCTGGCTCCAGAGCCAGTACTCTTTCCACTGTATTATGCTTTTTCCAACATAAAGGCAGTATGAGATGCCGGACCTAGATACAGAAAAAGCTGGTTTCAAATCCCAAATCAGATACTTTATTCTGCCACCGACTCAGTCTCCCTGGGGCTGCTAACACATTTGTAAAATGCAGAGGGTGGACTTGTCTACCTCTAAGGGCCTTTCCAACTCCAAGTTTAGGATCTCAGAAGATACAGTAAATTGTACTTACTTAGCTCCATATACTACATTTCCCTCTAGAAGAACACAAGCTCCCTGAGGACAGGCATTGTTTCTTTTTTCTTTCTTTTTTGTTTTTTTGTATTTGTGTTTCCAGAGCGGATCCCAGTGCTTGGTATATACTAGAAGATTCATGCTGTGGTAGAGAATGCTGGATTTCAGGTTAAAATACCTGGATTCTCATACTGGTCAAGTCACTTGTCTCTTCCTATTTGGTAAAATGAGTGAATTGAATTAATTGAACTAGACAGCTGAATGGTAGAATGGATTAAGAGCTACACCTATAGTTAGTAAGACCTGAATTAAAATTCTACCTTATATTACCTGTGTGATCCTGGACAAGTCATGTAAATTCTCTCAGACTTAGTTTCCCAGGTGGTGCAGTGGATAGAGCATCAGGAAGATCTGTGTTCAAATCCAAGTTCAAACACTTACTAGTGGTGTGACCCTATCTAAGTCACTCAATCCTGTTTGCCTCAGTTTCCTCAGCTATAAGGTAAGCTGCAGAAGGAAACTGCAAACCACTTCAGTATCTTTCCCAAGAATATCCCAGATGAGGACACAAAGAGTTGGGCATGGTTGAACAACAACAAAATGTGGGTAATAATAGCACCTACCTCTTGAGTTGTTGTGAAGATCAAGGGAATAAACATATTTGAAGCACTTTACACATCTTAAATTAGCTCTATATAAATATTTTTATTTACAAAGCTATTATTACACTTTATATTTATAAAATCATTATTGTTATCATTAAAAATCATAGCACCATCCAGCTCTAAATCTATTATTCTATCAATGGAATTGAGTGGCATTTGCAAAGTTCATATCTGACTCTTTTAATCTGAGGATCTTATTGATTCCTCATAAATGGCATTTTAATAAATTCTCATCCTACCTATTCCTCATCTCAAGCTCACACTGGCTGCCTCAGGTCACCAGCTCCCACCACTGCAGTGAGCTGTTTGCTTTGCATCACATTCATTTAGAAGACAGAACATGATTGATTGGAGAACTGGAGGATTATGAGGCCATACTCTTACCTCAGATAGCCTTTGTGCAAAGAGGAAAGTAGTGTTCTCTTTGTGGTCTAACCTTTGGTGAAATTCTTCTTCTGGATGTGGCTTCCAGGAGAGCCCTTGGTTTGCTGAGAGAAATACATTGTCATTCTGAATTTAGTCATTATTTTGTTGGTAAACATCATGGTATAGGCCAAGAAAAGTAAAATACCTAACAAAATAACCCATGGGTATCAACTCTTTCTCTATCTCTTTCCCTTCTTTCTTCCTTCCTTCTTTCCCTTCCTCTCTCTTTCCTCCCTTCCCTCCTTCCTTTCTTCCCTCTTCCTTTCTCCTTTCTCCCTCCTCCCTCCTTTCTTTGTTTCTTTCTTTCTTTCTTTCTTTCGTTCTTTCTTTCTTTCTTTCTTTCTTTCTTTCTTTCTTTCTTCCTTCCTTCCTTCCTTTTGTAGCATCTTATATCAACCTCTTGTTTAAACTTCCACTGCCGTTGATCAAGTCCAGATTCTTATCACCTTATGCTTAAATTGTATCCACAATATCTTAAATCAGCTTTTCTACCTTTACTCTCTCCCTACTCAGATTCTTTCTGGCCTTTGTTTTTTTTTTTTCTTAAACCATTGTTTTCCCATCTAACAACCTTTCCCCAATGTGGAAGCTTTCTCTCTTGATATAGGTCAGCAACTCATCTATAAATAAATTCCTAAGGAGTTGCCTCGGGTACTCAAAGAAGAAGTGATTTGCCCAAGGTCTCAAAGCGAGGAAATGTTAAAGGCAGATCTTAACCACTCATCATCTTCAGGTCAGACTGGTAGCAAGTACATCAATTGATCAATCATTGAACAGCCATTATTAAACATTTAATATATGCCAGAGACTGTGCCATGCACTGGCAAAGACAAAAATAAAGTATCTCTTTTTGTAGAGGCAACCACACTGGCAAACACACACCTAGGATGGCTGCTAGCACAGGTTCTTAGATCTGCTTTACTAGGAAAGAAAGCTTTTCAAGGAGTCAATAATCTTTTTAAATTACATTCCCTAGTTCAGGGGAAAAGTCAGCAACCTGAACTTGAGAAAATATAAGTAAAGAAATAAAGACCAACAGACAGGGCTCTGACTGCCTCAATCAATTATATCCCTGGATGGAGAGAACCTTTCCATCTGAGAAGTCAAGGAGCTTCAAACATGTGACCAATCAGAATCTCAACCATAGAATCACAAAATCCTTCTCATAAACAAGCCCCCAAAGTAAAACACCAATTCAGAGTGTATATACACTTCTCAGAGCCAGAAGGCATTACAACCCTCCCCAACTCAGTACCTAATTAGAAATTAGCAAAAGGTGTGAAATCTTTCCTACCACAAACCTCCCCTAAGCAAGCTTCCCTTAATGGGCTCCACCTGAGGCCTATTAATAGGCTAGGAAGATCTTAAATCCCAATTAACATTACACCTGTCTTCAGGTAGTACCAGGGCTGCTATCAATCTTCTTAAAATGACACTTTGTCATTTCTCCTATCATTTCCCAACATGAACCCTTAGTTCCAATCAAATTTATTTACTCACTGTCCACTGAACAGGCATATTTCTATCACTGTGTCCTTGCTCATAATGATCATTTACTTAGAATGCCCTGGACTTCCTGTCCATTATCTAAGTCTGATCTATTCACTAAGACCCAGTTTATATCTCGCCTTCTCTGGGAAGCTTCAGAACATGCCGGTTCATAATATTCTCTTTACTGCAAAGTCCTGTAGTAGCATGTTTGAAATGTGCCTTGAGCAAAGATCCATGAATCAAATTGTATGCTAACATTTATTATGATTTTTAAAATGCCTTACGGTACACCAGACGTTCATTGGATAAAGACAAGTAGCCATTAGACTCTTTTGGCAAACTTCTGTCGTCTAGCTCCAATCAAACTTTCTAGCCTTCTCACTCACTATTCCCCTAACCAAATTCTGCCCTGTAGTCAAATGCACATGAATATCTTAGTCTATCCAACCTCCACTGGTTGTTCTCCAGCTGGTAGCATAACAAGAAAGGTAGTAAAGCTGAATTCTAAAGGTAGGAGGGCACCTTCTTTGATCATTTGACTTGAGGAGTGTATCAGCTTCTTTCCAATGCTAGAACTGTCTATAAATAGCATATACAAACAGGTCAGAGCACGTATATCATTAATGGTGTTTGGGGATTGATTTTAACTATCTATATATAATCCATTTGGAGAACAGACAAAGATGGGACTCATCATGGAACAGCATGTATATGTATCCACTTTGGGGATCAGCTTCCTGGGGTTTTTCCTTTAGCACCTGTAGCTGTTTTTCCTCTTACATTCTAGGCTTCGTTGTTAAGCTGCCTGAGATCTTAGGCACTGAAACCGTCAAAGACATTTAGCTGGGATGAATCTATTACAAAGTAAGCCAAGACTATGTTTTTTTACATTGCTGTCTGAATCCTTCCCTCTCATTTAAAGCATGCTGGAATACTATTTATAATAGCTAGGCTTTATATAGTGCTTTAAGATTTGCAAAGCTCTTTACAAATATTACTTCCTTTTATGTTCATAACTACCCTGAGAGGTAAGTGGTATTATTATCTCCATTTTACAGATGAGGAAACTGAGACAAATAGAAGTTAAGTAATTTGCCTGAGGTCATGCAGCTAGTAAGTATCTGAAGCTGAATTTGAACTCAGGTCTTCCTGGCTCCAGACCCACTGCACCACTTTGCTTCCTGTGAAAAGGTCTTTGATGCGTCTTTTTGGAATGCTCTCCTTCTCCTTTTTGCAGATCAAAAGCACACTCATCTTTTTAGGCCCAGCACAAATGTCCATTTCTTTGAGTGGTTTCCTCTGGTTATCTCAGCTGTCAGTCAATAAACATTTATTAAACCCTTCACATTGTGCCACGCACTGTGCTAAGCACTGGGGATACAACTGGAAATGAACAGTTTTTACCCTAAAATATTGCACTTACTCAGAATCACCCATAGGATCTTTATCATTTTTTTTTGTTCTGTGTTAAAGTACTTGTGGGCAGCTAGGTGTCATCATAGTGTAAAGAGCCCTGGGCTTGGAACTGGGAAGACTCTTCTTCCTATGTTCAAATCTGGCCTCAGACACTTACTAGCTGTGTGACCCTGGGCCTGTTAGCCTCAGTTTCCTCATCTGTAAAATGACCTGGAGAAGGAAATGGGAAACCACTCCAATATCTTTCCAAGAAAACCCCAAATGGGGTCATGAAAAGTTGGCCATGACTGAATTACAACATTAAAGTATTTGTGAAGACACACTCTTCTCTTAGTAAGGGCAAGGACTCTATGTACAGTTTTGGCCTTCTAAGTAAAACATTCTCAGTGTTTGTTCAGTTTATTTCAATGAACAGCAAGATTCTAGTATATGTATTAAGCACTGGGGATACAGTGATAACCTGTGCTCCAAGAGTTTACATTCTGTTGGGAGAACCACCATGTAAATGGGAGTAGATGGTGCAAGAGAATTTGAGGAGGAAGAGAGCTTCAATAGGAGAATGTCAGGAAGAGCTTTCTGTAGGAGCTGGCCCCTGAGGTAAGCCTTACAGGAGTGGGAGGAGCCTCAAAAGCAGATGGGAGGAGGGACTAAATTCCTCATCTTATGTGAGGTGAGGCAGGAGGAGGAGGCACAGGAAACAAGCAGAAGGCATGGAGATAAGAGATAGTACACCAAGTTCAGGGAATAGTTAGTAGGCCATTTGACTGAGGAGCAATATGAAATATTTGGAGAGAGAAACTCAAGCCAGATTAGCTTTAGATGCTAGGCTGAGGCATTTGTATTTTATCTTAAAAGCAATAGGGAATCCATAAAGATTTTTGAGTAGGAGAGTGATGCAGTCAGACCTGTCAGACAAAAATAAGATTTTAAAAATATTATTTTGGCAGCAACATGGTTGATAGATTGGAAAGGTGAAATTGAAGATTACTTTTCTTCCCCAATATAAAAGCACTGGATTTTGAATGGAGACAGGGGAGAAGTAGGGGGAGAGATTCAGTTGCTGTTCGGTCATTTTTCAGTCATGTCTGACATTTTGTGACCCCATTTGGGATTTTCTTGGGTTATTTCCTTCTCCAGCCCACTTTACAGATGAGAAAACTGAGGCAAACAGGTTTAAGTGACTTGCTCAGGGTCACACAACCAGTTAACTAATTTCACAGATGAAGAAACTGAGGCAAATAGGGTTAAGTGACTTACCCAGGGTCACACAGTTAGTACATGACTGAGGCTAGATTTGAATTCAGAAAGATGAGTCTTCCTAACTTCAGACCAAGCACTCTATCCACTTCACCACCACAACAAGCCTGTGTCAAGCCGTCAATAAACATTTATTCAGTGCCTACTATTTGTCATGCACTGTTCTAGATATTGGAGACAGAAAGAAAGGTAAAAGATAGCTGCTGCTCTGAAAAAAGTTCCCCCTCTAAAGAGAGAGAGAATATGCAAACAAACAAGCTACATACATGATAAATGGAAAATAATTACCAGAGGGAAGGCAGTAGAATTAGAGGACATGGGGAAAGGCTTCCTGTAGGAGGTGAAGTTTTAATTGAGATCTGAAGGAAATCAGGAGGTAGAGATGAGGAAGAAGAGTATTCCAGGGATGGGGTGCAGCCAATGGAAATGCCTGGAGTTGGGAGATGGAATGTCTTATTTGAGGAAGAGCAAGGAGTCCAGTGTCACTTGATCATAGTCTGGAATCAATGTGATATGTCAGTAAATCTAGGTGTGTATATTGTATCTCTCCACGTACATGTAGGTGGGGTGTATGGGATCTTTATGGGGTACTATGGGGTACCTCTGGTGAGTCTTTTCAGAGCTGTTTATCATCCTTTGGTGTTCCCTTCCTACCCAACGCTCACCTGTAGTTCCAGGAAGTGGTACCATGGACAGTCACCTCAGCCAGGTAAAACCATCTTGGCTAAACTAGGTTGAGGGTAACCAACAGACCTCAAACTCATCAGTGAGTTAGGGGGAGGTTTACCCTAAGTATATGAAGCCATTTTCTGGCAGGATGGGTGGATGAGAACAATTTATTTCAATAACCATAAAGGGTGCTGAAAGGGGTGCTGTGGAGTCTAAAAGCTTAGTAAAATATTGCAGATGCCAAGGGTATCAATTACCTGGGCCATGACCAGTCATCCTGACTTTTGTCTTGCCACTGGACTTCAATGGCTCTGAAAGAGAGAGTGAGACTGATAGCTTTGTGCAACTCTTCCTCACCTAAATCTAATTCATGTATGAGTCAAGACATCACCTCATGATGTCATTGGTCCTCATCGAAAATGAAGGGTGAAAAACATATGGAAGTGCTTATTTGTTACTGTATATCCCTAGAGATGAATCTGTATGTAGCATATTATTGGCATCCTCCTAAAGCATGTAATATTAGTATGGCTCCTAATAATGGATATTTATAAAGTGCTTTAAGGTTTACAAGGTATCAAGTCTTCATTTCCATGTATATTTATTCAAAGAGATTTTCATGAGGTCCCTTTCCCCTAGAACAGTGGTTCTCAACCTTCCTAATGCCATGACCCTTTAATACAGCTCCTCATGTTGTGGTGACCTCCAGCCATAAAATTATTTTCCTTGCTACTTCATAACTGTAATTTTGCTACTCTTATGAATTGTAATGTAAATATCTGATATGCAGGATGTATTTTCATTGTTACAAATTGAACATAACCCACAGGTTGAGAACCACTGCCCAAGAAGCACACCATCTAAGGCAGAAAACCATGAGAAGAAAAAAATGAATATATGTGAGTGATTAAATATAAATAATGAACTGAGATGCCTTGAAGGTGAAATGTTAAAACCAACTGCATGTCAAGAGTGAATGGGATTTAAAGAAGGTCCGAAAATAAATAGCAAAGGAGAAGGGAAGAAAGAGAGACTATGTCAGGATGAGAAAGCCATGGGAATTTATAATCTAGGTCATAAGAAAAACTATTGATTTTTCCCCTCCAGAATTCATGCTATCACAGGATTTCTGAAAAATAATAATGGCTAGCATTTAATTTAATAACTAGAGATTTAAGGCTCCCCAAACCCTGTAAATGTATGATCTCATTTGATCCTCACAGTGTTCCAGGGAGGAATATGCTATTAATATGCTCATTTTACAAAAGAGGTTATTGAAGCTAATAAAGGTTAAGTGATTTATCCAAGATCACACAGTTGTTAAGTGAAAAGTAGAATTTTGCAGAATTGGAAGGGACTTCAAAGGTCATCTAGTCCAAACTATGCCTAAAGAGGAGTGTTTTGTACCCTACCCTTACCAGTGGTCATCAGTCTTAGCTAGAAGATCTTCATCAACAAGGGAATTTAAGGAGGGTTCCAAGACCATGACATCATTTCAATTCCTACAGGCAATTCTGAGTCATTCTGGTTGTAGATGTGGTCTACTCAGTACAAAATACAGTGGGATCATTACCTCTCTTGTTCTGGACATTCTCTTTTTCCATCAATGCAGTCCCCCCTTTTTGCCAGCCATGTCATACTGTTGACTCATATTTGATTTTGTAATCCACTAATCCACACTTGAGCTGCTATTAATGAAGTCCTTTCCCCTCTTATACTTGAAATTGTTCTTTTGAACCTAAATTCATGAATTAAGCTTTATTCTCATTAAATATAATCAGATTTTCCCTGTGCCATCCTGGTTTGTTGAAATAATTTTGAATATTGAGTCTCTCTTCCATTAACTTTTTTTTAAATTTACCTAGACATATCAGCTCTGTCACCAGCAATTTTCTTAAGCATGACTTCTATGTTCAGTTCCATGAGTGCAGGCAATTTTTCTTTTTTGTCTTTGTGTCTTTAACACCTAGCACAATGCCTGCTGTGTAGTAGGCACTTACTAAAGTCTTAGATCAAGTGATGTCTCCAAAAAAACCCTGTTGACTGGTCAGGACTAAGGACAGGGCCCTGTGGCATGTTAGAGAAGAGAATGTGAAAAACAAAGAAAGGATTTGAGTGGTGTGACCTGGACATTGTGAGATGAAAGACGAAAGTGAATTGAATAGAGTGTTAATTCACAGAGGTTTGGCAAGATGTAACAAAATAGGGTCACTGTTCACAATCAGAGGGATGGCTGGTATTCTGTCTGTATATGTGTTCACAAGACTGTCCTTAGATGTCCAAAGATGTCCTTAATCAATCAACAAACATTTATTAATTTGCACTCCGAACCATTCTGGACATTGGCTACCAGCTACTCGACGCTACCTTGTAGAGAAAACGTGCATTTACAGACCCTCGTATTATTTAGTATAATTTTGGAATCAAGTAACGTATTATAATGATATTGGACTTATATGAA
>CM053593.1:349598796-349629702 GCA_028646575.1 Pseudocheirus occidentalis | reverse complement strand
TCCTTCCTTCCTTCCTTCCTTCCTTCCTTTATGTATGGCTAGCAGTCCACTAGTCTTGAGGGAAATAGTCCAGGACCCAATTGGGGTTTATTTCTCTCTTTCTTGAGTCTTCTTGTACAAAATGTCTAATATGGAAATGTTTTACATGATTACACAGGTATAACCTATATGATATTGCCTACTGTCTCAGGGAGGGGGAGGGAGAAAAGGAGGGAAAAATCGAATTAAGAACTCAAAACTTAAAAAAAAATTAAATAATTGTTTTAATATGTAATTGCGTGAAAATACTATATCATAAAAAGATATAAAAATAATGAACAAATACATACATACATATATACATGCATACATATATGTGATTTAAAAAATTAATTCAACCACTATCTTAGAATTTGTAGCATGGTGTTTGCTGTATTTATTTATTTTTTCCCGGAGGTGATCTATGGATTTCTTTGATTTGTACTCTGAAGTTCTGGGCAATTTTCTTGTATTATTTCTTGCATTATTATGTTCATTTTTTGACTTGTCATGTTCATTTGGTTTGCTTGTAATCCTTAAGCTGTCTTTGTGCACCCTATCTTCAAAATAAATATTTTACTTGTATAGAGATTATATTTTCTTTTAATGTTATTCTTTAATGTTATTCTCTTCTTCCATGTTGCCCTTCTATTCCACACATATTGCATTCTTGATCAATCTTCTTGTTTTATTTCTTTGGTGAGACTTACCATTGTGAATTCAGATTTTTCTGTTCTGACCATTATTTTTGCTGTGGAAGTCATCAATCCTACTTTTAGAATTCTTGTTTCTCTTTAAACCATTCTGGAAGAGCCTGCTAGTTCCATGATTTCTTGGGAATGCACAGGGTCCTCTGCCTTATCAAGTATTCATTCATTTTTCTTTGTCTTATAATATTGACTTACTGATGTTTGTACTGTTTTGGCTGAGCTGGGGAAAGGGGGACGTCATATTCCCTTTTGTTACTAACATCTTTCCTGTTTATCTGCTTATGCTTAAGCTTTTTAACAAATTTTTCTCCTTCCTAAAATCTTTGGTAATTTCAGTCTGTTTTATTACTTTTTTGTTGCTTACTTTCTCATTCACATCTCTCCAACGGCAATTTCCCTCAGGGTTGCACCTTTACCTTAGCCTCCTCCCATTCTGGGCAATTTACAGTTTACAAGTATCAGATGAAGCCCCAAAAGGCATCTGGGTCTGAGCCCAGTTGGGTCCTGAACTATTTCCCGCAAGATTCGTGGACTGCTAGACATACATAAACACACATGTATCCTACCTTGGTTCCCTTTGTTTCCTGGTTCTCCAAGTTCTCTTGTACAGAGTATTGCTGTACTGCTATCCCAGACACCACAGCCTCGAGCTTTTTTATTTGCTTTGATACTGGGTGGGAGTAGGGGGGGCAGAGTTGAGTTTTGCTGCAAACTGCACCAGCTTGTGCTGCCATACCTGACTGGCATGGGCAATGTGGGAAGGGATGTTGTGTGAGCATGCTAGGTATTAGGATATAGCCTTCTCTACTGTTAGTTCATCAGATTATTACTTTTGTTGGTGTCCTAGATTGTGGAGGCAGTTGAAATTGCTTTATCTTTTGTACATAATTCCTATTTTGCAGAAGTTCGAGAGGTTGTAAAGATCAGAGAAAATGTTTAGAATTTCATTTTTTTTTTACCACATGATCTAGAATGCCTTTAACTTCTTTATGACTATATACCCTGTAGTGAGAACACTAGTGGGAATGGACGATTACTTTTCTTACATAATTTCAAGTTGATAGATGTAATGTTTAGATCACTTGCTAACACCACCAAAGGTATGTCAGTGTGCCCATCTTCCCCAACCCCTCCAACACTGATTGTTTTTGTTCTTTGTCAGTTTACTACAATGAGAATTTAAACCTCAGAATTGTCATAATTTTCATTTCTTTTGCTATTAGTAATTGGCAGCACGTCTTCAAGAGGTCATTTGTGATTTATGATTCATGTTTAACAACTCTGTTCGTAGCCTCTGACCATTTAACTACTGGGAAATATTGTTCTTTGCTAGATGAAGAAGTAGTGGCTTACAAAGTGATTTGCTAGATATCTTACTGCAAAGGCCTGGCAATGCCAAGATAAAAATTCATACGACCCTCTTCCCCATTGTGCTTCCCGCTACAGCACCCTGCCTTCCCTATTCTCACTTCTCTCATGCCTCTTTCTTGACTTGACTCCCACTCTTTTCCTCCCTCCCCCTCTTTCTTTTGTAGTTGCCTTTATTCCCAAATAGAAGATAGAGAATTGAATTTTGTGCCCAAATAAGGAACAAATGGCCCTTCCACTCTGCTGAGATTAGAGGGTAATGAAAATTCAAAAATGTTAGTGCTGTTCTGTAGCAACACCGACCACCCCTGTCCCTCTCCCAAAGTTACCTTCTTTCCATTTTGTATATATTTAGCCTATATTTGTATTTTTATAAGTTTCCTCCTCTATTAAAATGTAAGCTACTTGAGGGAAGAAGTTGCTTCACTTTTATCTTTGTATCTCTAGTATTTAACATGGTTCCTGAAACATAACAAGCCCTTAATAAATGCTTGTGAATTGATTGAATGCATCTCTTTACCCCACAGAATATGAAGTAATGCTGAACCTGACTAGATATTATAGGCCATGCAGGCATATGAGTTTGTTTTTTTTTCACTTTTTTGGAGAGGGGAAGGTAGGGCAATTGGGGTTAAGTGACTTGCCCAAGGTCACATAGCTAGTTTTGTGTTAAGTGTCTGCAGCTGGATTTGAACTCAGGTCCTCCTGACTCCGGGCCAGTGCTCTACTCACTGCAGATCACTGGAAAGTGGGTCTGAAGGATAGGTCGACAGTACTGACAGCAAAGTTCCTAAGTAGAGTATGAGGGAAGGAGTACTAGCTGTACTCCTTACTCTGCTGGGAATCCCCAGCAAACTTCAGTCAAAGGGTGATGGTGGAGAGAAGTGGGTCTTTCAAATAGTCTGTGACTCTGTTTTTCTTATAAAATGCATGACTTGGATAATTCAAATATCCATAATAAATACAAACAATTTCAATTAACAAGGGTCCTGTAATTCATATAGAACTTCTTACAAAAAAACAAAGTTTAGCAATAGAGATGTAAATAGAGACATAATTCATTAATTGAGGGATTGTTATTTTTTCTTTTTTTAATTTTTTTAAACTTTTGTTTATTTTTAGTTAAAATAATATAGAGTTACAAATTTTCTCCCCATCTTTCCCCTACCCACCACCCCAAAACTGTGATCCCACTCTATACCCCCTCCCCCAATCTGCTCTGTCCTATATCCTCCATCATCACCCCTCTGACTTTCTGGTAGGGCAAGATGGATCTCCCTACTCCCATGCCTGTATATCTTATGTCCCAGTTGCATGTAAATAATAATAATGATAATAATAGATATACATACACATATATACATATGTATATATGTATACACACATATACACACACACACACACACACATATATATATATATTTAACATTTGATTTTAGAACTTTAAATTCTAGATTCTTTCCCTTCCTCCCTCATCACCCACCCCCACTGGAAAGACAAGCAATTCAATACAGGCTGTACATGTGTAGTTACATAGAACGTCTCCACAATGAACATATTGTGAAAGACTGACCATATTTCCCTCCCTCCTATTCCACCCCCACTTGTTCTTTTCTCTGCTTTGATCCTGTCCCTTTACAGAAAGAAGTGTGTGGTTCAAACAACCTTCCCCCCCAACCTGCCCTCCCCTCTATCCTCCCCCCTTTCGTGCCCTTCCCCCCTACTCTCCTGTAGTCCAAGATACCCAATTTAGAGTGTATGTCATTCCTTCCCTAAACCAAATTCAATGAAAGTAAGTTTGACCCATTTCCTTTTGCCTTCCTGTTCTTCCCCCCCATTGTAACAGTTATCCCTTGCCTCTTCTATATGAGATAATTAACTCCATTCTCTATCTCCCTGTCTCCTCTCATTCTATTCCTCTTCCACCTCTCAATTTCACCTTTTAAAATATTATCCCTTCCTGTTCAATGGATCCTGTGCCCTCTGTCTATGTACACATATATACACACTCACATATGTATTCATACACACATATGCCCTCCTGTATAGACATATGTGTGTATGTATATACACACACACATTTATATTCCCTTCAACTATCCTCATACTGCAAAAAGTTTTATAAGTTACAATTATCGATTTTCTATGTTGGCATATAAATAGTTCAACTGTGATAAGTTCCTTATGAATTCTTTTTCATGTTTACCTTCTCATGCTTCTTATATTTGAATGTCAACTTTTCTATTCAGTTCTGATTTTTTCATCAAGAATTCTTGGAAGTCCTTCACCTCATTGAATGACCATATTTTCCCTTGGAACATTATATTCAATTTTGCTGGGTAGGTGATTCTTGGTTTCAATCCTAGCTCCCTTGATCTCTGGAATATCATATTCCAGATATGATCTGGCCCTTTGATCCCTTAATGTAAAAGTTGCTAGATCCTGGGTTATCCTGATTGTGTTTCCATAGTATTCAAGTTGCTTCTTCTTGGCAGCTTGTAATACTTTCTCCTTGATCTGGAAACTCTGGAACCTGGCTATAACATTCCTGGGAGTTTCCTTTTTTGGGATCTTTTTCAAGAGGTGATTGGTGAATTCTTTCAAGTTCTATTTTGCCCTCTGGTTCTAAAATATCAGGGCAATTTTCCTTGAGAATTTCTTGAAGGATGCTTTCTAGGTCCTTTTTTTGATCACGGCTTTCAGGTAGTCCAATCGTTTTTAAATTGTCTCTCCTGGATCTCTTTTCTAGGTCAGTGGTTTTTTTTGTTTTTGAGGAGATATTTCACATTGCCCTCTATTTTTTCATTTGTTTGGATATGTTTAATAGTATCTTGATTTCTCATAAAGTCATTTGCTTCCATTTGCTCCATTCTAATTCTGAAGGAATTATTCTCTTCAGAAAGCTTTTGAGATTCTTTTTCATCTGGCAAATTTTACTTTTTAAGGCATTCTTCTCCTCATTGGCTTTTTGGGCCTCTTTTGCCTTTTGAGTTAATCTATTTTTTAAGGTGTTATTTTCTTTAGTCAGGTTGTTGACTCTCTTTTCATGATTTTCTTGCATCATTCTAATTTATCTTCCCAATTTTTCCTTTACTTCTCTTTATTTGGTTTTCAAAATCCTTCTTAAGTTCCTTTATGGCTTGTAATCAGTTTACATTTTTCTTGGAAGCTTTTGGTGTGGGAGTTCTGACTGTGTTGTCTTCCTCCCATTCCATGCTTTGATCCTTTTTGTCCCCAAAAAAGGAATCTGAAGTTGGATTGCTGTTCTTACTTTGCTTCCTTTGACTGCTCATGTTGCCAGTCAATTACTTTTGGGCTTTGTAGAACTCTGCTTCCAGAGGGGAGTGCTTTGGCCCAGGTCACTGGGGTTTTCATAGCTGCTGGTGCTATTAGGAGTTCATTGTCTCTGCAGCCCCCACAGGCTTTGGTTTACTGATCACACACCTCAGGACCACCACCCAAGGCCATGATCCCAATCCAGGTGGGCTAAGGCAAGAGTATTTAGCCTCTGAATGATCTCTTGGCCCACCTGCAGTCTGCAGGCCAGGAGCTCTGAAGTAGCCATGAGGAGGCAGTTGCAGGGCTGACTTTGCTTCTTCTTTCCCTGGAGACAGACGGCCAGACTCTCTCCCCCAAATTTAGCTGAGTTCCAGTAACCTTTCACTTTGTCCTTGTTTCCTATGGGTTGATAATTCTGGAAACCACCACAGCTGCTGGTGATCCACTCTCTTGAAATCTCTGGCCACAGCTTGTCCTGGCCACCCTAAGGTTACAGCTGTGGGTTCATGTGGTGCTGGTCTGGGCTCCCAGCATGCTGCGATGAACCCCTTCCCATCCACCTGCTGGACTGCTTTTAGTGGGAGCTTTGTTACTCTATCATTTTGTGGGTTCTGGGGCTCTAAAATTTGTTTAGAGTCATATTTTATGGGTATTTGAGGTGGTTATGAGGGGAGCCACTGTGTTCTCCTCCTTCTAAGCCACCATCTTGACTCCACCCCCCTGGGATTGTTCTTTCTGCTTGTGTACATTGGTCAGTGTTCTTTATTTAGTCATGACATTTATATGTAAATACCCGCTTGCATTTATGTTGGGCTTATAGTATAGCAAAGATGTGTTTACGCCAAGAACTTTGTGATGTTGGATGAAATAGAAATATGGTTTTGAAGTACTCACATGACAGATATTTGAGATATGTTTGTCTTAATAGAAGTTGAAATTCTAGTTCTGTTGGTGACCTTCAGGTGCATTAGTGAACTGAAAGAGACAGAGAGCACACTAATCATGACACAAAGCAGGGCAGATCACAAAGTGACAGCTGACGACAGCATACCTCAACTGGCTCTCACACTAAGGCACAAATCCAAGACTTTTGCAGCCGACATATTCAGGAGAGTGTTCAGTACAGTTAGTCCCAACATCTTTTAAATGGGCACCTTCAAGGAAAATGCCAGAAAGTGGTAGAGTGGAGAAATGAAGTCAGGAATATTTGGATTCAAATATCTTGTCTCTCCTTTTGACACTTCCTAGCTGTGGGATCATAGATAAATGATGTGACTACTTTAAGGCTCAGTTTCCTTCTCTGTAAAATAATGATATTGATATATCATTAGATATATTGATATATCATTAGATTAGAATATCTACCTCACAGAGTTGTACGCGTCAAATGAAATGGTAGTAGTTAAGCATCTTAGAAGCTTTAAAGTCACATGTACACATATGTGCATATATATACACATATGATTATCTGTTTATCTATATCTATCTATCTATTATCTATCATCTATCTATCCATCTATATCAGATTTAATTTTGTTTTGTATTGACCCTGTGATTCCATTGATATAGGGATTGGTATTGGTTCTCCAGTGGAGAACAGTTTCACTTGCTCTGCAACTTATAAAATTAGAAAATTTCATAAATCATGGGACAGCTCCTTGGTGCAATGAATGGAGTGTTGGTCCTGGAGTCAGGAAGACCTGAGTCCAAATGCAGATTCAGACACTTACTAGCTGTGTGACCCTGGGCAAGTCACTTAACCCTGTTGGCCTTAGTTTCCTCAACTGTCAAATGAGCTGGAGAACGAAAAGGCAAACTACTCTGGTATCTTTGCCAAGAAAACCCCAAATGGGGTAATGGAGAGTTAGGCATGACTGAAATAACGATGATGATGATGATGATGATGATGATGATGATGATGATGATGGTTACTTAGAGACAGAGTGACTTGATCAGGTTTACATATCCAGTGTGCAGCAAAGATTACTGCTTTCTCTCTAATACATCACAACTGCCCCTCATCAGATCAGTCATCATCATCATCATCATCTCTATTACTATCTCTACTAGCTCAATGGATATTCACCGAAAACCATGTGTGTATAGTATCTGAAAAACATCATTCCTTTGTGAATCGACCCAACCCTTCTGAAAGCAATTTGGAATTGTACTAAGAAAGTGACTAAAATGGCCATACCCTTAGACCCCAGGACCCTACTGCTATGTGTTTAACCCCAACAAAGTCAATAGTTCCCATGTAGATCAAAATATTTATAACAGCACTCTTTTCAGCAGCAAAGAACTGGAAACAAAATACATTTCCATCAGTTGGGAAATGACTAAATAAATTACGGCACCTTGATGTAATAGAATATATTATGGCTCCCTAGGAAATGATGGATATGAAAAATACTGCAAAATATGGGAAGACAGATGAAGATATAAAAAGCGAAGAAAATAAACCCAGGAAAATACACCCAATGACTTTGACAGTGGAAACAGAAAGGACAACAACAGAGCAATTTCAGATGAATGCTATTGAATTATAAGGACCAAGGCTGGCCTCAAAGAAGAGAGATGAGAATGTATCTCTCCCCCTTCTTTGTAGAGATGGGAGACTATGGGTGTGGAGCACTACAGAGTAGACTTGGTTGATGTGTTGGTTAGTTTTACCAAACTGGTTAACTTTAATATTATTCTTTATAATAAAAAATGCCTCACTGAGAGAAGAGGGCAGAAAACATGTATTAGCAAACATAGGTCATGTAAAAACAAAAGAACCCCATACTTCAAAGCATGTAAAATATTTGCTTCATATAAAAGATTGCCCATTTTTACAATTACTTTTAGAGAGAGATGTCAGAGTAAATGTGATTGGAATCCTTTAATTAATTCATTAGTATGTTTAACTATCTTCATTAGGCAAATGGATAATCTCTAGAAAGTCTAGATACATGTGTATACATGTGTGCACATATGTTTATATGCATGTATATATAAGCACATGCACACATGTGTGTGAAATGTATACACTCACAAGCATTTATTTATACACACAAACATTTCAATCTCTATCCATTTCCCATTACATAGCAGAGTCACCACTCATAGACATCACCAAGACTTAAATACCTTTTCATTCATGTGAGTACAAGCTTGTTCAGTATGTAAAAAACTGTGCTACCTACCCAAAGCATTTGGAAACATTTGTGTCAATTTCACACATGAGCGGTTCACCCCCCTGTACTCACTACCCTATTTTGCTGAAAACTATCTTCTCTGGTAGAATTAGATAGGAATGAAATGAGGTACTTAACCCATGTGACAAGGTTGCTCATCAGTATTTAAAGAGATGCCCCTAAACAAGGATTCAGGTATGAATTCCTTGGTTCTGATCATGCAAATACTTTCCTTGAGTTGGTTCTCATTTTTCATGGACTGGTGGGGGAGGGGAAAAGGAGGCAAACCCACCTCACTGCCAGAGCCCATTTCAGGAGGTATTTCCATAAGAGATGCAACTCAAACCAACCAATGGGAGACCAGGGCATGTTATCTGTATTTTGCAGACACCTTGTTATGTGATACTCTGGTCTCACAGCCAATACATTTAGCTCTGGACTGGTGCTATTAGAAAGTGCTAGGAGAAGAACTCCATTCATCTATGGGGACTGGTTACTCTCAATGAATTTCCATTTAAAATAGGCAATGAATTGTAAACCCACCTCCAACTCATTCATTGTACTTCATTGGAGCACACTTCTCATAACTTAAACTCTTCACTAATGGTATTATATGGCTCTTATGGGGGAGGGGGAAATTACTCAGAGAGCTCTTCTCAGGGAGGAAAAAATAGATGAATGAATCAATGAAAAAACAATAATTAAGCACTTGATATGTTCCAAGGTAGATAGACTCACATACATAGATGCAAACATATACATATGTACATTTGCAAATACTGCAATACACACACCCATATACACATAAGCAAGCAAGAGAATCCAAGCAAGACAATTTACAGTGTACTAGGAAAATATGATACATATTGAAGAATGATAACCAGAAAAGATCAAAGAAATCAGAGTTGATATAATTGGAATAGTAGGGCAATTGGTATTTTTATACCAGGAAGGCTAATATTTGTTTGATTATTGTTCTCAGGGATAGAAAAGAGAGCAGCAGAGGAACAGGGTGGTATACATATGGTGGCTAGGTATGGAGATGACTTGGAAGTGGCATAGTTGGTTCAGCTTCTACCCCACCAATTCATTGACTCTGGCATGATATATATAAATATTTTTAATACTTGATTTTTTATTTACTTTTAGTTTACAGGATTCAGTTCCAGAGTCCCTTGAGTTTCAAGTTTTCTCCCCTCTCTCTCTCCCCCTCCCTCCCCTCCTATGGCAGCATGCAGTCAAGTATGGAATCTTCAAATATTTTCATGTTGGACATTAGTCTGGTTGTATAGAAGGGTTGTAACCAGTGGAGTGGATAATAAGAAAAAGGAAACAAAACCAAACATGGAAAAGAATGATAGCATATAGATTGCTTCATTCTCCATTTAAACTGTGTTCTTTCTAGATTTTTCTCTGAATGTAGGTATCTCCTTCTATCCTGAGACTTGCGGAGTTGTCTTATCTCTGTGTGTTGCTGAGAAGAGTCCAGTTTATCAAGGTTGGTTGTCATATATACAATGTGTCTGTGATTGTGTCCAAGTTTTTCCCGGTTCTGCTCTTCTCACTTAGCATCAATTTGTATAAGTCTCTCCAGGTAAATATGAAGTCCATCTCCTCCCCATTTCTTATAGCACAATAGTATTCCATTACATTCATATACCACAACTTGTTTAGCCATTCCCCAATTAATGGGCATCCCCTTAATTTCCAGTTTTTTGTCACCACAAAGAGAGCTGCAATAAATATTTTTATACATATGTCCTTGGCTTGATCTTGCCATTTGTAAAGAGTGACATCTGTTTTATGCTAGCTGGGCTGATTTCTAAAGGGTCATTATTTGGACTTGATCATTCCAGGGGATCAGGGATTCATTTGTTGGTATTGTTTCCTGGTACCCTAAGGCATAAAAATCCCAGCCCATTAATTGGGATCCCTCAGTCTCTAGGGAATTCCCATTGCCATGGGAGCTCATTCTTCTCCTTGACTGGGAACTGTCACAGTGATGAATGCTTACAAACATAGTCCACTTATCAATGGTGATATCCTTTTACAATATTGTTAAGGCTTTGTGGCATGGTGGATAGCAAGCCTACCTTTTTGTTGCAAGGAAAATGTAGGTTCAGGTTCCACCTCTGTGATCTCTCAGTGTTCTGGGCAAATCTCTAAAACTATAAATTGCAGAGAAGGTGCAGAGAAGGCACAGGCAGAAAGAGTTTCATTATCCAAGGAGTTCCCTATACTAGTGAAATCCTAGGTTTAATTCTATCAGTATTGCTAAGTAAGTATTTTTCAGCTGATTATACATAATTCAAGAATATTTCTTTGCATTTAAATCCTGAACCTATATTATTGGACTAGCCTGATTTAGGCCTGGTACAGGGCATCATCATAGCCTTTTATCCCATATGCCCCCCTGACCAGACAACAAGATAGTCCAGAAATATGTGTAACACCTTTAGATTAGATTATATGAACCTATCAGCTCTAAAAATATATTCAATTCTGACCCTATGGCTATAAACATCACAATTCCCTTGATGTGATCTCCAAAGGGATGATAACAAGAATACATATGACCTCAAACATGGTAGATACAAGGAATTCAGCCAGTGTTCTGATGTTGTCCTGCTCTGCTCACCATCTCAGCAGGCCCCCACCTCACTCTATTATCCTACACCCTTTTGCAGAATCTCACAAAATATTACAACTTATACCCTAAAGCATCTTTTCTTGAGTCTCTTCTCCTTTAGTGTACTGGCTCCCAAAGCTCCAGGCAGACTTCTTATGGTAACCACTTGGATTCATAAAGGCTGCACTTATATGTAGCCCCTTGGGGCAGTCTCTCTTCAGCTGTTGCTGCTGAAAATACTCTCTTCTTCCTCCATGTCCCCCTGCATTTCTCTTTTTTCACTATATATACTGGCAGAGTTTGGGGACAATTATAGATGAGGCTGCTGAATTTATAATATGAAGAACAGAGCTCTGGACAGCGGGAGAAGGAGATACTTTGAGAACCTGAGAGGAGTCCTTCAAAGTCCTCCTGGATCTAGATGGAGGTAGAGAAGAGCAAGATGAGGAATAGGAGAGGAATCATTTAGAGGACTCACACCCAAATGGCTAGGGGGAAAATGTGTCTAAAATCATAACTACCTCACAGGAGTTTCTCTTCAAGGGCATTTCCCTGTCTCATGCTTCTCTAGCTCATCTCTCCATAGTCCCAACTCAGGTGCCATTGTGGTAGGGAGAAGAGAAAACCCAGGCAGATGACTTTCTGTCTTATATTAACTAAATTAAAGGCTTCTCCTTTCCATTAGCTTGATAACTCAGAGCTGACTAGTTTTTTTTTTAATCTCCTCTAGGGAGTAGTTATGGAAACATGTTCCTGCTGACCTGGATTTTGAACCACAGCTCCCTGCGTAACCAGAGAACCTATAAGCACCTCAGTGGGAATCCAGTAGAATCACAGAGTCTGAAAGTTAGAAGGGACCTTGGAGGCCATCTAGTTCAATGTGACCCAGATCAAGAATTCCCTCTTATAGCATCCCCTGTAAATGATCATCTGGCCTCTGCTGGAATATCTCACTACCTGCTGAGACAGCTCGTTCCACTTTGGGACAGCTCTTTTTATTACTGTCATATTTAACCTAAATCTGTCCCTCTACAGCTTTTGCCCTTTGATGCTAGATCTTCTGTCTGGGAAGAAGAAAAAACCAAGTCTAATCTATTGCCTGTGTTACATTTCTTCAAATTTCTCAAAAAAAGTTGTCATGTCTTCTCTCCTCTCCAGTCCATCCCCCACCCATATCTTTCATTCTTCAGGTGAAACATCCCCAGTTGTTTCAATGAATCCTCAGAATCCTCCTTTGTTGGGGTTTATACTCCCTTCACTACCCTGATTACTTTCTTTTGGTTCTATTTCAGCTTGTCAAGATATGGCAACCCAAACTGCATATAACATACCAAGTAGGTATGTCAGGTAGGGTCTGAACAGAGTTGAGTTCTATAATCAACATTGTTTTGTACACTTACCACTTTTTTATTTCAAAATACCAATATATTTTTCTTTCACTTCACCTCCATTTCCAATCCACCTCTCCCCACTCATCTGTCCAGTAAGTCATTTCTCACAAAAAAGGGTAAAAAAGAGGGAGAAAAGGCAGTTTGACAAAACTGAGCAATTCCTCAATCAAGTCTGACAGTGTGTGCATTGTTCCACACCCGTACTTTTCCATCTCTCCCAAGAAAGGAGAGAGGGACATTTTAAAAATCCATTCTCTGATGATGAGCTTGTTGTTATAATGGCACAATGTTTAGTTTTGAACACTCTCTGTAATGATTCCATGATTTTATCACCATGTGAATACTCCCTTCGTGAGGTCAGTCTTCTACCAGTCTCCCATAGAAGATCCATCCAATGTGCTGAAGGCCTTCCTCTGATGGTTCTCTGGGCCTAGAGGCATGAAGACTTGAGTTGAAATCCTGCCTCTGACACTTATTAGCTGTGTGACCTTGGGAAATGAGCATAATAACAATAACTACCTCACAGGATTGTTGTCAAGATCAACTGAGACAATATTTGTAAACCACTTAGCCTAGTGCATTTCACACAGTAGGTGTTTCATACATGCTTATTCCCTTTCCTTTCCTCCAGTCAGGAACTCAACCTCAAGTCGGTGAATATATTTTTTAAATTTGATAATAGTATTGCAATATTACTTTGTAACTGTATTGATTTTATGCATTTAAAATTATGATTCTGAGAAGGGATCCAAAAATTTCACTAGACTGCCAAAGGGATCCATAAACCAAAAAAGGCTAAGAACCTCTACTCCAGATCTTTAATGTGTTGCTACCTGGAACATTCAAGCTGCCTTGATTCCTTTTTGTGGCCAACCTGTCTCCTATTTCCATCATAGGTGCTGTTGATAAGATCTTTTATTTCACTCAACACACTATGTTTCTGTTATACAGCATTTTAACAGTATATTATCTACTAGGTCACACTGTCTATTCATATTGACCTTGTCATCCACTAAAATCTTTAGGTCTTTCCACAGAGACTGTCATTTAGCTCTCCCTCCTCTATTTTGTACTTATGCAATTGATTTTTATATTTATCATATTTATATTTCTAGTTTAACATATTTTTGTATCAATCGTTATTTAATTCTTGCTTATAGACAATTTTTTTTTGCATCCAAGATTCTGTTATCCAGCATGCTAGCTAGTCTTCATTTTGCATCATCTACAAGGTTGATAAGTTTGCCATCTGCATCTTTGCTTTTCGTTGGGGGAAAAAAAAAGGCAAACAGCAGGACCATGGACAGATCCTAGGGGGCTTCCTTGTGAGCCTTCCTCTGGGTTGACATTGATTTGTTCATTGCCACCCTTTATATCTGTTATTCATCTGGTTTTGAATTTACCAAACTGCTATAATCTACACTTTCTCTTTTTCTCTTGTCCACACATGCATCATGAGGGCCTCTTAAATGCCTTGTGTATATTTATAGGATTTTGATATTTCAGTCTATTGACCTTGTTAAGAAAGGAAATGAAGTTAGTGTAGTATGGCTTATGCTTGATGAACCCATACCGATTGCCAGAGTAAGTAGACACTGGCCCACAGAACTTTAGGTTCATGTGCATATGTGGTTCTTGGTGGGGTATTAGTTTACAGCATCATAAATATCATAGACACAACTGAAATCTCTCAGAACTAAAATGTGAAAGCTTAATTTGTCTATTTTCCCTCCTGTGGCTCTGTAGATACAATATTGTGAATTTCAGAACTGTGAAGGAAGACTTGATTTGAATGAATTTTTTCATTACTGAATGTAACTATAAAAAACTTAGGAGGCTGTATATGGTAATGAGGACCCCATCACTAGAAATATTTAAAGAAGCTGATCATATGTTGAGAGTGCTGTAGAAGGTGGGAAGTTGGATTAAATGGTTCTCTGAGGTTGCGGTTGCTTTCAACTCTAAGGTTTTTTTCTCCCTAATATTTCTAATCACATGCAAAAAATGTTTTTTTTTTTTTTTTTTTTTTTAAAAAGAAGCAGGTTGGTACAATGAAAAGCAAATGACATTTGGAGTCAGGGGAACCTGGGCTTAAGAACTGCTTCTGTCACTTATCTGCATGACCTTGGGTAAGTCACTTAACTTCATTACCTGATAACGTCCTTATTTGTAAAATAAAGGTTTTGGACTAGATCTGGGGTTCTTAATTTCATGTATGTGTATGTACATGTGTGACAGAGATCTGTAAAAAGGGGATGTCTACTTGCCAATGCTGCTGTGAGGATTAAATGATATAATATGTATTTCCAAAGTGTTTTGCAAACTTTAAATGCTAGCTATGATCTTTGAACACTGTTGTTTTCATCATTATTGTCATTATCATCATTGTGGACCCCTTTGGCAGTCTGCTGAAGCCTATGGACCTCTTCTTGGAATAATGATTTTAAATGATAAAACAAAAAACTTAGGATTAAAAGGAAACCAGTTATATTGAAATGCAACTGTAATAATATAAACACTTCCCCCTTCCCCAAATTCAGAGAGTAAGTTAAGACCCTATGAACTAGATAATTAATTTTAAAGGAGTGATCCTATGATCCACCACCACTAGCCCTCCTAGCCTCTGCCACTCTCTTTTCATTCCAGATATTATCTTTGGGAGCCATTGAGAGAACATCATTAGGTAATGAAGAAAATCTTTTTTTCTTAAAAATTATTGAAATCTAAAAATGTATAGTTATGACATATCTATAAACAAATGATTGAAAACAAGCTGAAATAGATATTGCCATGAATAATAAACCTTACATTAGGCATACTCAAATGCTATGCATTTATTTGCATGGCCAAAGGAATGTGTATTTCTTCAAGTCTTTTTTTTTCTTTTTTCTTTTTCTTTAAAGCTTTTGCTCTCCTCTTGTCATCCCATAATGGACTGTTCTCTACTAGAACACAGACAGCCAGTCTCCTGTTGTGGCTCTTCCAGTTTTTTTTCCTCTTGCCCTAAACTCCAAAAAAACCTACATCTTCCACATCACTTTCTTTTTCCACTTCTGGTAATTAAATGTTATTGTTGTTTGTCCTTTGTTTTAGAAGAAGACCAATGATATCAGGGGGTGATACCTTGACTTTTGAGTGAATTGGATTTAAATGAGTCAGTGGCAAAGTTGTCAGCCATTGAAGTCCAGTGACAGGACAAAAGTCAAGACCACTGCTGATGGCCTTGGATACAGTGGATGACCCCAAGGTCGTTTGATATCTTTGGTGTCTGACTAAGTTTTAAGTGCTCCAAGGTGCCTACTTCATCTGCCTTCATGGCCATTGGAATAAATTGTTCTTATCTGTCTATTCTGCTGGGGGAAGTCTTTATACACTTGGGGCATAGCCCACCCATGGCTTTGAGGCAAATTGTCTATTCTCAACCTGGTTTAGCCTGTCTGCAACGATGGGTTTTCCTGGGTTATGGCCTCTGTGCATGCTACAGCTTCTTGGAGCCACAGATGAGAGGCGGACACCAGAGGTGGATGAGAAGCTCTGAAAGGGTTCAGCAAGCCCTCACATCAGAGGTGTTCATTCTCCCTGAATGTACTATACACTCTGGGAATTAAATTGTAGCTTTGTATCAACTAGTTGATGAGATACAGATACCAAAAAAAAATCAAAAGACAATCCCTGCCCTCAAGAAACTTACAATCTAATGGGGGAGACAACACACACACACACACACACACACACACACACACACACACACAAAGCAAGTTACAGACCAAAAAAATAACAGTAACAGAGTACTATAATAGAAGTAACAGAGGGAAGGTGCTAGTGCTAAGAAGGATTGGGGAAGGCTTCTAGTGGAAGACAAAATTTCAGTTGGGGTTTGAAGGAATCCAGGTATGAAGTGATGAGAATCTGTACCAGAGCAGTGGTGGTGCCAGAGAAGAGAAGTGGGGGTGTATTCAAGTAAGGATTGAAAAAAGGCCATTAAATTTGGCAACTAATGGCTCATTAGTAACTTTGGAGAGAACAGTTTTGGTGCAATAAGAAGGTCAGAATCCAGATTTTAAGAGTCTAAGAAGAGAGTGGGAGGAGAGAAAAGGGAGGCATGTTTTTTAGAGAACCTTTTCAAGGAGTTTAATTAAAAAAGGCAGAAGAGATATAGCGTGATAGCAGGGAGAGAATGAGGTTTTTTTTTGGATGGGGAAGAAGACATGGGCATGTTTGTAAGCACTAGGGAAGGAACCAGTAGACAAGGAGAGATTAGAAATAGGTAGGACGAAAGAGAGGGCAATCTGTTGGAGGAAATGGGTTGGAATTAGGTCATTTGGAAAAAAGTAGAGGGATTAGCCTTGGTAAGGAGTAAGGCCCTTTCATTATGGGAGACAAGGGTGAAGGAGGAGATAATAGCAGAGACATCTGAGTGATAGGATACGCAGAAGAATGGAGAAGATGGGACTCCAATAGTACCTTTGTACCTCACTTTTCCCCTCCCCAAAGTGACTCAAGCAATATTTTACAAAAGCTTCCATCCCTCTGGGCATGTAGGTAAAGTGCTTCTCTTAATGTGTATGGTTCTTTCTGTACTTAGCCAAAGAGATCCCCTGCTGGAAATCTCGAGAGCAGGGAGAAATTGAAGCACATAGTCAGAATTTCAGAGCTGGAAGTATCTTTGATTCTCCTAATATAGTACAACAAGCATGGGACTTGGCCCCCTTCCTGGGCTACATACTATCTATTTGACTTTGGCTATTGTTTACAAGTGAGGAAACTGATCAAGGAAATGACTTGAAGGAGACCATACAACTACCAAGTGGCAGCTGACTACTAGAGCATATCTCTATTGACCAACTAACCCAGCTTCAGGGGTATTGGAATTAGATTGATCAGTTCTGGTATGTTATGACCACTTCCTTTTATAGTTAGTAAACCAATAAATATGTATTTAGCATATATGATGTCCCAGGCTCTGTACTAAGCACTGGAGATACTGTTTCAAAAAAAGATAATTGCTGCCTTCAAGGAGCTTACACTCTAAGGTGAGAAGACAAGACACAAAAGCAAGCTGAAAAGATGGTGGTGGGGGTAAGGAGAGGATACTCAGCACTAGGATATGATGGAGAAAAGTATAGCCTGCTGGGAAATGAAGAGGTGGTGATCTTAGGCCCCCTTTCCAAATGGAGGCTTTGGAGTTCATTGCTCTGTCCTCCAATCCCAGGGGCAGAAAGGTCTGATGACTGATTTGATCAATCCTGATCAAAGTCCTGAGACTGATTTGATCTTCAGGATGAAGAGGTCTCCTAGTGAGGACTGCGTTAGAGCTACAAAGAACCTTAATGACTGACCTCTTGTTTAATTCTCTCATTTTGGGGATGAAGAAATGAATGTCCAGAGAGAAGATCTGAATTGCTTCAGGTCACACAGCTAGTTTGTGGCAAAGCTGGAACCAAGTCCTAGCCTAGAGCTTTTCTCCCTAGTGCTGCTTCAGGGTGGGGAGTGGTCATTGATAGGAATTCTCTGAGAATTTTGTTCTTTTCATTAGACTAGTAAGTAGCTCATTATAAAACCAGGAAGAATCCTTTTTTTTTTTTTTAAACTATCTGTTGTGGTCTGCATAGCAGCTGATGACTACAGCCACTTAAATATCATTAGACTGATTCATGCACCAGCAGCAGACTTCAAAGATTTAAGGACCTAACTGTGCCCAGTGTGTCATGTTGAATACTCAAGAGATGAAATCTTTGGTCTATGAGAGTTTATTTCTTAAACAACAATGTATTCCAATGCAGTTGTGTGACCTTAGATAAATTAGATCACTTATCTAGATCTCTACTCCCTTATTCCCAAAAGAAATAGGTTGAATGAGATTTGAAGTTAAAATTCCTTTAAACTTCTTGAGGCCAAGGAGAGCCTTGTTTTCACCTTTGCAAACCCCTCCCCCCACTCCCCTGCCCCTGCCACAAGAATCTCCCATAATGCTTGTCACTACTTAAAGTATTAAAACTTAATAAATGTTCATTGAGTTGAGTTGGATTGAATTGTCTTCCTAAGGGGAAAATGAAATATTATGAAATACCCAAGATATATACTAACACAGGACCTGAGAAGATAAATCAGTAAGGACTGGCCATATTCCTTTCCATTTCTGAGGAAGGGGTAGATGCTATGTACAGGAAGCCCAGCACTTTGGACAGTTCATTTGAGGGTTGGGATGATGGTCCCAGAAGAGGTGAGTCACACACACTCAGATGCAGTCACACTTACAAAAGTGTTGTCCTTTCCCCTAATCTAACCTCAGCTAGCCAAAGACCCCACTTTCTCTCCCTCTCCCAGAGGCCATCCATTACTTCTATGGCCCTTGCAGGGGTGACAATCAGAGAAGAACTATGAAGTTTGTAGTATAGCAGACTCTGGCTTCTTTCAGAGGAAACATGCCCCTCATGCTAACCCCTAAGAAAAACCCCAGCTGCCCCACCCTAGTTATGACTCTGCCAAGGAAGATTGGGTTGGGAACTGCATTGCAGTGACTCTCCTGCCTAAATGAATAAATCCAGAGAGGCAGGAGAAGAAAATACATGTTAGCTTTCCCATCTCACCTCCTTATGACCCGGTGTCAATCTAATTTCAGCTCCTGATGTTTGCTATTGGAAAATATGCCACAGTTCACAGGGACTGACTTTTTCTTGTTTCAAAAAAAGAAAAGTTGAGAAACAGCCAAACACGAAATTCACACTGTGTACTGTCTCTTCTTGTTTCAAAATAAATCTGCCCTCTGCTGCTGATATTTTATTTTTTAGACCCCCCCCCCTTCTGTATGTTATTTTCATCCCAAGCTCCGTGCAAAGAAAATGGCCAGTCCCTGTGGGAATACCTATGCCTGTATTCTCTACTGCAATAGGAGTAGTAGCACAAAGTGTCTTTCATCTCTGGATTTCCAAAAGCCTTTGTGTGTTTCAGAAGCTGGTTATTAGTGCATTATTCAAGCCTCAGTGAAGCAAGGCCAAGGCATGGATATGCTAGATCTGTCCCAGGCGGCTTCAGCTAGTTCTCATCCTGTGACCTAATGTGGCTCCTTGCCTGCCACTGTATACAGTGGGGGCGGGCACTGGGGGGATGGTGGGGAATGAGCAAAAGACATCACTTTGATGAAGAGGGCTGCAGTGCTGCCCACAGAGAACGAGTCTGGCCAGTCCTTGGGAGTGATTCAGCTCTGAAACCCTTCAACTGATATTGTGTTTCCTAAGCCTACAGCAGAGGAAAGAAAGGAATGGGGAAAAAGGTTGCATAATAACAATATATTTGAAACCAGATTTTGCCAGGTTTCTGCAAGCTAAGACACTCAGCTGGGCTGATGAGGGCTTACTGCCTCCTGTTCACTATTGCTGGGCTCTGTACTTTAAAGGAGTGGAGACAGCTTTGGGTGGAAGGAGGGGAATAATATGGTTCTTCCCAGAATCAGAAAATTGTGCAGGGCAATCCTCTCATCTCTCTTGTTTACACATGAAGCAACTGGCCCTGGGGGTGCTAGGGGATTTGCCCATAGCCATATACCTCTGCTAAGGATCAGAGCTTGCCAATCTTTTGAGACAGATTCCAAGGGCTATTCCACTGTACCATATATGATAGAAGGTCACGGTTAAGAGGGGTGCTTCAACTATATTGGATGGCTTAACATCTCAGGGAGGTGGGAGAAGAGGGAGATATAATTTGGAACTCAAAATCTTTTTAAAAATGCTAAAAAATTGTTTCAATATGTAATTGGGGAAAAATAAAATAGTATGTTAAAAAAAAGAGGGGACCTCGGAGAAAAGGCGGTTCAGTCTATTAATTTAAAGGTGAAATTGAAGCCCAGAGAGGTGATGTGATTTATTTATAATAATAAGAATAAAAACATAGCTAGCATTTCCATGTAGCTTTAAGGTTTGCAGAGCATTTGGCAGCGTAGTAGACAGAATGCTGGGTCTGGAGTCAGGAAGACCTGAGCTGAAATCCAGCCTCTGATGCTTGCTAGCTGTATCACCCTGGTCAACCTACTTACTCCACCTTTCTCTGCCTCAGTGTCCTCATCTGCAAAGCAGGGATAATAAGAGCACTTACCTCTCAGGACTGTTTTGAGGATCAAACGAGATAACAATTGCAAAGTGCTTGTTATAGTACTTGGCACATAATAGGCGCTAATAGAAACGTTCTGTGCTTCAGTCATTTTTTTCAGTTGGGTCTGACACTTCCTGACCTCATCTGGGGATTTCTTAGCAAGGATACTAGAATGGTTTTGCCATTTCCTTCTCCAGCTCATTTTACAGATAAGGAAAGAGAGGCAATGTTAAATGACTTGCCCAAGGTCACACAGCTGGTAAGTTTTTGAGGATCGATTTGAATTCAGGTCTTCCTGATTCCTGACCCACTGAGTCACATAAATATCTTATATTAATATACCTTTTAATAGCACTTTCAAGGCACTTTATAAATATTGTCTCACGTGATCCTCACAATAAACCTGAGAGATGGAATTTATTTTTATCTTCATTTTACAACTGAGGAAACTGAGGCAGACTGTGATTAAATGACTTGTCCAAGGTCATGCAGCTAGCAAGTATCTGAAGTAGGATTTAAAGTCAGATTTTCCTGACTTCAGGCCCAGTTTTCTATCCACGGTACCACCTACCTGCTGTGTGTGTGTGTGTGTGTGTGTATATATATATATATATATATATATATATATATATATGTGCATGTGCATGTGTATGGGTATATGTATGTCTTTATCTATGTCTATGTCTAGGCTGTGGTTAGAGCATTGGGCGTGGAGTCAGGCCTACTCATCTTCCTAAATTCAAATCTGACATCAGACATTTACTAGCTATGTGACCCTAGACAAGTCTCTTAATCCTGTTTGCCTCAGTTTCCTTGTCCATCAAATGAGCTGAAGAAGAAATGGCAAACCAATCTAGTATCTTTACCAAGAAACCCCCAAATGGGGTCATAAGGAATTAAACATGATTGAAAATGACAGAATTGATATTGATGTGTGTGCTTATATACATATATATAATATATTTATAAATACACATATTGTATTTATAAATATATAAGTATACTATTTATAAAAACAGATAAATGCATTTACATTACATATTATACTCTATATTAATACAACATATTATTTAGTATCACATATTAGTAATATATTACATTACATTATAATATTAATATAATATTTAATATTTCATTATATCTAATGATTTAATAATGTAATTATATATATATATGTATACACACACACACACACAAAATCTACAAGAGGGTGAGGGTGAGGTAGAGTGGAAAGAGTTTTCTTTTTGGAGTTAGGAAATCTGGGTTTAAATGCTAAATCCTGATACCCAATAGCTTCATGAGAAAAGGGACGTCACTTAAATTTGTTGAGTCTCAATCTCCTCACTTCTGCTTTGGGGATAATAGTTTGTTTGTTTTTTTAACTACATACCTCATAGTGCTTTGTAAGAAAACCACTTAAAAACCTTTCCAATATGATGTACCTCAATGGGTACATTAATATATCGGTGACATCCTTAATATGGGACTCTGCCCAACAATACACTCAGGGGACATTATAGAACTGCTAGAGCTGTTAAAAGGCAGTAATCAATTAATCAATCAAACATTTTTTAAGCACCCAACATGTACCAACCACTGGGGATACAAAAACAAAACGAAACAAGTCCAAACGGTCCCTGCCCATAAGAATCTTATAATCTAGTAGAGGAGACAAATACACAGAAAATATGCTACCTACAGGATTAATAGGAAATAATTAACAGATGGAAGACACTAGAATTAAGAGAGGTTGGGAAGGGCTTCCTGTAAAATGTGTATATGTATGTATATACGTATGAGTATAACTTACAGGAAGCCAAGGAAGTCAATAGGAAGAGGGAGAGCATTCCAGGCATGGGGGACAGTCAGAGAAAATGCTAGGAGCCAAAAGTTGGAATGCTTGATTTGTGGAACAGCCAGGAGGCCAGTGTTGGTAGAGGAATAAGATGGAAGTATAATGGAAAGATAGGAGAGGGCTAGGTGATGAAGGGCTTTGAGTACAAAACAGAGCATTTTATATTTGATTCTGGAGATGATAAGGTACCAGTGATGATTATTGAGTAATGGAGTGACATGGTTGGATATGAGCTTTAGGAAAATTACTGGTGACCTAATGGAGGATTAGCACAGTGCTTGTTACATGGTAGGTTTTTGATAAATGTTCCTTGATTGATCAATTGGATTGAATTGGGAGTGGGAGAAACTTGAGGCAGACAGATCAACCAACAGGCTATTGCAGTAGTTCAGGTATTAGAGGATGAGAGCTTGGCACTGGTTGCAATGTCAAAGGAACATATATTGAAGAGGAACCCAAAGAGGGTTAGGGCTGCTGGAGACCCCAAAATACCAACATACCGGGTCCTGCGGAAAGAATTCCACTCAAGTCTTCTCAGCCAAAGAAAAAGTAAAGTTTATTGAAAGTTCAAGTTGGCTATATGGGGTGCTAGGCCATTTAATGGCACTCTCACCCAGGGCAATTCTCTGCTAGGGCATTCTGCGGCACTCTCATGAAGATGGAGAGAAGATGGGGTCTTATATCTAGGGGTGGTTCAGAGGAGGAGCCGGGGGAGGGTCTTCAGAAGGAGCCAATGAGGTCTGACTCCAGTAATGAGTTCGGGAGAGGGACTTCAGGTGAAGTTAATGAGATCAAACTCCAGTACTTCAGGTGGAGTTAATGAGGTCATTGTAAGATATCTGTATAGGCTCCAGGGTGGGAAGCAGATGGACAATGGAGGGCCAGGCTAGTAACAGGTTTGGGCCCAGCCACAATGAAATATTTATGGTCTCTGCACATGCCTCCTGAAGATTCGATCAGACCTGAAGAGGTTTCCCAGAGTATGTACCTCAAAGATTCAAAGAGAGCTCAAAAGGGGGGGAGGGTCCCAGAGCCTATACCTCATCATATATGAGAGACACTGTAGAAATAAACCCCATAGGTCTTGGCCACATATTGGATATGGGAAAGGGGAAGTGTAAAAGATAAGAAGGAATCCAGGATGACTTCTAGGTTCAGATCCTGAGGACCTGAGAGGACAGTGTTGTCCTTCCTCCACAGTAATAAGGAAAGTAGGAATGGGGAGGGTTTTAGAGGGAGAGATAAGTTCTGTTTCATACATATTGAGTTTAAGATGTCTATTAGACATTTAATTCAAGATGTCTGGAAGCCAGTTGGAAATATGTGATTGGAGGTCAGCAAGGCATTTTTGGGTAGGAGAGAAAGATTTGATAATGACCAGCATAGAGACGGCAATTCAATGGATGGGAGCTGATGAGATTACCAAGTGAAATAGCTAGAAGGAGAGAGGGAAGAGGCCAATCAAGTCTTCTACTCTTAAGTTTTATGGTTGGTTTAAGAGGCAGTATTGTATAATAGAAATAGCACTGCATTTGGAATAATGGGCTCATCTATTTAGATCTGGGAGGTGCCTTCGAGGACACCTATCTAGTTCAATCCCCTCATAATTTTTTTTTCTTCTTTCAATCCCCTCATTCTACTGGTGAGGAAAATGAGGCCTAGAGGACCAGCTTCACACAGCTAGCTAGTCTGTGTCTAAGGTGTGATTTGAATCTAGGGCTTTCTGAAACCAAGTCTAGTGCTCTACCCAGAGTTAAATACCGTCTTATGTGGTGTGACTACAAACAGCCACTTAAGATTAGAAGGAATCCAGGATGGCTTCTAGGTTGGGATCCTGAGGATCTGAGAGTTTGGGTCTTGGTTTTCCTGTACATAATGGAAATGAACAAGAGTTACATAGGACAAGGGCTCTCCAAATGTCTTAATTTGTAAATGATATCATAAGCCCATGAAACTACAGGGTGCCTCCAAGTGTCCTCAGAAAAATATTTAGTATTGATAACAAGAAAAGTCCAACAAGTTACACTTAAAAAACTGGATGAAAAATGAATTCTGTTTATATTATTAATGTTGTTGGACGGGCAGTCCAATGAATGCAACCATTGTTAGGTGTTATAATGAATAGAATGCTGGTCTGAGAATTAGGACACCTAAGTTCAAATCCCATTTCAGACACTCATTAGCTGTGTGACCCAGGACAAGTTAGTCCCAGTTTCCTTATCTATAAAATAATGATAATAACAGTAACAATCTCACAGGACTGTTGTGAAAATTAAATGAGAAAATACTTGTAAATGCAAACCTTAAAAACCTATAAAATTAGCTATTGTTAATAATTATGATGATAATTAGCAACAATAATAATCTTGACAGGTTTCTCAAATGGATAGTGAACTGGACCCATAATTGAAAAGGAAGAGTTACCACAAGATTGAATTTGGGAAATTGTGTAGCATTTTCAATAACCTCCAATTGCTTAGTACTTTAGAAACTTATCTCTTTAATGCCAAAAATACTTGTAAGCTGTTCATACTCTTTCACTGGTTATCCATTGATCTCATTCATGCATTCAATGAGCATGTATGACCAACAGAGTCATAACTGGCAATTAACAACGTGCTTTGTGAGACATTGGACCCAGGCTAGAGGTGTAACCAATAGTCATGTCATTGAGATTCTCTTCCTATACTTCTAAGTAATATATAAGTAAGTGGACCCTGTTGTTAGATGAAGCAGTGTCCAATGACATTGTTAATCAAAGTGAGGTGCATTGGTACCTAGGGCTGGCAATTTCTGTAGAACCCAAAGAGAGACAGTGGTAATGGGAAACTCCAACTCTTGAGAATTCAGAAGAACCTACAAGGCAGGCCTAAAGTACAAAGGTACTTGTACCTGTAGCATCTTTGAGTGTAGCGAGATGAAAGTACTCTTTCTGAAGCTTTGCTCTCTGTTTTGTACCTTGAATATTGCTACCTGACCAAAGACCTAGTACCATTGGAATTTGGTTTGATTTTACTTTTGATCCTGCCTCTGTTTTAGACATTTCTTATGACCTCTGGTTCCTCAGCTGAAAAACCTGTATTCCCAGGTATTGATCTCAGTTTGTTTATATAATTCTGCCTTCTATTTCTATATTTGCATCTTTGTACGGGGTGTCCTCCATGACTGCAATGTTCTTCCTCCTCACCACTGGAATCTCTAGCTTCCTTCAAGACCCAGCTCACATACTACCTCCTGCACAAGAACTTTCTTAATTCCTTCAGTTGTTCGTCTTTTCCTCATCCTCCAAGTTATGTTGTAGATTTTAAAAATTATTATCTGCCACTCCATAAACATTTATTGAGCTCTTATTGTAGTACTAGGCATCATGCTAAGTATAGGAGGATACAAAGAAATGTGCAAACAGTCCCTGCCCTCAAGGAATTCACATTTTGATGAGCAATGCAACATGCAAATAACTAGGTACAGAACAGATATATTTGCAATAGAGGAGACAGGACCAATAAAAGCCTCCTGCCAAAAGAGGACTCTGAGCTGACTTTGAAGGAAGCTTGGGGAAGTAAAGTGAAGTGTGCAGTACAGACATAACAGACAGTCAGTGTAAAGGCACAAAGACCAGAGATGGAGTGTTGTGTGAGAGAAAGAGCATGAAGAAAAGCATTCCTGGATTGTAGAGGCTGTGGAGTGGAGAATGGAAAGGTTGAGAAGGATTGTTATGAAAAATATTAAATAGATAGCTAGGTTATGTATTTATTAAGTGCATATTAGAGGCCAGGCACTGTGCTGAGCCGTGATACAAATATAAACAAGATGCTCCCTGTCTTCAAGGATCTTATCTTCTTAAGGAGAAAAGATAACACAGAAAGGAATGCTAGAAAATAGAATAGAGGTGACCAGAAAGTGGTGTGGATGCCTGGATTCCAGAAATATAGGGCCAAAGCCTATTTATCAGCATCAAGAAACCCAGAAGAGCCCAAGTTTCCAGTAGGAGAGAGAAGATGATGGTCTCAGAGCAGAAGGTATGGTAAAGATGATAGAGAAGTAAAGTTTACAGTTGATTCTGGAGTTAGTAGGGTGTCAGTGGGACTCATTGAGCAGGGAGTGACAAGGTCATACATGTACTCACTGTGGCAGTTGAATAGAGGATAGATTGCAGTGGTGAGATGCTTGAGGCAGATAGAACGATTGGGAGGCTGTCACAATAATCCAGGAAAGAGGTGATGGGGTGGGGGTCTAAACTAGAGTTGTGGATGTATGAGTTGAGAAAAGAGGACGTATATGAGAGTTGTTGTAAAAGAAATCTTGACAAGATTTGACAATGGACTAAATATGTGGGGTAAGAGTGAAGTTGAGGATGACATTGAGTTTGAGGACCTGGGTGGTGGAAGGGTGAGAGCGCACGGGGTTATAAAAGGAAAGTCTGGAAGATGTGAAGGTTTGGGGATAAACAATATGTATTCTGCTTTGGATATGTTGAGTTTGAGATACCTAAAGGATATTGGTGATATGAAACTTTAGCTCTGGAGAATCTAGGACTGGATAAATAGATCTGAGAATCATTTACATAGAGATGATCATTGAATCCGCTGAAGTTGAGATTATCAACAAAGAGAATATTTGGAGAGGAGAGCCCAGGATAATACTTGTTAATGGGCATGCCTTGAATGAAGATCCAGCAAAGAAAACTAAAGAGTTGGGTACCAGGAAAGCCAAGAATAAAACCTAGAGAAGCCTAGAGAAAACTGAGAGGAGTATCAGAGAAGAATGTGATCAATAGTCAAATGCTGAAGAAAGATCCAGAAGGAGCAAGATTGATAAGAGGTCTTCAGGTTTAGCAAGTAGGAACCCATTGTTAACTTTAGAGAGTGCACTTTCACTTGTGCCATTAATTGCAGTTGATGAGGTTGGAAGTCAGACTGAAGAGGGTTTAGAGATAGGGGAAGTAAGCCAGTGTAGAGAGATTTCTTAAGGAGTTTGGCCATGGACTCGGTTAGCACAGTTTCATGATTTCTTCCAGTTTCATTTAGCAGCAAAGGAAGCAGATGGTGAGAGCTATCCAGCGTTGGGGTTTGATGGAATGTGATTGGTCATGGGACAAAGGGGAAAGGGACCCAAGAGTAGAAGATAGTATAAAACTGAACTAGTTCACCAAGGTTTCGAGATAGGGAAGACTGGTACACAAGTGATATCCTGGGATAGCATAGAAGGATGGAGGGAGTACAAGTCATGGGTCATAAAGCATAGAAAACATGAAATGGTAAAGGTTATGGTCAGATGAAAGAATTATGAGGTCAGTGAACAAGGAACTGGAACACTCCTGGGAGATGGCAAGATCAAAGATATGACTATCTTTGTGTATGACTGGGATGGAGAGGAGAAGTAGGTCATGGGAAACAAATAAAAGAAGGAACTAAACAGCTAAGATATTTGAGAGAGTTACAGCAGGTGTGTTGAAGAACGCTAGTGTGAAGGCAAAAGATGGAGAGGAGGAGAAAGACTAAGCTAGGTACCGTATTCATTGAGAAAAAATGTTCATAGGTAACAGGCACCAGGACTGGGATTGGGTCATAAATCCAAGTAGTGTGAAACTCAATCCAAGCTAACAGATATTTATTAATAGCCTATTGTGTACTGGGTACTTTGCTGGGAGCTGAGGATACAATTAATAAAAAGAAAGTCCCTTACCTCTAGGAACTTGCAAGTTAAAAGGGAGAACAACACACAGAAGAGGGAAGGAAAATGAAGGATTGGAGGGGAAAGACATCTGGTGGTGCTGGACACAAGACTAGCAGGGCAGCAGGTGCACACTAAAGTGAGCTGAGAGTCCCTTATTTGCCCTTTATAAAGGAAGGCATTGGGAGGAGTTGAGTGTTCTACTCTCCAATCCTCCAATCAAAGGGGAGAGGAGGCTGAGGGGAGTAACTTCAAGGCTTAGTGGCATAGTGGTGAGTTTAGAAGTGATAAGCTTTTCCTGGGAGGGGCATCTTGTCTGTGAATTTGAAACCAGGCAGAGCAGCAAATGCAAAGTGGAGTCATAGGATGAAAGTTTGCTTACAAGAATGGCTGAGAGAGATTTTGGAAATGGCAGTGGAGAGCAAGGAGTATTTGGACTCCCTCACTGAGACCAGTGACTTAAGGAGTCCTCACTTTTCACCTGGCTGCACTACTCTGGGACTTCTTCACAATGCCTCAGGAACTCCTTGCATCATCCTGCAAGGTCTCATGAGCCTTGGTGCTCCACCTCTAGGAGGGGAACAAGAACTCTGAACTTCCTTGTAAGGCGAATTAAGTTCCAGAATCTTATTTCTCACCTGGCTGCACTATTTTGAGACTTCTCTGACTGACTTCTCCACCTTTTTGCACCTTCCTTGGGTACCTTCCCTGGTAATTCTCTCTCCCTCATTTTTCCAGCTTCCTTTTGTGTTTTCTCTTCTTTCATTGGATTGTAAGTTACTTGAGGGCAGTTTCTGTCTTTTTCTTTTTCTGTTTGGTTCCCCAGTACTTAGTACAGTCCCTGGCACATACGTAGTAGGTGCTTAATAACTTTATTGACTGAATTGAATAAGAGGAATATTAGACAGTACTGGTATGGGTGGCTAGGTTAGGGGTGTCATCAGAAAGGAACCAGGTCTCTGTCAGTGTCAGAAGATGGAAAGATTGGGAAAGGAAGAGGTTCAAGATGAAAATAAGTATATTTGATGAAGTTTGGGGAGGGGATTCAGGGACCCCCTTGCCAAGACTAAAGTACAGGAGAGGGTTGTCTGAAATGAATTCACAGACTGAAGAATTCTTCAGGTCAAGTTGGCAAAGGTTTATTGTAACACCAATATGGCAGGCAGAATTCTTTAAGGAACTTGCATTCCTTAAGGAACTTGCAACTTCCAGGAATGATGCTAAAGTTTATATAGGAAAAGTAGTGGATTATCAGGCAGATATGCTAATTATGTGAAAACACACAACTTTAATCACAGGTGTTGTTCCCTACTGGAAAACAGGGGAAGGGGTTTCTAAGGGGTGCATTTTTTGTCTGTTACATCTGTAGCAAGATAGTTTTGAGAGTTGATGACTATAGTTTGACCTCTGGATTGAATATGATAACTTTGGGTATCAATACATGATAATTCTGTGGTTACAAGATAGTCATGTTTTTACAAGAGGATTTCTTTAGAAGTTAGCTTGTTCTTGTGATGGGGAAAGATAGTTTGTTTTTATTGGGGTCTGCTTATGAGTAATTGTGGGAAAAGGTAATTTGTTTTACTGGGGCCTGCTTATGAGTTATTACTAGGCATAGTATCCTTGGGTTGGGGAGAAAACTGTCAGGGATTGTATTTTGAGGCTAGGGAATAATGTGATTTTTAAAACTGGGATCCAAGCACAAGCACCCCTTTATATTCATTCTGGAGCAGGTGTTCCAGAGGATACAATGGAAAGGACAGGCAGATATGGAGTGGACTGCTGAGGGGGTAGGCATCAGGTGGATTGTGTGAGGGAACACTGAGTTTCCACACAGAATGAATGTAAGCTCCTTGAGAAGGAACATTGTTTTTTATTTTTATCCCCAGTGCCTAGTGCAGTACCTGGCATATTGGGAGGTGCTTAATAAATGTTTGTTGGATTAAACTGAATATCATACAGAAACCCCCTGACTGTAACATCTTCTACCTCCTTACCCTACACCTATCAAATTTTCAAACTAGGGAGGCAACCAGGTAACACAGTGGATAGAGCACTGAGTCAGAGAGACCTGAGTTCAAATATAATTTCTGTCTGCCTCAGTTTCCTCAACTGTAAAATGGGGATAACCACAGCACCTACCTCTCAGAGATATTGTGCAGATCAAATGAGATAATAATTGAAAATCACTTAGCATAGTGTCTGACACATAGTAAGCGCTATACATTACCTATCAACCTCATCATCATCATCATCAACATCACCACCACCACTACCATCACCATCATCACCACCAGCACCATCACCACCATGATCATCACATCATCACCACCATTACCACCGTCATCACCCCCCCACATCACCCCCCCACCATCACCACCACCACCATCACCACCACCACCATCACCACCACCATCATGATCATCACATCATCACCATCATAACATCATTATCATCATCATCACCATCATCATCACCATGGTCATTACATCGTCACCATCATCATCACCATCATCATCACCATCATCATCACCATCACCATCATCATCATCATCATCACCATCATAATCACCATCATCATCATCACCATCACCATCATTACCATCACCATCATCATCATCATCATCACCATCATAATCACCATCATCATCACCACCATCACCAGGATCATTACATCATCACCATCATATCATCATCATCATCACCGTCATCATCA
>CM053593.1:349594818-349597318 GCA_028646575.1 Pseudocheirus occidentalis | reverse complement strand
AATGATCACCCCCTTAAAAACCAGAGAGTAACTAAAAGCACATCATATTGGGGAGGTCACAAATATTCCAATATACCATAAGGTATGAGTAGAACTCTGAGCAGCTTATATACCCTGTTTTCTTTTGGATAAGTGAATGGTTATTACAGCTAATAAGTAAATGGAAAGCTCAGGCAGGAGACCTTATATACTCTTTCGGTAAAAGAGCATTATTTATGAAACTGAATTTATTTAATACAACTTGTTTTTAAGTTATGTGTTTATACTTATACACATACCACATGTATATATAACAAATTCAACACATTGGTTCTGAAGCTATCCAATCGTTCTATGTTTCTGTCTCAATATGCTTCTGTTCTTTGTGTAAAAAGTGACCCTTTTTCCTTTTTGAGGCATCATTAGTTTTGTCCTCCTAAAAAAAGTCCCATCACGGTGAAAACCCTTCTCTCAAATAAGTAAAACCCAGCAAAACATGAACATGTTGTCTGTGTCAGAAAAACGAAAAGTGGCATTTAATGGCTGAATATGAGGAACAAAGCAGGACAAGTCACATAACCAGATTTTTGAATTCTCTGTATGACTAGGAGAATGATTATGTACACAGACAGGAGAGTTAGTAGGAGAGCTGGGTTTTTTGAAGAAGATAATTCAGTTTTGACATAATGTATTAGTTCAGATACAGACCTCACTTTTGTCCTTAATCTGGTTTGGAAGAAAACCCACGCTGCCTATGACACACACTTAATTACCAAAGACATAGCTTAAGCTCTAGACATGATGCCTCTAATTCTGGTGCTGGGGGGTAAAGAGAAGCTTTGTGGAGCTCTGTGACATGAGATGGAAAACTGGGATGGTGGCAAGGGCTTTGAATCTGACAAAATAGTGGTTATTTCCAAGTTTGATCAGAAAGATCAGAATTCAAATTTGACCTCAGATACTGTGTGACCTTGGGCAAGTCACTTAATCCCTGCCTAAAACTGGGTGTTGCCTCAGACAAACTGAGACCTGAGAAAGACCTTAACTTAAAAAGGTCAAGGTCTCCTACTGCATCCAGGGCCATCTCCAGTCATCTTGATTTGTGGCCACTTGACCCAGATGACTCTGGAAAAGGGACTGTGGCTGGTGACTTTGCACAGACCTGCCTCACTTAAATCCAATTCACTTGCAAGTTGTGATATTACCTTCCAGAGGTTGGGTTCCTTTTCCACATGAAGGACAAACAATAACAATAGCCCATCTTCCCTATCTTCTTATCTTTCCCTTGCTACCTACAAACAAGCATCGGTCTCCTCCTACCTTCAAAGAAACTCTTCATGTGATCTGCCTCTGCCCCAAGTCATCTTTCTTTATCTCCTCTGCATTTCATTGCTGAGCTCCTAGAAAGAATCTTCTGCTGTCTTACTGTGACAGCCTCTCTACCCACTCACTTCTCAACCTCACACAATCAAGTTTTCAATACAACCACTCCAATGAAACTGCTCTTTACCAGATTACTAACAATCTTTTAACTATGAAATGCAATTGCTTTTTCTCAGTCTTCGTTTTCCTATACTTCTCTGTGGTTTTTCATACTGTTGGTCATTCCCTTCCTCCTTGATACTTTCTTTTCCCTTGATTTCTGGGCAGCTAGGTGTTGTAGTGGTTAACCAGCTGGGCTTGGAGTCAGGATGACTCATTTTCATGAATTCATTCCAGCCTCAGACACTTACTAGCTATGTGACCCTGGGCAAGTGACCTGGGCAAGTGACCCTGGGCAAGTCACTTAACATTGTTTCCCTCAGTTTCCACATCTGTCAAATGAGTTGGAGAAGGAAGTAGCAGACCACTCCAGGATCTTTGCCAAGAAAATCCCCAAAGGGCTCACGAAGAGTCAGACACTACTGAACAACAACCACAAAAATCAGTCACATGACTCCCTCCTACTTTTTCCCATTCATCTGACTGCTTCTTTGTTGGTTCATCATTTGTCTTCAAATCTGTACATGTCGGTGAATATCAAAGTTCAGTTTGGGGCCTTCTCTCTCTATACTGCATCAGTGAACTCATCAGCTCTCAAGGGTGCAATTACTGTGCAGTCTCTGTAGTTATCCTCAAACCCTCTTCCAGAGGATATCTCCAAACCCTGCTTCTAGAAGCACAATCAGGGACAAAAATGGAGGGATTAGCTTTGGAAAGGAATAGTGTTTTCTTATATTCTGACACTAGGGAGAAGAGGAGGGATGAAGATAGAGGTTGTGAGGTATGGAGGAGGGACATGATGAAAATGTATTTGTGTGTCTATCTATCTATCCATCTGTCTATCTATCTATCTATCTATCTATCCATCTATCCATTCATCCATCCATCCATCTCTTATCTATCTGTCTATCTATCTATCTATCCATCCATCCATCTATTCGTCTATCTATTCATCCATCCATCCATCCATCTATTATCTATCTATCTATCTATCTATCTATGTGTCTATCATCTATCTATCAATCATCTATCTATATAT
>CM053593.1:349587318-349592318 GCA_028646575.1 Pseudocheirus occidentalis | reverse complement strand
TCTCTCTCTCTCTCTCTTTCTCTCTCTCTCTCTCTCTCTCTCTCTCTCACACACACACACACACACACACACACACACACACACACACACACACACACACACCCCTTGAGCCCAAAGGCATGCATGGCCAGAATTAGGAGGGAAGTCTGTGGCTAGAATAGAATGAGATTAACTGGCGTTGTGACCTTGACCCAGCACGTCTGTTTCAGGCTCAGGTTCTTACAATAGAATGCCATGTCCCTCTGGGGTATCCTTTATCCTTAACAAGAAAGCAAGGCAGGCATTTGAGAAGGAAGACAGACAGGGATGAGATCCTAATAAATAGGATGTATACAGGAGCTGTGCCAGCTCAGATGGTAATCTTCCTAGGGTTGTTGACAAGTTGCTCACAAGAAGGAAAAGGAAATACCTTTCCTTGTTGTAAGTCATCCAACTGTATAGATTTACAGAGGGCTTTTCCAAGATCTCTGTATTGTATTAGAAAGAACTTGACTCGCCTCATTTCTTTTTTGTTTGTTTTTGGTAGCAGCTGAATACAGCTCGCCACCTTTTAGGTTTCAAAGTGACTGGCAGAGGATAAATGGGCATCAATGGCTGGCCCTTTGATTGTACAAGCAATAGGTCGAGTAACCCTAAGAACTGTGACCTCCCAGTCAGTCAATTAAGTGGCCTGTTCAAACGGAACTGAATACTCTAACAACTATTGTAAATGCTGGACTTTTACTTTTCTCTAGCTCCCTGGCCCAGAAATATTCATTTCACCCATTTTGTTGTTCTGTTCAGTTAAAAGAACAGTGAGCTTGAAATTTCACAGATGTTTGCATCCATCAATATTTTAACTAAATAGTTAAACTAATCCAGTAGTCTTCAGACTGGAATGGCTGAGCTGTTCATTGCTGATTTTAGAAGCTTCAATTATGATTTCCCTGGAAGCTCAGAGGATCCAATGGGGTTACCATCAAGTTGGGCTCACAAAAAAATGTCACTTGATTAGGATAAATGTGTTAAGAAAACTTGCAGATATCTCTTTAAATATTTGGGAATTTACTTGTCAAATAAGAAAGATCTAATTTCCCCTCTTTCAGTCAGTCAATAAACATTCATTCAACTATGTGTCAAACATTGCCCTAATCCTGGAGGATATAAAAAGAGGCAGATATTAGTCACTAGCCTTAAGGAGTTCATTATCTAATGAGGGAGACAAAAAACAAATACATATGTTAATATAATAAGCTATAATAAAATAAGCTATATACAGGATAAATGGGAAATCATTAATGGAGAGAAGGTGCTAGAATTAAGAGGGGTTGGGAAAGGCGCCCTGAGGAAGGTAGGATTTTAGTTGGGACTTGAAGAAACCAGAGAAGTCAGGACGAAGAGATAAGAGGGAGAACATTCCAGGGTTGGGGGACAGCCTGAGAAAATCCTGGGAGCCAAGAGAGATAGAGTGTTTTATTCCTGGAAGACTCAGGAGAGCAGGGTCACTGGATCAAGCAGTATATAGAACAGTAGAAGGCATAAGAAGACTGGAAAAATAGGAAAGGGCTAGGTTATGAAAGGCTTTGAGTATTAAATAGAGAATTTTGTATTTGATCCTGGAAGTGATAGGGAACCATTTAAATTTGTTGAGTATGGAGTGACATGATTAGACCTGAGCTTTAGGAAGATGATTTTAGTGGCTTTTAAATTTTTATTTATTTTAGGGGAATTTTAAAAATTTTTTTATTTAGTGGAATAGAGGATGAGTTGGAGTGGGAGAGACTTGAGGCAGGCAGGCAGCCAGCCCCACCAGCAGCTGTTGTAATAATCCAGGCATGAAGTGATGAAGGTCTGTGCTGGGTGGTTGTAGTATCAGAGGAGAGAAGGGTTTATGTTTAAGAATGTTGCAGAGGTGAAATTGACAGGTCTTGGCAACAAGATATGGAGGGCTAGGAGATATGGGGAGGTGGGGTGGAGTCAGTCTTTAAGGTAAAATTTCTTAAATTAGATTTTAAGAATTTTTAAATACAAATTTCACCTGCATTTCAGGTGATAATTCAATTTAAATCAGCAAATATTTATTGAGAACTAGTGATTTTTCAGGCTGTATACCATAGATCCAGGTAGAAAATAGCCCAGGAGGATGTCTGTCAATTGGGGAATGGCTGAACAAGTTGAGGTATATGCATGTAATGGAATACTATTGTGCTATAAGAAATGATGAGCAGGCAGGCTTCAGAAAATCCTGGAAGGACTTAAATGAACGGATGCTGAGTGAAGTGAGCAGAACAAGAACATTGTACATGGTAACAGTAACATTGTGCAATGATCAAGTATGATTGACTTTGCTCATCAATGCAATGATCTAAGATAATTCCAAAAGACTTCTGAAGGAAGATGTCCTGCATCTCCAGAGAAAGAACCAATGGAGTTTGGATGCAGATTGAAGCATACTCTTTTCACTTTTTCAGGTTTTTATTTTCGTGGCTTTTCCCTTTTGTTCTGATTCGTCTTTCACAACATGACTAACTTGGAAATATGTTTTACACACTTGCACATGTATAACCTACATCAGAATGCTTGCTGTCTTGGGGAGGGAGGGAGAAAAAATTGGAACTCAAAATCTTTCAAAAAAATTAATGTTGAAAACTGTCTTTACATGTAATTGGAAAAAATGAAATAGTATTAAATAATAACAATAACAGAAAATCAACAGAACAGAAAGAAAATAGCCTAGGTTCTATTCTTGAGGAGATGGCAATCTAATGGGGAAAGGACAAGTGCGTATTATCACTAGTATGTAGGGAAGAGTGAGCTTAGTGTGATGCAGAGGTGCCTGCAAAGTGTAGAGAGCACTGTTCATCTTGTCAGTGAGTAAATCAGGAAAGGTTCAGAGGAGAACAAGGAGCCTGAAATGGACCTTGAAGAAAGAAGTTATGTCATAGGTAGAGATGGGGCTAGGATGGGGCATGGCACAGATTAGGGATCCATTCCAGTCACAGGAGCAAGGCATGAGTTAAGGGTATATGGTCCAGTTTAGCAGAAACTTTGAGTTCGTGAATGGGAACTCTCTGAGAAAAGGTTGGGGATGTAGGTGGGAGGCAGACTATGGCCTTGAATGCTAGGATCAGAAGCTTTTTTATTAAGATTTTATAACAGAGCTTACATTTATGAAATGCAGTATGACATAATATAGTAGATAGAGAACTGTTTTTGTAACCCGAAACACCTCACTTAATTTCTGTTTTTTGGTCTTTTTGGAGGGAGTAAAGCAGGGCAATTGGGGTTAAGTGACTTGCCTAAGGTCACACAGCTAGTAAGTATTAAGTGTCTGAAGCTGGATTTGAACTCAGGTCCTCCTAACTCCTAACTCTATTCACTGCATCACTTAGCTGCCCCTACCTTACTTAATTTCTCAATGTCCTAGATAACTTGAAGACTATAAGTTGAAGGAAGGATCTTTATTTGAACTGGTAGGAGATTCTTCCTCTAGGAATTCCCTATATCAACTAAATCCCAGGCCCATCCTTATGTAATTATATATTTGCATGTGTATAACATTATATAATAATATTACAATGTATTATATATATTATATAACTATGTCTAGAAATATAATATGGTATAGTGGGGCAAGGGCTGGTACTGAAGGAATTTCACCCACTGTTGAAATCATGGCAAGCAAAAGAATGTCTGCATATTTTTAATAATTAAAAGTATCCATCAAATAAATAAATAAATGGCTGAGTACTGAGGCAGAAAGCCCTGTGCTTCACTAGCAATATCTACACATAGGATAGATCTCTTCCAGATACTCTACAGAAGAGGTGTCAAACTCGTGGCCCACAAACTAAATAAAAATATAATACAACATAGGTAATGTTAGTTTGTGGTTTTCTAAGTCAATATGCAGGCTGGTAGGGGAAGATCCATTTCTATTTGACTTGGATACCACTGTGTGGGGTAACAAAGACCCTTACCCAAATTAAACTCAGAGGCTTCTCAAGGTAGAAAGTAGAAAAGAGTTTATTACAATTCTCATGAGTAAAGGGCGACTCCCACTGAGTGCATTCAGTACATTCTCAGTGTCAGATCGGGCCAGGCATAAAGAAGATACATATTTTTATAGCCCCAGCCCCTTTACCTACTCACAATCGCCCCCTCCCCCCCCCAGCCACCTTCCTCTCAGCTCCTCCTCTTGAGCTTTGAGGGCAAAATCGAAAATGCGATAAATCTCACCCAAAGACAGTAATAGCACCTATAGTAAGCAGACGCACTTGTTCTGTAAATTTAGCAGTCCATACAGCTCCTACATTTCTCGAGGCCTCCTTTTCTTTTAATTAATGAGCAGACGTGACCAAAACCTGTCTTTGTTCCTGTAACACTTCATGGTCCGTTTGCCCCTACAGTAGAAATGGGTGAGGAACCAAGCAGATGTGATTATCCTGTAGATTTCATATCCTAAGATTCCTTGTACAGCTCCCATCCTTGTTAGTCTCTTAACCTGGCTAATCATGCAGGTGTGTTTGCCTCCCGTGTTCTCATTCTTGGAACACTTCAAGGTCCGTAGCTTGTTTGTTTTTTTTAAAGAAAAACTGGCTTAAAAACCCCGCCTTTAGTCCTATGAGGGTCCCTTAGCCTAAACGTTCATAAGGGGTCTTCGCCGTATCTCACACACCACCGCTCTAAAGGAATTCGTGAATGGCACGAGAAGTTGGTCTCTATGCCCCTTGAGGCTCCTTCCAACCCTGAGTCATGTGGTTTTAATTCTTTTTTTTTTTTTTTCAGGAAGTAAAGAGCTTTTATTGAAGCTGGCTGTATGTAAGGGGAAACAAGGCAGAAAACAGGAGTTACTGGGAGGAAGCCATGATGCTGGAAACACTCTCAAAGTCGATCTTTTCCACAATGTTCTTGGGCTTGATACTCTCTTCTTGGCTGCAAATGAAGACCTGCCCGGCTTCGTTGGAGCTCCAGCCATACTTGCTCATCCACACTTTCAGCTGGTTGTCTGACAGATCTCC
>CM053593.1:349562945-349586818 GCA_028646575.1 Pseudocheirus occidentalis | reverse complement strand
AGGGTGGCCAGGTTCTCAGGATTGTACCTGTCGATGCCCTTGAGCAGCTTCCCCACGTTCGCGCGCATCTGCTCGAACAGCGCCATGCCTTCCTCCTTTCCGCAAGCAGAAACAAACGCCGAGGCCCCATGTGGTTTTAATTCTAACGCAGAGCAAGAAGAGATCTTTAATTTGTTGCCTAGCTTTAAGCAGGTCTGTACGTCCGTAGCCTATTAAGCCAATATCTCTGTGCCTCTGCGTATATTGGAGTGTGTAACTGCTGTGTGTTTCTAGTTTTATGTTGTGTTGCTGTTTTGTGGATCTCTAAGTTTGTTTACGAGGGTGATACTGGATATTTAGACTTGAGTTCAAATCCTGCCTCAGACACTTACTAGCTGCATGACCCTGGGCAATTCACTTAACTTCTCCTTGCCTCAGTTTCTTCATCTGAGGTTAATAATGGCCCCTATATCCCAAGGTTGTTCTGAGGACCAAAGGAGATCATAATTGTAAAGCCCTTAGTGCAATCTTTGGAACATATTAAGTGCTATATTAGCTATTATTATTCTTGTTATCAATATTATCTTTAGATGTTCAGGCAAGTTTAACCTCTTGTCTGTCCCTTCCTCCCAAGAGTCACCTTCAATACTCAGGTCTTGTTTCTTGGGGAGGTTTGTTCTCCCCTTTCTCTAGCTTTTGCACTGGTTCCTCTCTCTTCTTCCCTCCTATCTCCCCAATCAATTCAGTATAATTCAGGATACGTTTATTAAATGCCTGTTGCCTTCAGGCCGTTGTCCTAGGTACTGAAGGAAATACCAGGCTTTGATACCAGAGTGTCCCCACTGTTGTAGCAATTTTAGGGTAGTGGCAGATAAGACTCATAATTGTAAATATAGCAGTGATCCAGAGAGGAGCAAAACAAAAGACTTAGAGGAAAAAGTCATTAACAAATTTGGGGCGGGGAGAGGAGGGGAAGACCTGAATTAGGCTTAAAGGACAGACTGCAATTCAGTAGGGTCATGAGGTAAAGGAAGAATGTAGGGGATGTCAAGGGATGTGTAGAGATGAGAAAGTTCAGGCAACTTTGGAGGTCAGAGAATAGTATAGTTTATCTGGGTCATGGAGTGTCTGAAGGTTAATTGTATGAGAAAAGGCTGAAAAAACAGGGTGGTATCAGACTGTGTTGGACCTTGGATACCAGGCAAAGGTTTTAATTTTACTTGCTGGCAATAGGGAACCACCAAAGTTTGTGTTTCATTTCATTTTGTTTTTGTTTTTTGGCTATCTCTTTCAGGTTGAGACTGCAGCGGCTACTCATGGTCAGATCCCATGAATGATCAATATGGGAGTTTCTGACCTAGGCTGGTTAACTCTGTCTTAGGCAGCCTGTTGCCCCCTGTCACTGTCCTCCCTCCCCTTGCCTTGCCGTACTGGTACTAGACACCAGCATAGGGCTTGGCCCTATAGCAGCTCAGAACTCCCAGGCTCAAGCAATCCACCAGTTTTAGCTTCCTCAGGGGCAGAGATTACGGCATGAGACACTCAAGATTTTTGAGCAGAGTAGTAACATGACCCGATCTGTATATTAAGTTTAGCTTATCTTTAGTTATATGAAAAAATGCTCTAAATGACTAGCAATTAGAGAGATGCCAATCAAAACAACTCTGAGGTACCACATTATACCTATCAGATTGGCTAACATGACAAAACAGGAAAAGTGATAAATGTTGGAGATGTGGGAAAGTTGAAACACTAAGTCATTGTTGGTGGAGTTGTGAATTGATCCAACCATTGTAGAGAGCAATTCGGAACTATGCCCAAAGTGCAATAAAAATGTGCCTACCGTTTGACTCAGCAATACCATGTCTAGGGCTATATCCCAAAGAGATCATAAAAATGGGAAAAAGACCAACAGGTGCAAAAAAATTTATAGCACTTCTTTTTGTGGTGGCTAAGAACTGGAAACTGAGGGTATGCCTATCAACTGGGCAATGCATGAATACGTTGTTGTATATGAATGTAAATGGAATACTATTGTGCTCTGATGAACAGGTAGACTTCAGAAAAACCTGGAAAGACTTATATGTACTGATGCTGAGTGAAGTGAGCAGAACCAGGAGAACATTATACGCAGTAACAGCCACAGTGTGTGATGACTGACTTTAACAGATTTAGCTCTTCTCAGCAATGAAGGACCTAAAACAATTCCAAAAGATTCATGATGGAAAACTCCATCCACATCGAGAAAAAGAAATATGGAGTCTGAATGCAGATTGAAAGAGCCTCTTTTATTTTTTCGTTTTGTTTTGTTTTATGTTTTTCTTTCTCATGGTTACTCCCATTCACCCTAATTCTTCTATACAGCATGACTAACATGAAAATAGGTTTAATAGGACTGTATATGTAGAGTTTATATTGGATTGCCTGCCATCTTGGGGAAGAGGAGAGGAGGGAGAGGGAGAAAATTAAAAACTTATGGAAGCAAATGTTGAAAACTAAAAATAAATAAATCACATTACTAAAAAAATAAAGAAATTTAGCTTGGCAGTATGAAGAATGAATTGGAAGGGTAGGTGAGAAATTATTTGGTCAGTGAAAGTATCTACCCAGAGGAAGTGCTTGAGTCAGGGCACTAACAAACACTCCCATTGAGACCTACTCCTTCTGGCAGTGCATTCTTGTCAATGCACAACAAGCATGGGTGACCCCAAAGATCATAATGATAAATGTAGATGGATGAACATGTTAGAGGAGAGGGAACAGGACCTTGTAGAGGGTGTTACATAGGCCGTAAGGAGGGATCACATCAAAAAGGTCATAGCAGCCTGTATATCAAGAAGGTGTTGCACAAGAACTATAGTCCAACCTTGGCATTACATTATGGGGAGAAATTCTGACTATTACATGATTCATGACAGTGAGCGATCTCATCAATTTCTACATGGGTCAAGTTGCAGTTCTTCCATTCAAGTCTAGGTAGGGTGTGGACTATTCTTTTTACTCAATGATCCATCTAAATAACAAAAGCTGCAGCCTAAATTCCAACTGCTGGAGACTGAAATCTTTAGCCTTGACATAGGAATACTTAGATCTTTAAGACACAATTGTGTTGTTGTTGTAAAAGGCAGTCTATGTACTAGTTTGTTGTGGTAACAGAACAATCACCAACAAAGTGTACATTTGCACTGATTTCCTAATCCATGCTCTATTACCCCCTTTTGCCCCATACAGATTCACTTTTAAAAATAAAACCGTTGGAGACATGATTTTTTTTTTTAAAGAATGAATGAGTGTGGGGTGGTTAGTTGGCACAGTGAATAGAGTACTGGACCTGGAGTCAGGAGGACCTGGGTTCAAATTCAGCCTCAGTCACTTAACACTCACTAGCCATCTGACCTTGGGATACGTCACTTAACCCCAATTGCCCTGCATTTCCCCCTCCAAAAAGCAAAAGAAGAAGAAGAAGAAGAAGAAGAAGAAGAAGAAGAAGAAGAAGAAGAAGAAGAAGGAGAAAGAGGAGAAAAGAATGAATGAATGCTTTTCTTTCACAATATAACTGACATAGAAATGTGTTTTGCATGACTACACATATATAACCTATGTCAAATTGCTTACCTTCTTAACGAGGGAGGGAGAGAATTTGCAACTCAGAATTTGAAAAAAAATGTTAAAATTATATTTTTCATGTAATTGAGGAAAATAAAGACAATTTTTAAAAAGGAAGGAATGAAATGGAAGGAAGAGAGAAAGGAGTGGTAGAAAGAGTTGTTAGTAGAAGATTACAATAATTCAGAAAAGTGGCAATGGGATCCCATATCAAGGTTATACTAGGCATACATGTGAAGAGACAGATCTGGGGAATATTGCAGGAGAAGAAGTTATAGAACTTGATAAATGATTGATTCTGAGGGTTGAGAGAGAAGAAATAGTCAAAAGATAAAATGACAAAGACGGGAGGAAAGAGGAATAACTGTGCTTTTAACAGAAACAAGGAAGTCAGAGGAAGCTGCAGGTCTGGCGAGAAAGAGAACAAACTTGGTTTTGAACATGTTGAGTTTGAGGTACCAATGGGATATATGGAGGTGATGTCCCATAGGTAAGTAGAGATGGGCCTCTGAGGCTGAAGAGCGATCTGGGAGTTATCTGTATGGAAGTGATAATGGAAGCCATAGGATTGGAGGAGATTACTAAGCAAGAAAACCTAGAGAGAACAAACTCAAGTGAAGAATAGAACCTCGGGGACCACCCACCCTCTAAGAAGTCGAGGAGAGAACAAGAATTCAAGGAAGGAGGCAAACAAGCAGCCAGTCTGGAGCAAGGAGAACAAGGAAGAGTCTGTGAAACCAAGGGGGGATATAGAAGGAAAGGATGGTCAACCTTGACCAATGTTGTAAAGACATGAAGGAGGTTTCAATGAAAGATCATAGAATTTGGATGATTTGGAGGTCATGGGTGAATTTTGAAGGAGTAGTTTCAGTAAATTGGTTTGTGTAGAATGAGGATTTTAGGGGATTGTTGACAGACTAGGAAGTCAGCAAATAAAGACATTCCTGGAGGGCACAGAAAGTTGTGGAGAAGGAACGTAAGACTTGTGTGGCATAGTGGAAAAAACCTATAATTTGGAGTTAGAAGACCTGGGTTCAAATCTCAGTTTTGCCACTAATTGACCTTAAACAAATCATTTACTCTCTCTAGGCCCTGATTTCCTCATCTGTAAACTGAGGAGGTTGGACTGCCTGACCTCTAAGGTCCTTTTCTAGCTTGAAATCTATGGGCCAATGAGCAATTAGTAGTAGGGAAAGAATATTTGAGACTGAAATGTGAGGTCTGAGATTGTTTCTAAATCAATGGGCATTTTGCAGCTCCCAGGGAGCTAAATAAGGAAAACAAGATACATGAAAATTTTAATATATATTTAATATATAGGTCACTATAGATTCACATAATGCCAAAAGGGGTGATTGCCCTGGGAGACCCAGAGCTCCATTTTGAATTTTAAATTGCATTATAAGGGGGAGTTGGTCTCAGTGACTCTGTTGCCCAGGGTCCCACCTCTTTTTAATCATTCCAAGAGAGATATTTCAGTGGACTGAGAGAATATTATGGTATGGTGGGAAGCATGATGTTCTTGGAGGCAGAGAGACTTGCCTTTGAATCCTCTCTTTGAATCTTCACCTTTGACAAATACTGTCTTTGAACCTGAGTTTCTCTATCTGTAAAATGGCAGTTACAATGTTTGAGACTCTAATGAGATGAGGTATGCAAAGCGCTTTGGAAACCCTTGTTAAAAGGTTATGCAACCATCAATTATTGTTAAATCATCCTTGTATCCCAGGGTGATCCAAATCTCTCTAGGGATTTAGAGATTGGTAAATATTCACTTTATTTTACCTGACCTCAGGGCCACCACACCATTTCCCAGCCTTCTCGAAGCCATGTTGCCAGAGCTACAGTCTTCCTCTGCCCCTGAAATGAAAAGTCCCATTCCTGGGCTCTGATGAGGAATCCTCTTTCTTTATCCTAACGAGGCCTTCTCCCTCCCCAACCCTGCCAACTCTAGCACCAAAGCATTGGTTTCTCCTGTCAAAATGTAAACTCCTTGAGAGCAGGGGCTGTGCTGACTTTTTGCATTTGTATCTGCAGTGTTCATCAGCTTCGTGTCTGTTCCTTACTAAGCTGGTCCAGCTTGAAGGAAAGGCTGAATTTTTTGGCAGCTGGGTGGTACAGTGGGTAGAGTACCAGGAACACCTGAGTTCAAATCCAGCTTCAGACACTTATTAGCTGTGTAACCCTCCAATATCTTTGCCAAGAAAACTCCAAGTGGGGTCGCATGACTGAAAAAAGACTACACAGCAACAATGAAGTGCTTAATAAGTGCCTTTTAATTCATTCATACATATGTATTTTTGTTTTCAAATTGACAAAGGGAAAATTTTAACTCAGGCCATTGGGGTTCTAATCAGGCCTCTTCGATGATAAATTGGAGAGTACTTTAATTTGTTTGAGAAACTGGAAAACTGCCCAGTGCCCACTATGAGGAAGAAGCTAGGGACAGAAAGGGAAAGGGAAGAGGAAGTAGGAAGCATCCTCCTCCTCCCAACAGAATCCCAGAGTTGGAGTGTGACCTCCAGGAGACAGCCCTTTATAAAACCTCAGTAAAAAGTAACTTGCTACTTCCTAAACAGAATTTGTGGATAGATCTAATTGTTATCAAGCCTAGTTCTATCTCTTTGCAACTTTTCAACCCATTGCCCCTAACTCAGCCTTGTGGGGCTAAGAGAATCCCTCTTCTCCATGACAATCCTTCCCAATATTGCAGATGTTATCCCCACCTGCTCAGATTGTCTCTTCTCTAGAACATACACCCCCAAGTCCTTTAGTTCTCATATGGAATGGATAAATGAATGAAAAAATGACTAAGTATTCCTGAAATGAAACTACGTTTCAGGCGCTGTATTAAGTGCCTGAAATATACAATCAGGCCAGTAAAATAGTACTTGCTCCTCAAGGAGCTCACATTCTAATTGGAAAAGATAACACATCTAGGGGAAGGTGGACCAGAGAGGAATATCAATTGATTGTATACTGTATAATAAGGTGTATTCTTACCAGTCAGAGCCCAGAGTCCTGGGTGTCAGAGTATGATTGCCAGAAGGAGGTAGAAAAAAAAAGACTGTAGTGGTTTTGTTTGCTGCATTAGAATGGAGTCTCCTTGAGGGAGGGGAGGTTTTTGCCTTTCTTTTTATCCCTGGGGTCATCACTATAGCTGGTGCTTACAAATGCTTGTTGACTGTTGACTGCTTGGCCTTGATTATTACTCAAATTTGTTCACGAAATAGGGGAAGATATTTGGTAGTGATGCTATAGCAAAGGAGAGAATTTCATATTACAGGTCACCTTCATGGGAGTGGGTAAAAAGTCTAGTATCCTGGCATACAGCAGGAGAAGGGGATGAATAGGCAGATTCCCAAGGGAGACCTCCTCTAGCTTTGTTTTTTCTGAAGACTCATGCTTAGTTTTGATTTCAATGAAACAGGATGCTCAGATTACCTGCTTTGAGAAACTCACAACTTAATTCTGCACTAAGTCCCCCATCTATGGGGACTTTTTTTGGTGAGGCAATCAGGGTTGAGTGACTTGCCCAGGGTCACATGGTTAGTAAGGGTCAAGTGTTGGAGGGAGGATTTGAACTCAGCTTTTTGTGACTCCAGGGCTGGTTCTCTATCCACTGTGCCACCTCACTGCCCCATAGACGGGGCCTCTTAACGAACCAAAGTTTGAGGAACAATGGGGCTACAACACATATGAACAAGGAGGACCGAAGTTGAACTCTCTGGGCATTCTCCTCATTCTCAAATCTGCACTTGGGGGCTCTACTGAAAGGAATTCTGTGAATCAGTGATTCTCCCACTCACAATTGCAATCTTTCTCAGGGAGGGAACCACAGTTCTGAGGGACCTGTAGGGGGCAGGAATGTTGGATGAGCTGCAGATCTTCCAAACTGGGGAAGCTTCAAACATGAGTCTTTCAGGGATGAATTACAACCTGTTTATGATCCAGCATCCTGCTAGCACAGATTTGAACTGGCATATACTTGATTTTGTTTCTTGCTTAATCTGAGAAACCAGAGAGTTTGGGATCCTTGCCCGAACACAATTAAGATGGGTTGAAAGATTTCCTTTTGAGAGCAAGGATTTTTTGGTCTTTGTATTCTCAGTGCCTGCACACATAATAGGCAATTAATAAATGTTTATTACCAATGTGGGAATTTGGTTTGCTTGCCTGTACATGTTTGTAACATGGTTTTTCTTGTTTTCTCCATGTGGGTGGGAAGGAGTGATTGGAAGAGAGATTGCAGACTTGAAAACGAAATACAAATGACTTTGAAAAAGAAATGCCTATTGATTGATTGGGCATGAAGAATGGTATCTGGGGGACAGAAAGTGCAAATGAGTCCTACAAAGCTGGCTATTAATTCTCTGCACTATGGCATTAACCAATTCCCCCATTTTAACCTCTACTCGGTTAATTCTGGTGAGCAGAGGAAAAATACCAGGGTCACAGGGTTCAGCTCTGGTGTGGGTCAGTCAGCTTCCATTCATTCCCATGACTACAGCCCCAACACCCTAATTCCAGCCAGCTGCCTTCCACATCCATAAAGTGGGGCCATAAGGGGAACAGAGGGATAAAATGCATGAGAATGAACTGACTTCAGGCCAAATCTCATTCCCACTGGATGGTGACTGAGAACAATCATCGTGCCTGATTTGCCTTTTAAAAATCATCTGTATATTGACTGCAAAATAATTGATTACAAAGCTTTCTGAATGTCCAGATTAAGGTGACATAGACATATAATCTTCTAAACTGAAGAAAAACTAATCTGAAGCAAAATCCAGCGGAGATTCTTGACTTTCAGATGTCTCCTGTCTAGTCTGTATGGAAAGGAGTTGCCAGACCTAAATGGAGTACTTTTCACTACAGGTAGCATGAGATTCATCCCCAAACTTCTATGCTGGATGACATGAACACAGATGCTTAGTGCTTTGTTCATTAGTGTATCATGGTTTTTACAAGAGAGTAACTACAAATTCTCTTGGCTGAGTATCAATGGTTATAGCCCTGGCCCTGGAGTCAAGGAGATTAGAGTTCAAATTCAGCTTCAGAAACTTACTAGGTGTGTGACTGGGCAAGCCACTTCCATTTTGCCTGCCTTGGTTTTCTCAGCTGGAAAGGGAGGATTATAATAGCTACAAGTGAGACAGAGGTGGTGCAGAGGATAGAGTTTGGGGATAGAAGAGTGCTGACTTTGGAGTCACCAGACCAGAGTTCAGGTTCTCCCTCCAATACTACTTGACTGACATGGGGCAAGTTACTTACCTTATTTCGTGCCCAGTTTTCTCAATATGTAAATTGTAGTAAAAAAGTAAAATGAGGAGATTGGACTAAATGGCCTCTGAGGTCCCTTCCAGCAGTACATCTATCATCCTATAAATCCTGCCTCTGACATACACTGGCTGTGTGACCATGGAAAAGTCACTACACCACTCTGGGTTCCCCACAACTTTTTTTTACACTATTGTATTCAAATGTATTCCTACTTTACACTGAGTTCCCCCCAAAAGATGAAACCATATATTCAGGATTAAAAAAATTATACATACAAATGATTAATTAATGTTGTACTTTCTCTTCTTTAAAATGTTTTTTTCTGATGTATTTAATAACAAATATAATCAACTAAGCCAAGGAAAAAATGTCACACATAAAACAAAAAACTCGAAACTGTTTGCTATTTGTTTTTGGACTAGATTTGTGATTTCAGCGGCATTGGGATCTCCCAGGAGAGGATTCATCTATCAGTGAAGATCCTAGACAATCTTCAACTTGGACTCATAAAGTGTTATCTTGAGAATTGAGAGGGTAAAGTGCCTTGCTGGGATCACAGAGACAAAACGAGACAGGGGTAAGGTCTCTAGCCTCTAAACTATATTATATCTCTTCTTTCTTTTCTTTTGTTTTCTTTTCTTTTGTTTTCTTTTGTTTTCTTTTCTTTTCTTTTCTTTTCTTTTCTTTTCTTCCTTCCTTCTTTCTTTCTTTCTTTCTTTCTTTCTTTCTTTCTTTCTTTCTTTCTTTCTTTCTTTCTCTCTTTCTTTCTTTCCCTCTCCCCCCTTTCTGTCAGTGTTGTCTCTCACAGCATCACTTACGTGGAAATGTGTTTTGCATGACTGCATGGATAAAACCTATATCAAATTGCTTGCCTTCTCAATGAAGGGGAAAAGAAGGAAGGAGAATTCAACATTTGAAAAAAACAATGTTAAAATTGTTTTTACATGTAATTGGGGGAAAAATTAATTAAAGAAAATGATTAGGAGTTAGGTAGCTGGGAGTGGAAGAAAAAGGAAAAGAAGATTGGAGTCAGGTGGTGCAGGGTCCAAATGCCACCTCATATACTAGTGAGGGGGGCTTATGGATTCTACTTTCCCTGAGTCTTAATTTCTTCATCTGGAAAATGACAATAAAAGTAATTTACCTCCCATAGCTGTTGTGAAAATCAAAAGAGATCATTTATGCAAGGTACTTTTTTTTTTTGGAGGACAGTTGGGCTTAAGTGACTTGCCCAAATTCACACAGCTAGTAAGTGTGTCAAGTGTCTGAGGCCGAATTTGAACTCAGTCCTCCTGACTCCAGCGCAGTGCTCTATTCACTGCACCACCTAGCCACCCCAACAAAGTACTTTTTAAACCTAAAAGCACCATGTGAATGTGAGCTTTTATGATTAATCTTGGGTCTCTAGTCTAAGGCTAGACCATTAGTTGTCTTTTTATGAACTAATTATTGTGCACTCCCAGGCTAGACCCTTTATCTCTATAAACTTTAGTTTCCCCATCTGTAAAATAAAAGAGTTTCTTAACCTGGGGTCCATGAACTTATTTTTTAGAAAATGATAAACAATTTTATAATTTCAATATGATTTTTCCTTCATGATGCTATGCATTTATGCATTTGAAAACATTATTTTGTGAAGGAGTCTTATAGACTTTCCTAGACTGCCAAAGGGGTCCCCAAAACAAAAAGGGGAACAACCCCTGGACTAGATGATTTCCAAGGACGCTTTTAGAAGAGGGGAGCACTAATATCTTTTTAACTGGTCATCTCAACATCCATTTGTACCAACTTTCAGGGGTGACCTGTCTTGGCCTTCTCCAACTTGTCAGAGAATAGTAGGGGGCTACAAAGCTTCTTCTCTTGTTTGCCCAAGGCCCAAATGCTGCTTAGGCAGGGAAGGGGAGGGCGGGGGGAGACACAATTACTCCTTCCTTGCCCCATCTCTTCACAGGCTTTCATCCATACCATTTTATAAATGCACCTCAACAGTTTCTGGCAATTCTTTTGGTTTGCATCCCATGAGTGCTACCAGATCAAGGTCAAACAGACACCTCTGCTTTGCTCTATGTTAGCAGAGAGTCTTGTTTGCAGATTTCAGGCCTTTGACCCTTCCATACATCTCCTTCAAAGCCTCTTATTCTGCCAATCTGGCAGCTCCAAGGACCATCTTTCCAGTGAAAAGCAAACAAAGGAGACTGGCCTCACTTAGGATGGCTCACAAATTTCTACCTCTAGGTGAACTTGGAACTCTCTTCATCTCTACATTGCCTCCAGAAGTCAAGATTTATTGAACCTCAGGGCCACTGGAGGGTTAAGTAGTAATTTACTCTTCTCAATACATAGGCTTACCAGAGCTTGGGTTAAAAAAACAAAACAAAATACAACAAAAGAAACAACACCGAGAGGTCTTAATTTAACTGCTTCTTTCCCCTCTCCCTCCCCTCCCGTTCCCTCTGGTCCCCTCCCCTCCCCTCCTCTCCCTTTCATTCCCCTCCCTTCTCACATTCTCTTCTTTCCCTCTTCCCTCTCCTCTTCTCCTCTCCTCTTCTCCTCTCCTCTCTTCCCCTCTCCTTTTCTCTCTCTCTTTCTTCCCTCCCTTTCCCTCTCTTCTCTCATCCCCTCCCCTCCCCTCTCCCATCCTGTCCTGTGCCTTCTTCTTTTCTCCTTCTTCTTTCTTTCCCCCTTTCCTCTCCTCTTTCCTCATATCCTTTATGAAGCCAACAATTATTTCTTGTAAGGCAAAAAGATCTGGCAAAAGAAATATTATGTAATGCCCTTAGGGGCTTTCTCAAAGTGCTCTACAATGCAGTTAGCAAGGGACTGAGTGAAAAGGCAGGGATGGGGTGTGCCCATTGTTGATGGCAAATAAATCTGGAGATTGGGGTCAGAAAAAAAATCTATCTGGAATGTGCTAGAGGAGCCAGCCAGGAGGGTGGAAGCCAGTAACTTTGCTAAGCCACATCCTGGTAGGAATCTCCATAACTTCAACCACAGAATGTTTGCACTGCAAAGAACACTAGATCACCTGGTCCAGGGACTCTTTCCTGTGCCATGGACCCTGGGGGAGGTTATGGGATCTCGTAGGAGAATGTTTTTAAATGCATAAAATAAAATACTTGAGAGTTACAGAGGAAACCTATTATAGTGAAGTGCACTTATCAAAATATTTAAACAAAGAAGTTCATGGACTCTTGGTCTAAAAGGTAGGTCTTTCCAGCTCTAAATTGTATGAATTTAGAACATGTAGTCCAATCCCTCTCATAAAAAAAACAAAAAACAAAAAACAAGGAAACTGAGACCCCCTCCCCCAAAGAGATGTAATGATTTACTTGCAAGGTCAAATAGCTCATAAATGTGAAGTCAGGTGCTTTATATCTTGGGAAAATGTCCACTTAGAGTGCTGGTTCTCAACCTTCCTAATGCCGCGACCCTTTAGCGACCCTTTAATACTCATATTTGGGCATATCTGCATGTGGGTGGACCTGCCTGGAGACAAATAGAGGAGTTGTGTCTCAGTTCTTAAAACCATGGGAAATATGTGTTTTCCGATGGTCTTAAGCTACCCCTGTGACCCTTGTGAAAGGGTCATTTGATCCCCAAAGGAGTCGTGACCCACAGATTGAGAAACACTGACTTCACAATTAGAGTATGGAGGGGACCTTTGAGGCCATTGAGAACAACCCTCCTTCATTTCATAAATGAAGAAGTGAGGAACAAAGGGGATTAAATGACTTTTCCAGGGTCACAGAGCTTGTGACTGCATTAGGATTTGAACTCATGTCTTCCTGACTGAATCCAGCACCACAATCTCTACATCATGTTTCCTCTCTCAACCTACTCTTTCTTGCTATTGTTCCTCCTCCCTCCCTGGCTATTCACTTTTCAGGTTTGGGGCATGATTTGGGAAACCACATATGGGTCCATAATCCCAAAAGCAGCATCTACTTTAGAGACTGCATTTCTCATTGCATGCTCCAAAACCTGATGGCCACTTTGGCCATACTCTAGTGTAGTTTAGTTTAGTCTCCAAGTGCAATCTTTGGTTCTGCTTTGGACTTTGGGGAAAGGGAGAGGGCTGGTCCTAAACAAAAAGAGAATCATAAAATTGTCCCCTACTCTTCCCTCCTCGTTTACACTTTCTCCAGATTCTTCTATTCCTGACTCCTTTCTCTCTCCTTCTTTCTTAGAACTGACTGCTGATTTCAGAGACTTTGTTACCATGATGAGCCCAGGTGCTATAATCACAATCCATCACTTCTTTTTTTGGCTTTTTGGAAGGGGGAAGGCAGGGCAATTGGGGTTAAATGACTTGCCCAAGGTCATACAGCTAGTAAGTGTTAAGTGTCTAAGGCCAGATTTGAACTCAGGTCCTCCTGACTCCAGGACTGGTTCTCTATTCATTGTGCTCCCTAGCCACCCCAATCTATCACTTCTTGAGAAGCACCTGAGACTCACCCAAAGATGCAGCTCAGTCTGGCACCTGAGAGCCAGGATTCAACTTCAACCTTTGCACAATGCTGGAGTACATCGATCCCAGTCCTACATCAAGAGACAGCTTGTTGGAATCAAATATCCATGTGATCTCAAGCCTTACAGAGAGTCAGATCTCCTTTTCATAGAGAAAACTTGACTATTAATTGTCAAAGGGGCAAAGTTAAAAAAACTGAATTAATAATCAAAATCACAGAATTTTTGAATTGGAGAACCAAGTCATTCTGCCCCAACTAGAAAGGAATCTTCACTAAAGCCAGTCAGTTACGTGGTCATCCATGAAGCCTCTGATTAAAAACCTCCAATGAGGGGAATTCAGCACCTCTGGAGGCAACTCATCCTACTTTGAAACAAGTTTTCTCTGACATCAAACCTGAATGTGTCTCCTTCCAACTTTGATCCATTGCTCCTAGTTCTGTTCTCTTGGGTCAAACAGAACAAAGTGAACCCTTCTTACGTGACAGTTCTTCAAATACTTGAAGATAGTTAACATGTTCCCCAACCCTCATCCCACTATAGAGTTTTCTCTTTTCCAGGCTAGACATCACCAGTTCTTTCCATTGTGCTCATATAATAATAACAGCTAACATTTATAAAGTCCTTACTATGTGCTAAGCACTATGTTAAATATTTCGTAATTATTATTTAATTTGATCCTTACAACAACCTTGGTAGGGAAGTGCTGTTATGATTCCTACTTTATGGATGAGGAAACTGAAGCAAATAGAAGTTAAGTGACTTGCCCAGAGTCACACAGCTAGTAAGTGTCTGAGGCCGGATTGAACCTCAGGTCTTCCTGATTCCAGGCATGGTGCTCTATCCACTAAGACTCAGAGCCTTTAATCACCTAATTGCCCTCCTCTGGCTAGTCTCCAGTTTATCAATGTACTTCTTAAATCCTGATGACCAGAATTGAATGCAGTATTCCAGATGAGGTCTAATGAGTACAGAGGCAATTGAATCATGACTTCCATATTCCCAGAAGCTGTGGCTTTCTTAATGTAGCAGAAGCTCACATATCACTCTGCTGGACCTTATTAAGCCTGCAATTTATTGACTAGCCTCTCCTACCCTACCTCCCACCTTTTTCAGCTAGTCCAACCCAGTTTTAAATAAACTGCTATATAATGATCCTTCACTCACCCCGTAGGATCACAAATTAGAACTAAAAGGGATTGTGAAGTCAAACTTCCTCATTTTACAGATGAGGAAACCAAGACTCAGAAATGGTTAAGTGACTCATCCAGGGTCACACAGGCAGTAAGTTGAAGAACCAGGATTTTAACCCCAATCTTTTGACTTTAAGTCCAGCAATTCAAATCAGCAATTTCTACTGAAGTTGATTTTTTTGAAAAAGTCAAGTTAAAACATTTTATTTAGCTTTCTGGGCAATCTATTACTTCTTCAAGAGCTGGTCTTATTTCCTCTGATACTTGTCTTTTTTTTTTTTTTTGGAAGGCAATTGGGGTTAAGTGACTTGCCCAAGGTTACATGGCTAGATTTCTGTTAAGTGTCTGAGGCCGCATTTGAACTCTGGTCCTCCTGACTCCAGGGCCAGTGCTCTATTCACTGAGCAACCCAGCCACCCCAGATACTTATCTTCTAACCTTACTGATTCTCTTTACCCTTCTTTCCTTTATTATTATTTCTTCTCTTTCTTTTCTTCCTTTCATCCCCCTTTCATCTACTCAGTCAATGAACATTTATTTGTCATACTTCGTAGGTTAATTGGGTAACAACAAAGATATGGAGCATTTGAACTTTTGAGTCTTGGGCATTGGTTTGAATGACTGTTGTCCTCACTACTTGTGTGATGTTGGGCAATTCACTTTGTGAGACAGAACACAATGGTGTAGCGGCAAGTGTGCTGGGTTTAGAATGGAACAATTTGGGTTCAAATTCTGCCTCTGAAACTCTCTGTCTCTGTGATATTGGTGCAATGAGGAGTGGCCACTGATTCCCCTCCTTATGAACATTTGCAGAAAGTTGCTGATACGACTTTGCATGTGGAGGAGGATGAGGAAGTTGCTTCTGGGAATCCTAATGTATAATACATTATACATTGTTGGAGTACCTTGGAGAGATTTTGGAGCATGTGTTAGACATTCTATAACCGGTTTGGGTCTGCTAACCATGTGGTAAAGAGTAGTCTTTTAAATTGCCTGGGGGTACATTCAAAATACAGTATTTGACCTGTTCCCTTCTCTAGGTTTGAACTCTTATCTATGGGACTCCTTGGCTGACATCATGAAGGAAGTTGAAAGCTACAACCTTATACATATCAACAGATCAGGAAAGATTGCTATCCAAAGTTTGGGAATCCAGGGATTCAGTCCACATTGAGTTTTACAGCCAAACCAGCCATCAATGCCCAGAGGAGCAAGGAGAAATTTTCAGGATTCATTCAGGAATAATGCCAAATTTGTATGTGAACTTGGGAGGATCTATGCTACTTAGACACTGCCTTAAATCTGAGACTACTCTCCCCAGAGACTGGTATGATATAGGGGAGAGTACACCCTGAAGTGCTGGAAGGAAATATTTATACTTCTATTCTTGCTAAATCTTCAAAGGAAATATCTCTTTGTAAAAACTGGTTCAAGTTATTTGGTTAAATGTAAGTGGGGCTTCCTCATCTGTAAAATGGGCCTAATACCTGTCCTAGCTTTCTCACAGGGCTGTTGAGAGGATTGAGTGAGATAATGAAGAAGGTAGTTTTATAACCCATGAAGATTCTACTCTACATATTTATTCAACACTTTATGACTTGGGAAATGCTTTACATTTATCATCTCATTTGTGTCTTACATCTGTAGAGCAACAATGTTTTTACATAAATTGCCTCTGACTCGACTATCGATCCTACATATAAGGCAGATAGGTCAGGCAGGTGATATTTCCCCCATTTTTCAGATGAGGAAACTGAGACTCAGAGATGAAGTGACTTGCTTTAGGTCAAATGGTTAGTTAGTCCCTACTGCGACTGTAAATCATGACTTCAGAACCGGTCATCCATTCCATTCACCTCTTTAGGACAGAAGCTATTGTCTAACTCCTAATCCGCTGCTTTTTCCTTTCAAGTGATGCTTTTCTGATATAAAGCATTGCCGTCAGATTCCACACTTCTCTTAGGGAAGATTCCAAAGCTTCTGATCTTGAAATCAAGAGAGACCTAAGTGGATCTAGAGAGAGGGGGGGGAGGGTGGAGGAGAGAGAGAGAGAGAGAGAGAGAGAGAGAGAGAGAGTCTTGATTAGCTTCCTCTGACCCTTTTGGCCTCTCCTATCTCAGCTTTTCTGAGTGACAAGCCATCCTGTAATCAATCAGGCAATTAGGATCTTTTATTCTGAGTGAGTTCTAGGCCAACCATGACGACATAAAGCTGGCTCATTCACTGCACTGCGGAAATATCCTTTTCATCCGCTTGTCCAATCTGGCCCTGGAGCTCCTGAGCCTGGGCCATTTTTTTTCTTGATAGCTCTCCAGGCAGGAATGGTCATGGGAGAAAATTTTCCATATGGCAACCAGTGATGGGGGGGAGATGAGTTTGTTTTGCTTTCAGATCTCCAAGATAATAGAAGTAGTGATGGGAACATGGGTCTTGGGATTGGCAGGGCCCTGTGTAACTGAGATATTGGGCATGTGCTCGGTCGCCTTTGCTGGCAGTGGCCAAGCTCCCCCAGACCCCTAGGGTGCTGAATAACCAAGAGCTTTATCCATGGCAAGCCTTATGCTGAATCTACAAGTATTACGGTGTGTGTGTGTGTGTGTGTGTGTGTGTGTGTGTGTGTGTGTGTGTGTGTGTACTATAAACTGTTTTTCTAAAAAATGTAATTAAATGAACGAGTGAATGAACACGCATTTACTAAATGTTTACTATGTGTCGGGCATTGTGCTAAGTGCTGATGACGTATATCAAAAAGGGACGCCATCTGTACGCTTAAAGAGCTTATATTCTAATAGGGGAGACAAGACAAATAAGCACCTTTTGTTGTTACATCATCCCAAATATATACTCTCCTCCTAACCTGCCCATTAAGACACACGTTATAATAAAAAAAACTTCAGAGGGAAAAAAAGGTAGCTCAGCAAAACCAGCCAACACATTGACTGTGCCATACTCATGATTCTCTGCTTCTGTAATGAAGGAAAGAAATTAATTTTTCTCAACTCTTCTCCAGGGTTAGGTTTAGTCAATATAATTACACAGCAGTTGGTTTCTTTTTAATGTTCTTTCTATTGCTGTAGTCATTGCGTGTGTATACACACATACACACACACACACACACACATATATATATATATGTATACATTTTTTATTATGCTCTTTCGCTTTGCATCAATTCATATAAATCTTCCCATCCTTCTCCGGATTTTTCATACTTATTTTTTTCTTATGGTACAGTGATTTCCCATTACTTCCATTTACCACAATTTGTTTACCCATTTCCCGTTTGTTGGACATCTACTTTTAGTGTTCTGCTGTGACTGTGTGGTTTTGATGCATGTGGGATCCTTTTATTCCATGCCTAGCAATCATCTTCCAAAGATGCCTTTTCAACTCTAAATTTTATTTTATGATCCTTTTGTATCTGTCCAGCAGCCTTTCCTTAGTTAGGTTTTTATCTATAGCTCTTCAAATAAGAAAAGCTAGTTTGTGATTGCTCTGAAAATCTAATTTCCTTTTGGGGAGGAGTATTTCTAGAAACTAGTAGAGATCTTTGGCAGGAGGGGATCCTAAGGAACATACAAATCATCCCCCCCCCCCCCCGAAGGAGTCTATAGACTTTACTAGATTGCCAAAGGGGTCCATGACACAAAAACCCCTTTGCTTTAGGGGTTCTGCTCTCAGGATCAGAACCAGCCTGGGTCCAGAGCTTTTGAGAAATCTGGGGTTATAGCTGTACTTGTGACAATCAAAGAAGTAGAAAAAATGCTTATTCATCCCTCTCCATCCTCTACCTTCTCCCTCCATTTCAGGGCCCTAATCCAAATCACCCAGATTGCTTTCAACTTTGGTGGCCCCATTCAGGCACTTCTTTAATAAATAATTCATTTGGCCAATGCTATCAAGCTTAGCTAGAGTTATTACTCTTGAAATTGAAAAGCCACTTCTGCCTGCATAGTCAGCAAAGGATTTAGAGATTCCATCAAATTCTTTTCCCATCTCTGTTGTATGGTTGATATTTTTTTTGGTTAACAATTCATCCAAACATCTATTCAATGTGTATTTACTGAGTACAGTACATATTCAAAGCAATGTGTTTGCTGCTGTGGGGATAAGAGCTATAAAGACAGTCTTTGTCCTGGAGGAATTTATGCTCTAGTAGGAGAAAAAACATATATATGTATGTGTGTGTGTGTGTGTGTGTACACACATACTTACATATGTGTGTATATGTGTATATAAATACATATGTATATGTGTATATATGCATATATACATACATGCAAAGAATTAAAATACAAAGCAGTGTGTGTTAGCTGTAGGTGATAAATACAGTGTCATTGGCATTAGCATACTACAGGAAATAAGAGTATATAAAAATCACTTCTAATGGCAGTGATTTTAGGAAGACTTTATGCAGCATATTAATTCCTATAATAGGTCTTGAAAGGTGGTAGAGTGGGCATGTGGAATGAAGATGGCATCCCAAGGCAGGAACTTTGAGAAACACCTCTAGAGAGACAGCGAGGTGATGGATAGAGTGTTGGACACCTGAATCTTGCTTTAGACAAGTATTAATGGGAATGACTTTTGGAGGGGGCATATGAATAGCATTTATGTGGCTCCAGTTCTGTGCCAGATGCTACGACAAGAGTTTCCACCGGTATAATCTCATTCAATTCTCACATCAAACACTCAAGGTAGTTGTTATTATTATCCGCATATTCCAGTTGAGGAACCTGATATAATGAGAGGTTAAGTAACTGCTTACCCAGGGACACATAGCTAGCAAGGTCTGAGGCTGGATTTGAACTCAGGTCTTCCTGATTCCAGTCTCCACTCATTGTGCCACCAACCTCTCCTTGTGCAACCTCTCTCGGACTCAATTTCTTCATCCATCAAATACTGATAATAATAGCATCTGTCTCACCGGATTATTACGAAGTTTGAATAAGATAATTTATGCAAAATGCTTTGAAAATTGAACCAAAATATAAATATGAACGATTTGTATTACTTACAGGGATTCTTAACCTTTTCCATGTCATGGAGCCTTTTGACAGTGTGGTGAAGCCTATGGACTCCTCAGAATTATGCTTTAAAATCACTGAAGGAAATTACACATTTCATTTAGAGGTAAGTGAAAATTTAAGATGTCATTATTGGCCATGTGAGTTCAGGGAGGAGGAAGAAGACACAGAGATCAAGCCAGAGCAATGCCATGGAAACCAAAGGAGAAGAGGGTAACATGAAGGAGAAGGCGATCAGTAGTAACAAATATCACAGAAAGGTGGGAAAAAATGAGGACCAAGAAAATGCCATTGTACTTGGCAATTAGGGAATCTCTGGTGACCTTTGAGATAACAGTTTCAGTGGAAAAGTCCAGGCTAGAACCAGATTAAAAGTGGCTGAGTAAGTAGTCTGTGGGGAAGTAGAGGCAGACAACACAGTTTGTAACCTACTATTTACAGGAGTTTAGTGATAAAAGAAAAGAGTGTGATGAGATGGTTTGAAGGAGTAACAGGAGAGATAACATATTTGTAGGTGGTGGGGAATGAATCAATAGAGTGGGAGAGATTAGAGATGCATGAGAAAGTCAGACTAATTTATCATGGTATAGTGCAAGGAGGACTGACCTTGGAATCAAAAGAGCTGGGCTTCATTCCCAGAACTGCTACATACTAGTTATATGACCTTGGGTGGCTTTGTTCAAAGTCTCTAAAAAGGATAATGAGTTCTACTACCTACCTTACAGTATCTCATGAGAATTGAATAAAATAATGTGGGTAAAGCACTTTATGAGCCTTAAAAAGTAATATGGGTGTGAGCTAACAATGTTACTTCTATAATTGATGGACAAAATCCTAGATGAGTTGGGAAAATATAGATTCAAGGCATAAGTGGAGGGATTGAAAAGAGACCTGACACTTCTAAGACAATGAGTTCTTGGGCTCCAATCTCCTGGGGACTGGGAGTGGAGGTTATTAGAGGACTTGAGTAGATGTATGTTAAAGATTTTGAGAGTAAATGGTGTTTAATGGAATACCAGGTCAGTCAAGTTCAGGTGGGGACAACCAGAGACATTGGCTCTGGAGTAACAGCTTCTGGATAAAATCTTCAATCTGGAGGGGAGAGGAAAAAGAGGAGAGAGTGAAAGGCATGAGAAAGAGAGAGAGAGAGAGACAGACAGACAGACAGACACACAGACACACAGAGAGACAGACAGAGAGTCACACAGAGAGAGAGGAAGGGAGGGAGAGAGGGAGACAGACAAACGGACAGACTGAGACACACATGCAGAGACACAGAGATAGAGAGACAGACAGATACACAAAGATAGATATACAGACAGACAGGCACACACAGAGACAGACACAGAGATAGAGACAAAGACAGAAAGACAGACACACACACAAACATACACACAGACACACAGAGAGACAGACAGAAAGAGACACAGAGAGAGAGGGAGGGAGGGAGATAGAGGGGGAGGGAGAGGGAGAGAGAGAGAGAGAGGAAGAGAGAGAGGGGGGGAAGGGGGAGAGAGAGAGGGAGAAAGAGAGAGATTCTATCTTCATATAGTTTCATATTTATCGTGTCACCCACCCAACCAAAACACATTGGTGCTTGGCTGACAATAAGGCAGATAACCACAGATTACATCTTGCCATCCTGCTGCAATCTGGTTTCAGGCAGCCTCTGCAAAACCTTGGGGAAGGGAAAAGCAGCTTTCAGGTACCTGCCTGAACAATAGCTTCAGAAGAGGCTCTTAATTGTCAGGATTCGAACTCCACCATTCCAAACAATCCAAATGGAAAAGAAATGATGATAACTAAAACTGCAACCTGATCACACAGACTGCTTTGTGAGGAGCATAGATTAAAAAGGAGCATCTTCCAAATACAGAAGGGACATAGAGGCAAAGACAAACTCACAGGAGTGGTACAACCACGCTGTTGGAACAGGGTCAGGAGGGCTTAAAGCCCTGAATTCATTCATTCATCGGACATTTATGAAGCACTAGTGGTGATGAAGCATGCTTCCCACCTCCTAGCACAGAGGTGTTAAACTGGAGGTACAGAATGAGACATTCATTTTCAGACCAGTAGATTTGTTTTGCTTGTCTCTACTCACTTGTTACAAGGGGGTGTTGGTGGGTAGTGGTGGTAATGTGAAAAACAGCGACACATGAATGAAACATATTAAAAGGCGTACAGGAGAGAGTAGATGTAAATTCAGAAGGGGACACAAGCAAGCAGTGAAGTTTTATTACCACTGTGTTAAATTAGCTATGTGTGTAGCAGGGGGAATGATCAGGGGAATCCTGCTCCATTGATTTTCCCCTAGACAAGTTGATAAAATTGTAGAACATAGTAGGTGGATAATAGAAACAGTCCCTTTACAAGGTATGAAGAAATTGTGTTATCCAGACTGATGGAATTAAAGGGCAGTTATCCAAAGATCCACTATTCCTTTGATTGTCCTTTAAAAATTGGGACATGGGCAGCTACGTGGTGCAGTGAATAGAGCACCAGCCCTGGAGTCAGGAGGTCCTGAGTTCAAATCCTACCTCAGACACTTGACACACTTTTACTAGCTGTGTGACCTTGTGAAAGTCACTTAACTTGCCTTCCTCCCTCCAACAAAACAAAACAAAACAAACTGAGGCACAACATCTAGGGATTTTTTTAGGAGTTGAGGCAGGAGATAGTTCTGACAGATGTGACTTCTGGCAGCAGAGAAGAGAGCAAGCTAAGGAAAAAAGAATACCATTCTTGAGTGGGAATCATTCCTCATTTTAGGGAGGAGACATTTCTTCCCCAGCTCCTCCCAAATCAGACACGGGAAGATAGAGCTATTTGTCCAGAAGGACATACCATACCGAGCACGGAGTGATCTCAGTTGAGAGTCAAGGTAAGAGAGAGCTTTGAAGAGTAAGACCTGTATAAGTCAAAGATTCAGCCCAAGGAGTTGATGTGTTGAAAGGAACAGCTAAGAAACCTACTCAGCAGAGCAGCTGCACCCAGGGGAGCATCGTGAGGACATCCTCAAGAGAACACGGAAAAGGGAGAAGAGAATGAGCATTTGTTAAAGTGCCTTCTATGGGCCAGGCACTGTGCTGAGCACTTTACAGACATGATCTCACTTTACCCTCACAACAAGCACAGCGGGTGAGGTAGGAGCTATTATATATAATCCCCATTTTTATAGTTGAGAAAATTGAGGTAATTAGAGATTTAAGTGACTTGCCCAACTAGTAAGCTAATAGTGTCTGAAGCTGGCTTTCGCCTCTGGGAAAAGTGTTTGGAGTGCCGGAGGTGTGTGTGCCTTGGCCACTCACTGTGTTCCCTCAGCACTGTGCCTTTCTACTGGTGTGTTTCAAACATGTGCCCACTATCGTTCTTTGTGGTTGTGGGAGAGAGTTCACCATGTTTGTTGGGGGTGGGGCTAGCGTTCTGTTACAACTGTTCAGTAAAAGGTTCTACTCTGCACTCATTTCATCCCTGGATGGTGATTAAAGGCAAAAGCATCAGTAGAGGTTTATGAGCTAAAGTTTTAGGAGTTTGGACTCACGAAATACTATGAACCTAAGGGCAGTTGCCCCTCTGGAGACTCAACCTGCTAGTGTGAGCCAGTGACTACGAGTAGTCCCAGAGGGGATACCACACACACTTATCAGCAACTCAACTGTATAACTTTCTGTATACTGAAATTCATGCCTGTTGATGTTCAGAAAAACTTTTTAAGTGGTTATGGTACATAGAGTCCTGTACCTGTCCTCTAATGGGCACAGGTACAAACTTCAAAGACCCACTGATTTCTCATCCAATTATGTTTGCAGGTTGGCAGGGGGATTAAGGCGGCAATACAGATAGATATTATACTAGGTGGCCCAGTGGGTAGAGCACTGGGCCGGGAGTCAGGAAGATGCATCTTCCTGAGTTCAAATCTGGCCTCAGACACTTACTAGTTTATGACCCTGGACAAGTCCCTCAATCCTGTTTGCCTCGGTTTCCTCACCTATAAAATGAACTGGAGAAGGAAATGGCAAACCTCTCCAGTATCTTCACCAAGAAATCCCAAATGGAGTCACTAAGAATCAGACATGACCTGAAAACAACTAAACATTATATCCTATGTTATGCTCAGTTATGAATGACATTCTCAGTAATACAATGATTCAAGACCATTCTGAAGGATTCATGAGGAAAAACTCTATTCCCATCCAGAGAAAGAACTGATGGAGTCTGAAGGCAAACGGAAGCATACTATTTTCACTTTATTTTTTTTTCTTGGTTTTTTTTTCCATTCTTTTGGTCTGTTTCTTCTTTCACAACACAACTAATA
>CM053593.1:349544180-349562845 GCA_028646575.1 Pseudocheirus occidentalis | reverse complement strand
ATTTTCACTTTATTTTTTTTTCTTGGTTTTTTTTTCCATTCTTTTGGTCTGTTTCTTCTTTCACAACACAACTAATACGGGAATATGTTTCATATGGTTGCATACATATAACCTATATTAAATTGCTTACCTTCTTAAGGAAGGGAGGAAATAAGGGAGGGAGGCAGGAAAATTGGAACTCAGGCTATTTAAAAATGAATGTTAAAATTGGTCTTTACATGTAATTGGAAAAAATAAAGTACTATTAAAAAAATATAAGCATAAGAAAAGTTCCTTGAGACCAGACAAGAATTTCTGTTTTGTCTCTGAAGCCCTAGCTTTGCACTTAATTGGTCGTTGCGTTAAGTGGCCACTTAAATGCTTATTGAGTTGAACTGAATGGAATTGAAGGAGTGTGCCAGAGAATTATAAAAAGAAAGTGCCATAAGATTGGAGGTTTCTGACCTGGAAGCTCAGAAAAGGCTTGATGCGAGAAGTGGTAGCTGAATTAGGCTTCTAAGGATAGGTAGAAATTCTAAGGGTGAAGGGAGGGTTGGGAGGAGACAGTCTAGGGTAGGGGTGGGGGAACCTGCAGCCTCAAGGCCACATGTGGCCTTCTAGGTCCTTGGGTGTGGCCTTTTGACTGAGTCCAAGTTTTACAGAACAAATCTTTTTTATTAACAGGATTTGTTCTGTGAAATTTGGATTCAGTCAAAGGGCTGCGCTACAGGATTTAGAGGGCTACATGTGGCCTTGAGGCCAAAGGTTTTCCAGCCCTGGTCTAGATATAGGGCACAGCGTGAGGAAAGATAGAGATAGTGAGCTTGGGAAATGTTTGAGGGACAGAGAGCTGTTTGGGTTTGCTGAAGCGTTTAGTACATGGATGCAAATAACGTAAGATAGGATTGTAAAGTTAGCTAGCTATGAGTTGAGGGCTTGGGATAACTTGCAAAGATAAAATACATAATAGACCTGAAAGCAGTCTAAAATATAATTTAATCTCATCTCCTCATTTTAAAAATGAGAACATTAATGCCCAGAGAAGCTAAATGCCTTGGCCAAAGTCACACATCCAGCTAGTCACAAAGTTGGGACTAGACCCCCAAACTAATCTACTGTTTTTTCTGCTATCCTGTACAACCTGTTCTTTCCGTGTATATTTAGAGCAAGAAGAAAAAAAGCATGAATTCCTGTGGCTGGAAAAGAACCTTCAGGTCCGTTTAGTCCAGCCTCCTTGACTTAAGGAACAGCAAATTGAGACCCAGAGAGAAGAAGCAGTTTTTCTGACGTCTAATTAAAGGTAGAGCTGAGAGATAACCAAGGAGACCTAATTCACAATCCAGCAGTCAAGATATCATGCCTTTGACCTTATCCTGTTTTGCACAATAATTTTTTCAATGACTTGAGCGAAGGCATTTAAAAATGAGAAGATTCCTGAGTGTGATTCTGGCTTTAAAATTCTATCATTGTGTGACTCAAAGGTAGGCTTATCCAGTTTAGAGATGATGTAAACCAAGAGAGAGAGTGAATGTGGCAGGTGACAGATTTAAGATTCTGAAAGATTTCAGCAGGTTCGAACAAGGAACCTAATATAACAAGCTGAAATTCTGTAGGGAAAATATATAGATCTTCAGTTGGATTCTTTAAAAAAAAAATCAAATTATTGATGAGGAATATTTGCCCTAATGGCAGTTCATATGAAAAAGGTACAGGGATTTTAGCTGACAGAAAGTTCAAAATGAGCCAACAGGAAACCTCAAAATCAAAAAAGCCAATGCCATCTTATGCTAAATTAAAAAATAAAAGTGTCCTGAACAAGAGAGCTAATAGTTCCATCCCATTCCATGCTGGACAGGTCTGGGTACCATGTTTTTTTTTTTTTTGCTTTTTTTTTGGAGGGCAGTTGGGTTTAAGTGACTTGCCCAGGGTCACACAGCTAGTAAGCGTCTGAGGCCAGATTTGAACTCATGAAGCTGCGTCTTCCTGTCTCCAGACTCAGCATTCAACTCTTCACCACCTAGATGCCCCAATTAGCTTTTAGTATATGCCACTCTATGTGCTAGGCCAGAGGTGGGGAACAAATCTGATTTGTTCTGTGAAGGTTGGATTCAAAGGGCTGCACTTGAGGACCTAGAGGGCCACACATAGCCTCCAGGCTACAGCTTCCCCACCCCTGTTCTAGGCACTAGGCATACAGAAGCAAAGTAAAGGGTTATTATTAGGCAAAGAGCATGGATGAATGAATGAAAAATATTTGTTAAGGACTTACTATGGGCCAGGCACTGTGTTCAATGTTAAATACTTTGCAAAAAGAGATGCAATTTGTGCTCTTGATAAACTTTTATTTTAATGGGAGAGATAATACATTGAGAGGAGTGGTGGCCCAGGACCAGTTAAACCTTAGAGGTGGTGAGTGGTGTCATTGGCCAACTGAAGGGTGAACCATTTGGAAAAGCAATGGTCATAATGATTTCATTATTATTCCCAGAGTAAGAGGTAGAAAGGGAGGAGGGTGAGGATGGGGATGGGAGTGGGAGGGAGGAGGATACCCTTGAGGCAGCAGGGTAAGAAGACAGTATAGTCAGATATCTCAGGCTACATAAGGTTGTGAGCTCCCACCAATCAGGACAGCCCAACGGAGGTAAATGGAGATCCATTTGGAATACTGCATGACTGACTGTCAGCAGTAGCATGGTAGGAAGGAAAGAATTAGGAGAAAAGAGTGAAAGTCTTAAAACAATTTGGAACGCATAGCATTCTGTACCTTTGCAAAAGCTATTTCCTATGACTGCACTACATTCCCTCCTCACCTTTCTCTCTTGGAATCCAGAGTTCCTGTCAAGGCTCAGCTCATTTACCACATCCTACTTGAGGTTCTTCCTGTTTCCCACAATTGTTAGTTCTCTTTTCAGTCTCAAATTATTTTACACTTACTGTACATATATATAATATTTATTTATTATTATATATTACATTTATTGTATACATACATATATACTAGATATAGTATATATACATATATACACATACATACATATATACATATACACACATACATATATACATATGTATATGTATATAGCATTGACTTGTTTGTAAATGTATTTTTTCCCCACCTCCTTAAGGGTATGGTCTTGGTTTGTTTGCTAATTTAACCAATTTTTTTAGTTTATTTTTTATATTCCTGGTATCTAGCACTGTGCTGATTACTGCTGATATAAAGAAAGGCATAAGACAGTCCTTGCCCTCAAAGAGGTTACTATTTAATGAGGGAAGACAGCACATGAGAAAAAGGTTAAAAGCTGGGTTGCATGGGAGGGTAGGACATGATGAAGTCCTGAAGCTCCATGATAAGAAATATTCTAAAGAGGTGTGAGTTGCAGAAGTGAATTATCTTGCAGAATGATGAGATCGTGAAGTCCAGGAGATCAGTTAGGTAGGAAGATAAGGTGAATTTTCCATTCTATCTGAACTGGCAGAGTAGGAAAAATCTAGCAGCATTACTGTGAACCCTGAAGTAAAGCCTACTTTCTTTTCAGGGACACTCAAACTTCTTCAGGAAAGACCAGCTCTTCCAGAAAATAAGGACTCTTAAGCAACCAGTCATCCTTCTCATCACAGAGGGACTTGTCATCAGGCACTTGATGTGTGAGTCACCTTTTCCCCTAAGAACTGTCCCACCAAGACCATTAAACTGGCCTTAAACTTTCATGCTTCTCTTGAAAGGCACAGGATTCTTCAGATAGCTTGAGAAAAAGCTATAGCTTATTGGTATTCCTGTTCATAGTGAAATTTGATAGGACAAAAACATTATCAAAACCCAAACAGCTTTTGAATTCGACATCCATGAAATATAACCCTGCCTTCTTAGAATTTGTCTCTTGGTGCTCTTACTGGGGATAGAGCTTGGAGTGTAAGGAGCCATATGGTAGTTCTTATGTTTGGGACTTTGGTAGACCTGGCCAAACTGTTGCCCCTGAGCCATATGCAATTAATTAATGGTTTACCTGCCATTCTCATCCATTTCCTAAATAGTGGAATTTACAGACTTGCTTTAGCCCTTTAGAGGTTGTCATAACTTGAGCAGCTTTCATCTGACACAGGGATATGGAAGCTGAAAAGACCTTAAGACATTTGAACAGAAGAAAGGGGATAGGTGGTGATGGGTTGGGGCAACATATGGCTAGTTATACCCAAGATTAAAGAGGGCCCAAAGAGATCAAATTAAAAACTCCCAGCAATAACTTTCTGGGACAATCAATGGTCAGGGAAAATTTCTGAGGGAAGTGGATTCTAGGAATTAGAAATGATTGAGTCAGTAATACGAACAACAAAAAAGCACAAGGTCTTTGTGGTCAGGTTCCCTGAGCTAGTGGGAGGTTGTTATTCCTCATTCTTCTTACTATGCCATCATCAAAAATGATGTTGTTTGCTTTTATATCACATTTACTTCAAGATAAAGCCTTCTCCCCACTCAGCTAGCCTTTTCTAGTAAACTGAGATAAAAAAAGAAAAAGTTCATAAAACCAGCAATTTTCTTTCCCTTTAAAATTTTTCAAAAAAATTTCCTTTTTCTCTATATGTACAAACATCTTTTAACATTTGTTTTTAAAACGTTGTATTCCAAATTCTCTCCCTCCCTCTCCTCCCTGCCCCCTTCTTAAGAAAGCAGACAATTTGCTATAGGTTATATGTGTGTAGTCATGTAAAACATTTCCATATTCGCCATGTTGCAAAAGAAAACACAAAAATAAGAAAAATAAAGAAGGTAAAGAAAGTCTGCTTTGATCTTCATTCAGACTCTATCAGTTCTTTCTCTGGAGGTAGAGAGCATTATATTATATTATAAATCCTTCAAAGTTGTCTTAGATGGTTGTTTGCTGAGAACAGCTGTCATTCACAATACTGTGTACAATGTTTTCCTGGTTCTGCTCACTTAACTTTGCATTAGTTGTAGAAGTCTTTTCAGAGTGATGCCTGCTGCTGGCTTCCCAGACCATTGAACTCCAGTCCTTACCACCATGCAGGGGAGAATGACCTTTCCTGCTCACCTCCTGAGTTGGTTTAGGTTTAAAAATTGTTTCACCATGACCTTTTGTTGGTTCTACTGCTTCAGAATTAATTTGAGGAATCATTTTAATGTTGTTTAGAGGAGAATTTGGGAGAGTTCGGGTGGGTTTCTGCTTCTACTTTGCCATCTTAGCTCTACCTCTGTGCAGTTTTCTACATCTGTTTTCTTCCACTTACGAAATGAAGAGAGGAAGGTGCATTCTATCAGCTCCTATCTAAGATCTAGTTTTGCTGTTATAATTACACTGTTTAGTTTTGTTTAATTCTCCGTATTAGCATTGTTGTCAGTATATGTATGTGCATGTATATGTAGCTATTTTTATTTCACTTTGTATAATTTTATAAGTCTTCTTATTTCTTTTAATTCTTCATATTTATTATTTCTTGTGATACCATAATATTCTACTACATTCTTGTGCCACGATTTGTTTAGGTATTTCACAACTGAGATTTCACAATAGATGGATATCTACTTTGTTTTTATTTTTTGCTTTCACAAAAAGTGTGACAAAAATATTTTGAAGTATATGAAATGCTTCTTTCTGTTTTTGACCTCCTTAGGGAGGATATGCCTACCCATGGCTATCTGGGTCAGAAAATATGACATTTTAGGTCAATGATTCTCAACCTTCCTGATGCCGCAATCCTTTAATACTCAAATGTAGGCGTATTTGCATGTGGGCAGACCCTCCTGGAGACGGATAGAGGAGGGGTGTCTCAGTTCCTAAGATCATTGGAACTATGTGAAATCCAATGGTCTTAGGCAATCCCGTTCGATCCTCAAAGGGGTCATAACCCACAGGTTGAGAACCGCTGTTTTAGGTGATTTAAAAAAAGAAAAACCTAGTTCTAAATTACTTTTGTAGCCTTGAGAAGCTGAAAGGGTCCTTTTTCTAATTAACACCCATACTAATGAGCTAAGATCTTTTGCCTAGGGTCTTAGGTACCAGATGCTTTGGGACATAGGGATATCCCTAAGGAGTTAAGGGGACATCTTTCTCTAATGCCGTCAGTTTAAGCTACCTATTCTGGTGTGTTCTTCCCAGTGTCAACTGCCAATGATTAACACCACAGTTTTCTGTAATTAATTAACAATAATCACCTTTACAAAGGTATATTTCCTGAGATGATATAGCAGGAGCAGAAGTTACAAAACTTCTCCCTAATACTCAGGTGCACACTTTCCCCTATCTACCTGAAGCTCCGGGGAGAGTAGGCTAGTACCTAACATGGCTGTCAGGTATGTCCTACTATGTCCACTTCCAAATGCAGCATAGCCAATGGATGAATTTTTCTAGCTTTCTATTGACTTCTTTTAATCTCTCTGGGTCAAATAAGTCTCTCCAAATTTTGCTCCTCACCATTTGCCTTCTGGCAAATCGTGGCATGGCTCCAGACTTCTGGTGGCTCACTTCTGGACCCTTTTAAAGCTCACAAGTTTGGTGCCATCATTTATACTTTTACTCCAAAGCAAGAAAGACTAGACTCAACAGAGACAGAGAAGACAGCGGGGTCACCTGCTCAATGTCCACATGGCAATAATCCTGACAGTTGATTTTACACTTGCAAATTTACAGCCCTTCTTGCCTCTGCACAGCTAGACAGGAAAGAACAAAAGGGGAGGTTCTCTATAACCAATTAAGGCCTTTTCAGAATACCCCAGGTCCACCTCGGCAGAGACAATCAATAGTCTGTCTCCTCACCATCTGATGAATAGACTGGAACCAGTTACAGATTATCTATGCACGTTCCCAACAGGTGACCCCTTCCATTACATGTCACCACGCCTTTCTAGAAGCAAGATCGTTAGTGTCTTCCATGTGGGCAGACAGCAGGCAAAGTTTGCTTCTCTTTTTCTGAGGATTAAACTCCTCCACTGGCCAGACCACATTCCAGAATGATTGGACCATATTTCAGCTCTACAAATAGTAATGTATTTAGCAATATTTCTTTCTCTTCTCATCTTTGTCTGTTTCCTGGACATAAGGTGAAATCTCTGAGTTATTTTCATTTTCATTTCTTTTCTTGTTAGTGATTTTAACAACCTTCCCTATAATTAATCACTTTTTTGGGGGGGCATTTTAATATTTGAATCTTTTGATCACTTATTTATTGAGGAATGGTTCTTAAACTTTTATGTAACAGTGATTGCTTTGGCCTCTGCCACCTGAAGGCCAGGTGTGTTCCATTTCACTCTTCTTCCAGGGTTCCCTAGTACTCTTAATATGGGTAATGCCTTAATGGGGTATGTGTGTCTAGTCTCTCTTTCTTTGATTCAAGTTCCCACTGATGGGGTTCCCTCAATTTTAGGGGTCCCCTGTGCCCCAGTTCCATTTGGTCACTTGAAAAAGTAGCTTTAAAAAGGAATATTTGCTTCAAATGTATAGTAAAATGAGTCTTACTAACCTCAATCTCTAGGAAGCGGAAGGAGATTAGGTTCCAGCTTAAGTTAGTCCTGCTAAATTACAAGTCCAAAGCCCACCCTGAGATCTAGTCCTGGGTACTATGGCTTCTCAGGATTTCTTTGCTGGGCTGGCAATCTGGCCCAGAATCCTGCCATGGTTCAAGCCCAGGTCTGAGGTCTCTGCCACCTATGGCTGGAACTGAAAAGGACAAATGAAACAGACCAGAACAGAAACCCAAGCCCGATTCTCAGGGCCACAGTGTCTAAAAGAGGGAGAGGAGAAGGCAGCCTCTTACTTTCACCTGGTTCAGTTCATGGTGTGCATCTTTGGGTAAATAGGACCTCCGACTCCTCTAGACAAAGTAGGAAAAAAAAATTGAGACTTTCCCAGTCTGGTAATTTTAAAGATGCAGCCTGTTCTCACTATGTAAATAATGGAAAAAAGCCTCCTTCCACCCACATGGTAGGAGAACACAGAAAGTCTTCTCCTAGAAGCAGGTCCCTGGCATCTCTCATGTTAGGTCTGGGCATGCACAAAACAAAGGCCCATAATGCGCACATTTGGGTTAATGCCTACACGTTTTATGTGTTGGAATCTCAACAAATACTTGATATGAAGATTTTCCCCCTAGCTGACAGTTTCCCCTCTATCCAGCTGCATTGTTTTTGTCCATACAAAAGCTTTTCAGAGTGACCCAAACAATCTATTTTATCTCTTGTGATTTCCAGAATTCCTCATTTGATAAAGAATCTTTCCCTTATTTTGCATAAGTGGGATTTCATGGGTTTATATGCCAGACTTTTTTTTTTAATATTTTGGTTGGGTTTGTGGAACTTTTTCTTGCTTTTTTCTTTTTTATTGTAGGAGATAACTCTTAGAGCTATGGGGGAGACTGTTACAGTGGGATATGTAGGTGCTGTAAAAACCAAAGATTATTACAAAACAAAATTTATTATGATAGTTACATATAACAGTATATAATAATATGTAATTATGCCATAATAGAATAAAATGCAAAATTACATATTAGCACATATAATGTATAAAATCTGATATAAGTTTATAAACTAATTTAATCTAATAAATTTAAATATAAATTATATATATAATTATAAAATAATATAGAATATATTTATAAAATACTGTTATCTAATATATAATCTAAAGTAAAATAATTTAAAAATAGAAGAATTCTCCCCACAGCCACATTTTTTGGAGATACCTATATTTTTCCTTCTATTTGTTAATAATGTGACCTTTTTTGTCCATCCCATAATTTCTACTATTCAGCCCCCTATTGCAAGAACTAAAGGACAGATATGAGTAAATACTCTCTGAGGAGGGAGAGAAAGGTACAGAAGAAAAATGGGAGTCTCTTCCCTGCTGGAGAGATACTTATTCTGAAACTTTGGTTTGAGGGGCTCCAAAACTTAGCATTTCTAATAAGAGACATTTAGATATCTAGTCTCTCATCAGTTCCCTTGTCAATAGCAACAGGGAGTGCTATCTATCTAGCCTCAACCTGCTCTTCAATTTGCAGTTGGGATTCTGCTTCATCCAGGCAGCCCCAAACTTCTCAAAACAAAGCACAGCTCGGAGAAAAACAGATGCAAAGCTTCTCTTTCCTCTCTTTTTCCTCCCAGCAATAGAGTGAAGTGGAAAGCAAAACAATTACTCAGGAGGAATTTCTCCTCTCTAGAAAGGAAGTGATACAAGCAGGTGTCCACAGTAGCAGTACTCAGATCTCTTCCAATGAGTTCAGTGGTCCTTTCTCCAGCCAATCAGTAAACTCCCAGAGAATCAGATGCAAATCCTACCTGACAATAGCTTTTATCAGATCTTGAATTCTGTCCTCTATAAGCAACTTTGCCCATTGCCTTTGTCTTCTATCCTTAGCTTTATTGTGATTTCTGATCTCAGCTCACTCTCCTGCTTCTTCTGTCTCTGATTTCTTCTCCTTCTTAGACCTCTTAATGCCTAAAATGAGAGCCTTCTGGTGTCGAGTGACTCATCTTTATAATAATTATAATAAATTACATATAAATAACATGCAATTATAATAACATGTAATGAATGCATAATAAATAACACACAGCAATGTTATATATAATATTATAATTATAATATATGATTACACAATAAATATATCAGAATAATTATAATGCATTACACATAGATACATAAATTATATGCAATAATAATTTATATATTACACATATAAATAATTGTGATAAATAACATACAAACACAATAACTTACATATATAAACATGCATATATTTATACATAGTTTACAAAATAAATACATAAATAGAAAAATAAATATATGCATATATAAATAAAAATATAAAGTATATAAATAAAAGCCAATAAATCTACTTTTCTGTCAAATATGAACCCTGAAGTCCTTATATAACTTTCCTATACTCACCAGTTATTTGATTGATAATTTTGTCAATCATAATCTTTGAAAAAAGCCTAAAAACAGTCATAAGCAAATGAGCTGATGGACCACAATACCCTGCAACTTTTATGACTTTTGTCATTGACTCTGCCTTCAAAGGGATCCTCTCTCAGTACTTTCATTTGATGGGCAACTCTTCTTTTTTCCAGTCCTTGCAATTGTCTGTGTCTTTCCTCAACAATTTATTTGATTGTTTTTTTTTCACTAGTTGATTTTTATCAGTTTTCCTTAAAAATATGTTTTTCCTTTCCCTTTGAGCAACCAAACTGATTACATATAAAAAGGATATCACTTTACACATATGTTATTTGGATAGTCAAGTTTGGTGACCCATCAATTGGGGAATTATCAGGTTTTCCAGCCTCTCAGTGTTTTTGATCCAAGTAGTAGACAGAAAACCCTGTCATCTACCAGGGTATAGAGAGTAAACAAACAAACAAACAAACAACTGAATGCTTGCCACTATCATATTGTGTGTTTTTCCTTTAATCAATGGTTTATGGGGTTTCCTTTAAAAATGAAAGGGCATTTCTTCAGTTTTTCTACCTCACTGTTTCACTCTCCCCCACCCATATGGTATACACATATATATTGAAGGAATATTCTCTGCTTTTTCAACTATTTTCTTCTTTTCCCTTCTAACTACAAAATGCTCAGGTCCTTAAAATCCTTAATAACAAGCAAGTAAGCAAGCAAACAAACTGACCACAGATTTCCTCATCCCTGCCATCCCATAAGTTCTGCACGTAGTTGATGTTGAATTGAAATTGGATTGTAGTGATCCTCCAACATAAGATCAATCAATCCACTTATTTTTACTTTAGTGGAGGAGTTAAAAGCAGAGAAACTTTTAAACGTTAAAAAGTGTTTTTGTAATTGCCCCTATGAGGGGTATGTGTGCTTTCTTATGACCCAGGTGTTGTTTTAAAAGGTTATTCAAGGTGAGTTTTTTCCATCAAGGATCTATCCAGATCAGTTGCAACATCCACTCTTTAAATAAGCATGTTCCTTCCTGTGATCTGGATATTTTTTGGTATTACACAGATTTCTGCCTCAGAAGATCTAAATCAAACTACAATTTCTTTTGGGGATAAGAGGGAGTGGGAACATCTCCCCCAAATGCTGTGGAGTCTCAATGCCCTTGGTCAGTGCTGGTCACGAGGGGCTATCCCATCATTCCGACCCATTGTCAGCCTTTTATTGGTACTTTTGTTTCCTTGGGCCTGTTTAGAATCAGCAGTAGGATGAATCAGCACATTGGCCTGCAGGGAAATTGGCCCAATGCCAGCCTGATGCAGCTCCTGGCTTAAGCTACTGAGCTTTAGCAATAACTGGAAAGATGGAGGCAAAGCCACCTCTTGGGTTCGGGAAATGAACTCATCTTCTCTGGCTCCTCTGTGGAGTTGTAACCGTGCCAAGGGGGAGAGCCAGAGCCGAGCTAACAGGCTTGGGGGGGGAGGAGACTAGGAATGAGGAAGGGGAAAGGCAAATGAATTCATTAAAGTAAGAGATACCTCAACTTTCAGACGAGTCCATGACATTTCAGAATTCCTTCTTAGTGAGTTGAGACCCCCCTTCATTTGTCAGTGATACTCATTGTCCCATCCCAGCCATACTCACCTCTTAATCTCCTTGGATGAATCCAAATTTATATGAAATTAAAAGACTGGAGGAAGACTTAAGGGCATGGGGTTAATTGTGTGCTTGCTATATGAGGCATCTTAATTGCCATCACTAATGGAGAGTGTTTCATTTCAGCCTCTTTTCTGGTTAGTATATCAGTTAAAATTTCTACTTCTACACTCTACCTTTCCCCTCAATGAGTTGATTCTACTCTGTTAAAAAAATGGAAAAGATGACTTGATTAGATTCCATTCTCTTTCATCCTAGTCAGTCCATAAGCAATTATTAATTGTGTTCCCAGTTACTATACTGAGTGCTGGAAAGACAAAGGAAGGCAAAATCACTAGTTGTTACCCTCAAAAAAGTGATATTCTCAATGGGGAGACAATATGCAAAAAACTGAGTATATACAACATATATGCAGAGTAGATGGAAAGTGATCTCAGAGGGAAGGCACTAGTAATGGTTGGAAGCCAGAAGAGACCTCTTGTAGAAGGTAGGATTTGAGACTTTAAGGAAACCAGAGAAGCCAGGAGTTAGAGATGAGAAGCGTTTGGGTAGAACTAGGAGATGGTGTGCCATATTCAAGAAACTGCAAGAACCCTGGGATCATGGGATTGGAGAGTACTTGGAGGGGTGTAAAAAATCAGATGGAAAGCCCTTTTCTTGACTTATGGTTCTGTTTTCTGTACTGCACTCCCTCATCTCTTCTCTCCATTTTTCCTTTGGTTTAGGCTGGGTTTATTCTAGGTACAACCTACTTTACCAAAAAGAATCTAGAGACGTCCCAGGCTGCTATAGGTAGACTCTTGAGTCCCTTCAAACTGAGATTTTGTGATTCTGTTCTAGGTTGTTTGAAGCTTAAGGGATTTCCATTTGGGGAAGGGGGGAAATAGCAGTGATGGAAGAGTTGGAAATGCTATTGATACCATCAATGGGATAAATGAGCTAATGTTACATAGTAGATCAGAGAGGCAGAGATGCTGACTTCATGGTGCGCTAAGCAGTTTGAGTGTGTACCTAGGCCCCTCTATACGCATGTAGATTCTGTACATGACAACCAATACGAACCTAACTTTGGGTTCTCTACAAGTTGTGGCTTTATGTAGGCATGATTTTGAAGACCCAAATCTCTACCTATTAGCAGCAAACACAGTATTACCCACAGAGACTAAATTCCCATTGATTACCAACCAACCTGAAAGAGTGAGCCCCAACTTCTGCAAAGCAAACAGCAAACATTTATCCATTACTTGCCATTTTCTAGGCTTTGTAATTAATTGGCTATAGGTCTAGTGCCTGATTTTTTAATACATGTGACTGATTTAATTAGCAATCTTTGGGTAACCATGACAATATAAACTAGATAGGCTAAGCCAAGACCCATCTATAATTTGGTTTTCCCTTTAGCTGTCACTGATAAGATCTTCTGTTTTGGACAGACTAGCCTGCAGTTCTGGCTTTCAGCCTCTGAGTGATCATGACATGGCTAAAAACAAGCCTCTTGGGCTCCAGCTTTGAGTTAGACCTTTAGAAAGGGCAATGTTGGAGGAGTGTGTTCTCAATTATTCGAAAACTATTGATGCAGTTTAGTTTGTGGATTATCCAAATCCTCTTGTGCAGAAAGATAGGGCCTTCCACTAGTCTTGTCCCAGAATTCTATGCAGGTGATATAGTCTAGCTAGCCAAAATGTATCTCATACCCTTCCTGTTCCCACTGGATATAATCAATGCTTTCTTGTCTCCCTGTCTTAGAGAGAATTTTCTCTAAGCCTGGAATTCTTTCCTTCTTCTTGACTCCCTTACTGAGTTCTATTCATCCTTTTAGTTCTAAAGCAAATCCTAATTTTCCTAATGCCCCTAGTCAATAACAATTTCCCCACTCAGGTTTCCTATAAGACCAACGCTTTACCTTACACATCTACTTTTTATAAAACTATGTATAAGCTAGGTAGTGCAATAGACGGAGCTGGACTTGGTAATCAAGAACACATCTCATTTTATCCTCAAAGCAACCCTGGGAGGGAGATGCTAACACTACTCTTCTCTCACAAACGAGGAAACCGAGGCAGGCAGAGGTTAGACTTGTCTAGGGCCACAACAGCTAGTAAGTGGCTGAGACTGGATTTCAATCCGGGTCACCCTAAAAATTTGAGCTATCCAAAATTGCAATGGAATATCATAGGAAAGAGTTATTTCCCCCCCTAGTCTTCAAAGACTGGACGACCATTTGGGGGGTATGTTCTAGAAAGGATTCTTTCTTAGCTCTGTGTTGGGCTAGATGGCCCTCCAAAGTCCCCTCCTGTTCTGATATTCTGTGATCTTAAAGGTGGGGCTGTGCACACAGTAGGTGCTTAATAAATGTTTCTGGAATTAAATTTCAAGAAGTTTGTGTTAACTGTGGATGTAATTCATCCTTGCTTAATACTCTATCCAGCGACTCCATGGAAGGCATACTATCTATTTTACTTTCAGACATGGCTTTGCTTCTTAGCTCTAACAGCAGCAGAAACCGGAAGAGTGAAATAATGTCAGAAAGATAGTCCTCATTCAGTGTCTAGTTCAACTTGGAATGAGAGTGCACAAATTCTAGTCCTGCAGACCTAAGGTTTTTCTTCTATAATTCTTTGGGATCCCTTAAGGACACTATAGGCTGTTATTGCCTATGAGAACTAAGGCATGCCTATAGCTGGTGCCTTTTTGGTTCATCGGGCTTTTTATATGACCTAATCAAATATACTGTTAAATAAAACCTAGATAAGCGAATTTTTAAAATAGAGCTTAAGAATCCTTTTTTCCCCCTAGCTCCAGTCACTTCTTTCCCGGCAAACCACTTAGCAATGGCAAAGCTGGATAAATGATTCTATTCAGAAGTTAAATGGCAAACAAGGAAACTCAATTTCCCCTTTCCACTATCTCCTACCCTACCAGCCCAAGTTAGATGCCAGGGCTCCAGCTATCTGCATTAAAAAAAGCAAAAGCTAATTTGGGATTTTTTTCTTCAATTCTACCTTCTCCCTGGCACTGCCCTATATAACCCTCAGGACCACTCCTCCTTTCTCTTACTATAGTAGCACTTATCTCTGCCATTCATTTGGCAATTAATCAAGTAATAAAGCTCTTTTGTTGTTACAGCAAATCCCCCAAATGATCATCTAGTGGCATCTGACTTTTCACAACCCCATCTGAGGTTTTCTTGGCAAAGATATTGGAATGGTTTGCCATTTTCTTCTCCAGTTCATTTTACAAATGGGGAAACTGAGGCAAACGGGGCTAAGTGACTTGTCTAGGGTCACACAGCTGGTCAGTATCTGAGGCTAGATTTGAACTCAGATTTTCCTGAATCCAGGCCCCATGCTTTATCCCACTGTGCTACCTACCTGCCCTAATAAAGCTCTAGCTCACATTTCATAAGACTTCACAGTAACATAACAGTCATGTACAATAGTAGGTAATGAAGTGTTATTATTCCCATTCTATAGATGAGGAAAATGAGTATAGAAATGTTAGGAGATGTTTCCAAAGTCATCCAGGTTGTATGATAGATTAGAACTGGTAACAGAAACCAGGTTTCCTGACCCCAATTCTAATGCTCTTTCTACTACAGCACCATTGTTAAATCAACAAGGACCTGCTATATGTGATCTCAGAAAATGAAAATTAGATTGTAAATACAGCAGCAACTAGAAGCAGCAGGAGTTAGGAATACCGGGATTCAAATCCAGCCTCAGACACAAGCTGTGTGACCCTGGGCAAATCCCTTGACATCTCTCAAACTCAGTTTCCTCATCTACAAAATGGGAATTATAATAGTACCTATCTCCCAGAGTTATCATGAGGATCAACATGAAAATGTTTCTGAAATGTTTTTATTTAAATTGAAAATATTTGTAAAGAGCCTTGCAAACCTTATGATTGATATTCCCCCCCCCCCCCCAGGGGAAAGAGTTCTGTATTTGGAGTCAGAAGCTATGGGTTTGAATCCCAGCTCTGACATTTAATGCATATGTGATCTTGGTCAAATCACTTGAATTGGGACTCAGTTTCCTTCTCTGTAAAACAGAGTTAATATTAGAACTATTTGCATTATTGAGTATTGTGAGGAAGAGTTCCAGTAAATCTTAAAGAGCTATGGAGGTATTAGTTATTAGGATTTCCCTTTCTGTTGTTTATTTTTTAACTCCATGTTATTTTTTCCACGCCTTTTCCCCCCAGATATGTTATAAGCTTCATGTTGGAAAGCTTGCGTCAGACATTTTTGTCACTTACAGTGCCCAGAGTTCATAGGAATTCACAGAATCAGTTAGAAGTTGAAAAGGATGATAGAAATCATCCAGGAGTTACTAACCAAGAGTCTAGGGATAAATTTCTGGGGATCTTATAAACTTAGATGGGGAAAAAATTACATCATTATTTTTACTAGCTTCTAAGTGAAATCAAGCATTTCCTTTGCTGTTCAATTGTTTCAGTTGTGTCCAATTCTTCATGTTTTTTTGTGTTTTTTTTTGGCAAAGATACTGGATTGATTTGCTATTTCCTTCTTCCACTCATTTTACAGATGAGAAAACTGAGGCAAATCAGGTTGAATGACTTGCCCAGGATCGCACAACTAGTAAGTAAAGTCAGATTTGAGCTGAGGAAGATGAATCTTCCTGACTCAAGCCCAGCATTCTGTCCCTGCACCACTTAGTTGTCTCTGAAAATTTTGTTGTTGATGTTTAGTTATTTAAAAACATTCTGAGAAGGAAATCATAGCTTTCAACACAGAGCTAAAGGTGTCCATGATGCAAAAAAGATTAAGAATTCCTGATATTTATCTTTCTTTTATTACAGATTAGGAAACGAAGACCACAGAGGCCTGGCCTGAGTCACAAGTAGCATAGCCAGGTGAATACTCAAATACTTGTTAATTGTTTGAAGGGAGAAATCAAGTCTTATATTTCTTTTATGACCTTTCCCTCTGCAGTGGTTAGGACCATGTTTGAAAATTAGAGTCAACCTTTGTACTTCTAATGTACTCCTGATGCCACCAGGACCTAAAGCAGATACTTGCTGATGGTTTGAATCTGATGATCCCTTTTGCTGGGATGCACCCATTGCCTCCCTGATGTTCTGAATCAGAAGTCCCCAGTTGAGCTGTCTGTCTCTGTGGCCACAGACCTCTCTCAGCAGTCCTCCACCCCCCCCCCCATGCCGAGTCAGCATTGCTACCACTCCAAAACTGGGCTCTTGAATTGGCTACAGACTTGAACTCTGGAGGGGGAGGTCGACAGGCCCATTGCCAAACTCTGGCCTGAAGATATTTCTTCCTTGTTCTTCAAGGCACCCTGTACCCGATCCAGTTGTAAAGGCCAGTCTAGACCAGTCCTCCTGCCCAGGTACTGTTTCAGAAACACTGAGTAAGGGGTGGGAGTTGGCATGGCTCTTATCTAGAAGCCACCTCCAAAATGCCACCTTTTTCTTTAGGGTGACAGCAGACCATCTAACCCATTACTTTCCAGTTGTTACTGGGACTTACCTAGACACACAAGAGAGCTGTGTAAATCCCAGTGGGACCCTTCCTTTTGAAGTCAAGGAGAAGCCTGGCAGGTGGGGAGATGGCAGATAAGGCTTTAACAAAGAGAACATTCCTGTTGATTTGTCTTCTGCAGCAGTGGGCTGGCTTCCAAGGATCTGCAGTCTCCAGTTTGGTTTAGACAGGCACCAGCAGCTTTTGTGTTTACCTCAGGGGCTGGCAGGTTATTCAAGCTTCTTGGCCTTAAAGTATCAAAGGAGCAGCTTCTGAGCCAAGGCTGCCAGCTTGTCCTACACTGTCACTGCTCTTAGTTCTACAGTGTACAGCTGCTCCCTTCTCTAAATGATGGAAAGGAGTCTCTACTGCGAAGGCTTAGAGCTTTCTTTACCAGTGCCAGGGGAACATGAGGCAGCCACCCAGGTTTTACTAGGTGTCTTGTTTGCTGTTCAGTCGCTTTTCAGTCTTGTCTGTCTTTTCATGACCCCATTTGGAATTTTCTTGGCAAAGATACTGGAATGGTTTACCATTTCCTTCTCCATCTAATTTTACTGATGAGGAAACTGAGGCAAACAGGATTAAGTGACCAGCAAACAGGGTCACACAGCTAGTAAAGTGTCTGAGGCTGGATTTGAACTCAGGAAGATAAATCTTCTTGACTTCAGGCCCACCACTCCATCCACTGCATCACTTAATTGCTTTAGGCAGCATGAGCAGCTTATAAAGAGTAAGGCATAGGATCGTATATCATCATATCCCTTCAAGCTTTATTATTCTAGAAATGGTTGGACCAGCTCCCTAAGTGTGGCTGGCCACCAGATCCAGGTCTTACCTAACTCCAAAATCAGACGTCCTAGGATTTTAGGTCTGACCTTTCTCTTTAGAGGTCATCTAGTCCCTCCCTTTCATTATATAGATGAAGAGACTGAGGGCCACAGAAGCTAAATTTCTTACCAAGGCCACATGGATAGTAATTGGCAGACCTGGGAATTGAATCCAGGTTCTCTGATTCCAAATTTTGAGCTCTTTCCTTAAGATTTCCTTGCCTGTCAAGATACATGAATGTAGTAATCCTGCCCCTCTTAGCATATATATATATATATGTATGCATATGGATGTAAAGATATGTGTATGTGTGTACATATACACACATACATGCATACATACATACGTGTGTGTATGTATTACTACGGCTGGCCTGGTATATGCTGTGTGGTTATTGGGGGCAGAGGATACATGGGTAAGAAATCACTGGCCATAATTCAGGGGCGGTGCAGTAGATAGACTGCTAGACCTGGAATTAGGAAGACCTAAATTCCAATTTGACTTCAGACACTTTCTAGCTGCTTGATCACAGACAAATCTTTCAGCCTGGTTTGCCTCAGTTTCTTCAGCTATAAAATGGAAGTCATAATAGTGCTCACTTCCCAGGGTCATTGTGAATATCAAATAGCATAATATTTGGAAACTGTTTGGCACACGGTTTGTACTTAATAAATGCTCCTTGCCTTTCCTCTCCTTCCCTTGTTACTCATGATTTGAAGCACTCTTCTATATGGTTATGTATAGATTGTATTTTTTTTTTGTTTTGAAAACTTCCTGCTTGGATCCTT
>CM053593.1:349440448-349533775 GCA_028646575.1 Pseudocheirus occidentalis | reverse complement strand
TTTTTTTTAGTGCTTTCTGGACACTACTTCAGAGTATACAGCAAAAATTTCCCAGTGAATGATCATCAGGGCATGCCCTATAATTGTTCCCTGAACCACTGGAGAATTATATGCTGGGGATAGTTCTATCAGCAAACATTACTCTTGCCAAAGCAGACCCCACCAGCTTTGGGGGCACATAGATGGTGACCGTGGAAATAGGAATCTACATGTCAGTTTAGCACTGTTGTCATGGCATCAGGGTACCAGGGAGCTGGGGGTGAGCTCCAGAGCCACCATGCAGGCTACCGCACCCTCCCTAGAGGGTGCCCAGCCTGCTCTAATATTTAGATTGTTTTTTCAAGCTTCCCTCTGAGCAGATGTCATCCTAAGCCAGGTCGGGCATCCATCAAAGCCTTCTCATCTTTCCCTTCTTCCCCTTTCCTCTTCCCAATTCCTGCTGCCTTCTTTCATTTGGCAGGTGTTAACAATTCCCAGTTCCACATGGATGCTGGGTTCCTATGCAGACCTATGGCAGACACTTTTCGGGAGAGGTGGGGCAAGCATTTATTTACAACTGATAGGAATGGGTAGGGGAAGAAGGAGAGGTAAATAACATGTGTTTGCAGAGACCCACTCCTCCACTGTGTTCCCCACCTCTCTCCTCCCAAGGGGAGAATTAAATTCAGTGATTATGCAGCTGAGCCCAGAGTGGGGGTGACTCTGTCCTAATGATGTCACCTTCAACTGTGCCAGGAGATATAAATTTTGTTTCCCAGAAGATGCAGGAGATAGTAGCTTCTGGGCAAACAGTGACTCGAGCAATAAATATTGGCAGAGCACAGAGACCTTTAATGGAAAGGCTCTGGGAACCTGCAGAAGCCAGGGCTTTAAATCCTAAACCAGGGAGGGATTTAGGACTTTAAATCAGAAGACAGATTACATCAGAAGCAAAATAAATAATTGCAAAGCCTAGTTGAAGGAACCAAAGTATTGAATAAAACCTCATCCAATAACTGTGGTCAGAAACCAAGAAAATGAATCACAGATAGGACAAGTGCAGGCTAAAGACATGTGGGAAGAAAATGATCCTTCTAGATGGAAGTGGGGGGAGAACTGTCTAGGAGGAGGGACTGTTCCTTCCCCAAAGGTTAGGGCAGATACCAGGTGGATCATGCAAAAGCAATGCGGCACATTGGAATTTAAGAGGTAAGCGACTGCTTTTACATGAAATACAAAGCAGTGCAAAAAGCTGTGGAACCAGCTGGAAAGGACCTCAGAGATTACCAAATCCAACTCTTGCTTTACAGTAGAAATGGGGCCCAAGGAACAGAAGTGATTTTCCCTGGGGTCACATGGGGGTAAGTAGGAGTAGAACTGCAAGCATACTTACTGGACTTTGAGGCAGGACACTTGGGTTTGAATCTTGGATCTGATATTTATTAGTGATATGACTCATTGCAAGATTATTAAGGAGATAATAACATTTAAGACGTTTAACTCACAGAATTATTGTGAATAAAAGAGAAGACACAGAATGTAGGAGCAGAGGACAGCAGAGGATATATTTAAACTGGTTGTCCAAAAATGCTAGGAACTATAAAAAATCAAAATAAAGTTTCCACTTGTCAACAAAACATACTGTGAAGTGGCTTCCACAAAAATTTTTAAATGACAATATGGAATTTCTTGAGTCTGTTCCTAGGGAAAAAATTGTCATAAGATGAGGTCTATTTCAAGGATCCATCAGAGTACATGAGGAAGAAAGGAGAAAGTGGATAGGCAGTCCACCTGGCATCTAATAACCCTACCCCTAGAGTACTCCATCTAATTCCAAAGGTCTGCATCAAAGGTCGTGTTCTGGGTTGAACAGCTCAGTCAAGTTTACCTTACTACCCAACTCTGAAGACCATTGAGCTATTGGTCTGGTTTCAAGGGTACAGATTAGGCCCAGACCCTTCTTAATTCAGAGGGTTCCCTGAAAAGACATTTTAGATATTAGGCCAATGGGCAAATTCAGTTCTGCTCAGGAGGGGGCCTAATAAATCTTTGGATGTTCCAGACTGGCCCCAAATCTATGAGTCCACTCAAAAAAAGCCTCTTAGCCTAGAATTAAAGGTAGCATCCTAATGGCACCTGACCTAATATTGAATCAACTATCCAAAGATGCCTAGGGCCTGAACCAAAAACAAGCATTCTGGGGAAAAGGAGTATGTTAAGGGCATTATTGTTGTTCAGTCAAGTTCAACTCTTCATGACCCTATTTACGATTTCCTTGGCAAAAATGCTTGAGTGGTTTGCCATTTCCTTCTCTAGCTCATCTGACAGATGAGGAAACTGAGGCAAGCAGGGCTAAGTGACTTGCCCAGGATCACACAGCTATTAAGTGTATGAGACAGGATTTGAACTCAGATCTTCCTGACTCCAGGTTCAGTCCTCTATGCACTGGACCATCTAGCTTCCCTGCCAAAGGCATTAGTCCCACCTCAGTGTGACTGAGTACTTGTTCAGTTACTAATCTAGTTCTAGACATCACAAATGAAGAGAACAACTTGGAAGTTGTTCAGGGGAGATATAGAAGGATGATGATGATGATGATGATGATGATAAGTAGCATTTATTTTGCATTTTAATGTTTGTGAGATGCTTTAAAAATATTATTTTTTCTCTTCACTGCTATCCTGAGATGAAAGGGCTGTTAATACCCCCCTTTTCCAGATGAGAAATCGAGGCAGATGGAAGTTAAGTGACTTTCCCAGGGTCACACAGTTAGTAAATGTCTGAGGGTCCAGAGCTCCGTCTATTTTATAGCCATCCAAAAGGCTGATAAATGACACCTGGGAGAAAAGATTCAACTTGAACTAACTGGGATTAGTCATCATGGAGTACAGAAAGTTGATGGGTAATTTAATAATAGCTCTGAAGTCTATGGAGAGTCATTACACCAGAAGAGTGAGCAGCTATACTCCAGCCTTATCAAAGGACAAATAAAAGGAAATGAGCTTAAATTCTGGCCAAAGGATTTATATGCTGTACTGGCATCCTCAGGTCCTTCTCATGACCATTCATTCACTTTCCCTCCCTGTCACTCATCCTTTTTCCCCCCTTGCCAACTCACTTTCTTCTTAGCTATTCACTCTTTCTCTCACTTGCCTAGCCTCCCTTCCTTCACTCTTGTGAGTGTGTGCGTTTCCATGGCAACCAGGCACCTGCTTCCAGGGGACCAATGACCCAACATCTCAGAGCTAGAACAAGTATCATATGGCAAGTAAAGTAAATATAATGTCCGGTTGAAGGAACCAGCTATTAAAATCATAGCATTACATAAAACCGGATCTAACCGTGGTCAGAGACCAATAAAATAAAATGGTGAGGACAAGTTGTACAAGTACAGGAAGATGAATCATATACAAGGACAGTAAGCGACAGTCAGCCCAAGGTCAGGCAGTTAACCAGTTAATATTGAAGATAACAGTGGAGAAGTTTTATGAAATAACCTGGAAAACTTTATTTCATTTTTTATTTCCTTAAAATTATTTTGAATACATCCTGGAATTCTTGTGTTCTGAATTTGGAGTCAGAGAACCTGGGTTCCACTCCCTCACTCCCACACCTGCATCCTTGTATCCTTGGAGAAGTCAATTTATTTTTCGGGACCTCAGTTTTCTCATCTGTAGAGAAAGAAGACTGGACTAGATACTTTCTAAAAATCTCTTCTAGTTCCAAATCCTATTACCTTAAATAAAACCAAATCCCAAATCAAAATGAAGACTAATTTTTACAAATTTTGAAAGTGATAGAAAATTTCTCGTTTTGTCTTTTTTCTAACCCCGTGGCAGTTGGGGTTAAGTGACTTGCCCAGGGTCACATGGCTAGTAAGTGTTAAGTGTCTGAGGCCAGATTTGAACTCAGGTCCTTCTGACTCCACAGCCAGTGGTCTATTCACTGGGCCACCAAGCTGTCTCTTGTTTTGTCTTTTAATAGATTTAAGTATATGCTAGGCATATAGAGGACATTGTTATAAAAGGAATATTATCGGCTCTTTTGACAAGGCCTTCACAAGGAACTAAGTTAAGACATTTTAACAGAGCTTGCCTTGTGAGACAGCTGATTTCTTGTCTCTGCAAATGTCCAATCATAGGCTGGCTGATCACCTGGCAGGGATGTGGTAGATAAAAGTCCTATTACTGGGCAGAACTGAAGACTAGATGACCTCTGTTGTACCTGGTTAAGAAAAGGTGGGGCTGGGTTTGAAGCCAGAACATTGGTGTTTTAATGCCAACTTTGTCTTTTAAAACCTTTGTGAGCTTAGCTGATGTCATTTCACTTCAATGGGCCTAAATTTCCTCATCTATAAAATGGGGGGAGGGGTTGTACTTAATGGTCTCTCAAGTCTCTTCCTGACCAATATTCTTTGATCTCTGGTGCATATGTTGCTGCTCAGTTGACAATCTGTCCTGTCTTTCTGAGAACAGCTTGAGATGGAAATTGAAATTTCACGTCTCAGCAAGTTGGATTGCTATGATCTGAAAGTCATCTAACAACAATAACAAAAGCAAACATTTGTTCAGCACCTACTGTGTGTCTCCTATGTGTTAATTAAGCAATTACTATACGCTAAGTGGAACTACAAAGAGAGGCAAAATATAGTCCCTGCTCTCAAGGAGCTTGAAGTCTAATGGGAGCAATGACATGGAAGCAATTGTATAACATGAGATATAAATAGTATAAATGGAGAAAATTTCCAAGGGAGGATTGGGAAAGGCATCTTGCAGAAGGTGAGACTTCAGCTGAGATTTGAAGGAAGACAGGGAAACCAGATTAAGATGAGAAGACAGAGTATTCCATGTCTAGAGGGAAGGCAGTGAAAATGCACGGATTTGGGAGGTGGGAGCATCTTTTGTGGCAAAGAATTAAGGTCATCTTGGAGTATGTGGAGGAGAGAAGATTAAAAAAAGATAGGAAAGATAGGAAGAGGCCTGGTTGTGAAAGGCTTTAAAAGTCAGATGGGCTTTTACATTTGAACCTGGATCCCCATTACAGGAGTTTACTGAATGGGTGGGTGGGGGAGACATGGTCAGATCCGCCTTTTAGGAAGATTGCTAAATGGAGGATGAACTGGAAAGGGAGGCATCTTGAAGCAAGGAGATCAGCCCCCAGGCTTTTGCAATAGTCCAGAAGTGAGGTGATGAGACCTACACTGAGATAGTTCTGGTGTTAAAGGAGGTAAAGTGTACATGAGAGATGTTATGGAGGTAGAAACAACACTTAGCAACTGATTAGATATTAGAGGGAGAGAGTGAGGAGTTAAGGATGACCCCGAGATTGGGAGGCTGGGTGAATGGGAATATGGTGGAGCCTCCAAAGTAGTAAGGATGTAAGGAAGAAGAAAGAGTTTTAGAGGAAATATGAGTTTGATTTTGGACATGTTGAGGTTAGTGTCTATAGGGTATCCAGTTTGAGTAATCTAGTAGGCAAGTGCAGAGAGTTTAGGGACAAATAGACCTGAAAAATATCTCTATCAAGATAATAATTGAATGCATCAGAGGTGATAAAGTGAGATAGTATGGAGGGAGAAAGGAAGAAGGCCTAGCACAGAGTATGGGGGGACATCAATGGTTAGCCAATGGGTCCTGGATGAAGGTGCAGAGAAGGAGACTAAGAAACAATGATGACAGAGGTCAGGAGAATCAGGATCGAGTAGTGTAACAAAAAACTAGAGAGCAGGGAGTATAAAAGACAACAGGATGCTTGATGGTGTAAAAGGCTGCAGAGGGGTCAAGGAGGAAGAAGACTGGGGAGGCTATTAGGAGATCATTGGTGACCTTGGCAAGCACAATTTCAGTAGAATGATGATGTTGGAAGCCAAACTACAGAGAGTTAACTAGAGGGTGAAAAGAAAGGAAATGAAAATGGCCTTCTCAAGGAGTTTAACCAAGAAAGGGAGAGATATGAAATAATAGCTAGAAGGATGAATGGATCAAGGAAGGGTGTTTTTTAAATGGGGGAGACCTGGATGGATTTGTAGGCAGTCAATAGGCAGGGAGAAATTGAAGATAAATGAGAGAGTGGGGAGCAATAGAATGGGAGACATCTTCTAGTGAAGACAGGATAGAATGACATTTGGACAGTAGAGAGGTTGGCTTAGCCAGGAGAATCATCATCTCTTCTTGTGAAAATGGGAGTGAAGAAGGGAAACATCTCTCTGAGTGATATGAAATGAGGAGGAAGAACTGGTGAAAAGAAAAAGCTTCTGGTGAATGGTCTCTTTTTTTTTTAGTGAAATATGAGACAAGGCTCTCGGTTGAGAGAGTGGATAGAAAAGAACTCATAGGAGTTTTGAGGAAGGATGAAAAGGTTTGGAAACACCACTATGGTGAATGGGATAGTGAATCTGTTTAGCTAGATCTCCAACAGGTAATTGAGGTTCCTTCCAACACTCAAGCTCTCTGTGTCTGACTCTATAAAGCACAAGTTGTCCTGGTTCTTGGAATTTTAACTGTATCCTGTGTTCTTTTCCTAGGAGCATTTTATGGTTTTACAGCTACCCTTTTATTGCTTGTACTGAATGTTGCCTGATTCCACTTCCTCACGCCCACACCTGCTCTATATATCTATCCTGGCTCCACATTGTACCATTGAATGTCTCAGCCTCTTCTCTTGTCCCTATCTATCTTTCTGCTTGCTGCCATTGATGAGAGAATCCTCAGGAGATGAGCTGCAGACAGATCCAGCCACATTCCACATCAACTAGAAAGCAGGAATAGCCAAACTGTAAAAGATATTCTTTAAGAGAACCCAAGTGCCTAAAGCCCAGCTGCACAATTTCTTTGGAATCTGGCTAGAAAGACGTCAGCTAAATGCAGTTGATTGTCTCTGAAACCAGGATTTATTACTTATTTATTTTGAACCTAGATTTAAAGAGGTCCAAAGGATAGTTTTGTCATCATTCAGGTGTGTCCAACCCCCTGTGACCACATTTTGCATTTTCTTGGCAAAGATATTGGAGTGGTTTGCCATCTCCTTCTCCAGCTCATTTTACAGATAAGGAAACTGAGGTAAACTGGGTTAAGTGACTTGCCCAGGGTCACACAGCTAGTAAGCATCAGGAGCCAAATTTGAACTCAGGAAGATGAGTCTTCCTGCTTCCAAGCCCAGTGCTCTATCTACTGTGCCACCTAGCTTCCCCTCCAAAGGATAGTATCTGACTGAAAACACCCTAGGCAGTCTCCATAGGCGAGTCTGAGAACTATTGAAAAGACACAGAGATGTCTCATTTTATATACTAGATGTATTCATGAAAAGTTTTGTGTAATCGAATTTGTGAAAATTGAGTTAAAATCCAAATATTCTAAGGGAACTTACAATTCAAAGGAATCCTGGAATGAATAGTCTTGTAATTCAAAAAATCCTTCACTCACTAGTTTCATTCAAGCAGATGGAAAGCTCAATATGACACAGTAGTGTGATTTAGCAGCATGTATCACAGGTGATACAACCATGGGCTGCTTTAAGAGAAGCACAGATTCCAGAAATAGGGAAGGAATAGTGCTCTTGTAGTCTGCCCTGGTCAGACCACACCTGGAGTGGTATTTTCTCTTCTGGGCCCACCAGGTTAGGAAGGATATTGATAAGCTGGGGAATGTGTAGAAAGGAAAATTGGGATGGTAAAGGCCTGTATCTATCACACATACCCATAATGATTCATTGAAGGAACTGGGGATGTTTAGCTAGCAGATAAGAAGACAATGGGGAACGAAGGATGAGAGCTATCCTCAAGTATCTGAAGGACTGTGATGATGAAGGGTGATCAGGCTTGTTATGCATGGCCCCAAATGGCAGAAGGAGCTACAGTGTGTGGGAATTGTAAAGATGCAAAGTCAGACTTGAAGTCAGGAGATACTTTCTATCAATTTAGAACTATCTAAAATTTAGAACTGGGCTACCCAAGAAGGAATCTCCTCACTGTAAGTCTTCAAGCAGAGGTTAAATTGCTAGGAAGGAAGGAAATTAGCATTTCTTAAGTGCCTGCTATATGCCAGGCACTTGCTATGAGTTTTATAGATATTATCTCATTTAACCCTTACAACAACCCTGAAAGATTGGTTATTTCTCACCCCCTGCCCCACACCCTTATTACAGGTAAAAAACACTGACAGATGGAAGTTAAGTGACTTGACCAGGGTCTCACAGCAGGTAAATATCTGAGGGTAGATATGAACTCAGATCCTCCTGACTCCAGCCCCAGCACTCTGTCTACCTACCTACCTACTTTGACATATTATAATGGTAGGATTCTTCTTAGCAGAGCAATAGAATTTCAGGGTTAGAAGGGACCTTGGCAACTATCAGTCTAACACACACCCCAAAAAAGAGCCTTTGGAATTTGGAGGTATGGACTAGACCAGATGACCACTCAGGGCCCTTCCAACTCTGACATTGTGGAGTTCTGGTTTGATTTTGTATATTGATTTTTTTTAAAGTGGGACACACATAGAAATATACAATTCCTTTTTCCTCCACATTATCAATCTAAAAATGGTTCAAATTACCTGAACAAATGTATCATGTCCAGTTTTATGTACTTTCAAGGTTTATTTACTGTCATTTAATTCAAATAACACTTATTAAACATCTACAATGTACAAAACCTATGAAAGATGTGGTGATGGTCCCCTCCCTGTCCTCAAAGTTTCCATTCCAATAAAGGAGATAATAAATTAAAGCAAATAAATACAATAAAAAGTAGAGTGTAATATATTGCATGTAAGAAAATTCAAGATGCTGTAGAAAGAGAAATCACTTTCCAGGTAATGGGGGTCAGGGCATATTTATTAAAAGAAAGGGCCTATCAGTTAGGCCAGGAAGGGGCAATAGATTTCAAGAGGATAGCAGCAGCATCTGAGAAATAATAAAATGAGGAATAATGAAAATATCAGTATGTTCTAGAATAGTGGTTCTCAACCTTCTGAATGCTGTGACCCTTTAATACTGGTATGTGGGCGTATCTGCATGTGGGCAGACCTGCCTGGAGATGGAAAGAGGAGCGGTGTCTTGGTTCCTAAGACCATGGGAAATATGTGTTTTCTGATGGTCTTAGGCAACCTCTGTGAAAGGGTCCTTCGACCCCCACAGGGATTGTGATCCACAGGTTGAGAAGTGCTGTTCTAGAAGAAGGGAATAGTGTGAGTGAGCCAAGTCTATGGAAAAGTTTACAATAAGGTCAAGGATTAGCAAGTAAGCCAACTTGACTGGAATAGAAGGCACATGGAAAGGAATAGTGGGAGATAAGGATGGAAGGGTAGGTTAGGAGCAGATAATGGAGAAGTCAGTGAAGAAGTGTGAAATTTGTTCTGTAGGGAGTGTGTAGCTATTAATATTTTTTTTTGGACAGGTAGTTGATATGATCAGATTGCTATTTAAGAAAATCAATTTGTGGGGCAGCTAGGTGGCTCAGTGAATAGAGCACCGGCCCTGGAGTCAGGAGGACCTGAGTTCAAATCCCACCTCAGACACTTAACACAAAACTAGCCATGGGACCTTGGGCAAGTCAATTAACCCCAACTGCCCTACCTTCCCCTCTCCAAAACAAGAAAAAAAAGAAAATCAATTTGACAATATTATATAGGATTGGATATAGAGGAGAGCCTACATGCATGAAAAATAGTTCAGAGACAATTGTAATAGTACAGGCAAGAGATAATGATGTGTTTGAAGTTCTTTTGTTCATGGTAGTAAGAATGGAAAGGTAAGAACCAACACGAGGAGCAGGAACTGCACGGAAAGGGTTGGCAAGACTTTATAGCATATATGGGGAACAAAGAAGAAGAAAGACTCAAAATGACTTCAAAGCTTTGAGTCTAGCTGCCTAGCTAGAGGGTTCCGTGGATGGAAACAAAGTCAGAAGGATGAATTAGATGGGAAGAGGGGGTGAGATGTTGATCCCCTTGACAAGAAAAGTGGCTTATTTGATCCCCTGATCCTTTTCTCAGTGTAGACGAGTAAGCTCTCTGAGGATAGGGGCTCTTTGGGGTTTTGTCTGCATCTTCAGATCCTAGGACAGGGCTTCATACATTTGTTGTTCTTGTTGTGCAGTTGTGGCTGACTCTTTGTGACCTGATTTGGGATTTTCTCAGCAAATATCCTATTATGGTTTGCCACGTTCTTCTCTCACTCATTTTACAGGTGAGGAAATTGAGGCAAAGGGAGGTTAAGTGATTGGCCCAGCACCACACACACAAAGTAAGTGTCTGAAGCTGGATTTGAATTCAGGTCTTCCTGACTCCAGGAAGCACTTTATCCATAGCACCAATTTAGCTGCTCTGTTATACACTTAACAAATACCAATGAGATGATGTAGATAGAATTAGACTGACTTTCTTCTATCAAGGAAGAGAACTCTGAAGATAATTCTTATTTCCAGAACTCTTTCTGATCTATGGACAATTGTATTCTCATTTTGGATACAAGAAAATTCTATATCTTGTGGAAAGGGAAGGTATTTCCAAGGGGAACCATATTCTTGGAATTTTATCAACATGGCACATAAAACTCTTCTGTAGGCCTAGGAGACCTGAAACAAAGCCCAGGTGGTTGTTTTCCTCCACTGAAAAGCAGTACTTTAGGCCAGAGAATCACCTTATGGAAGCACAACATATCAGTAGCAAAGGAGGGAAGAGAGCCCAGTTAGAAAATGAAATCTGGTGGCAGATTGACTTGCAATCTTGGTAAAAGGGCCATAGTGCTGTCCTAGAAACAGTATCATTATCCCAGTCCATTGGATGTAGTAGGGGCAGCGAATATCTGTGAAATGAGTGAGTCACTGAGCAAATGGAATAATATAATGCTTTATTTACAAAACACTTTAAAAACAGGGAAGCTGTTGGAGATTAGGCATTGCACCAGGTGATTAAGTAATAATAGCTCACATTTGTAATAACACTTCGTGGTTTATAAAAAACTCAGGTAACACAAGTATTATAATGTTATCCATTTTAGGACTGAGGCATCTGGAACTCTGAGACCCTAAGTGACTGTGGCCACAGTCACAAAAATGTCAGTTTAGATCTAGGACTATACCCCAGGTCATTTAACTTTAAAGTACAGCACTCTGTTCATGAAGCCAAGCCGAAAAGGTCAGAAAGGGCAAGGGGAATCAAGTTTGGAGGAGAGGCCGAAGGGTAGGAGAAATTAGAAAGGAATGTGTCATTGAAGAGCATTTTATCCCACCTGACAGTTTGACTGTGGATCATAGAGCTGGAGCCAGTTGGAAGGGATCTCACAAGCCATCTAGTTCAGCTCCACCATTTTACAGACAAGCAAATGAGGGGAAAAGGACCAGGAGGAGGTTGGGTGATTTGCCCAGTTGCATAGAAGAAGGCAGGAGATCAGTGGGTAGAAATAATCACAATGTGTGTGTGTGTGTGTGTGTGTGTGTGCAGTATAATACAAACCTCTATTTCTTAAAACAAGGTAGCTGTAGTTTCTACTCACATGGGTATGAAACCTGAGAGAGCCACTGGCTCATCATATTGTGAAAAAGAAAGCTAACCACCTTGGTCCAGGAGAGGCTAAAAGCTATGTAGGAATTTAGCCAGAGCAGAGCAAATGAAATAATCAAAACCTGAATTTTTAAAAAAGCTGAGTGCAAATTAGAACAGTATCAGAAGCCATTCTGAGATAGCCTATAAATTGTAGGAAGTAAAAAATAAAAAGTGTAATTTACAACACTTAGAGATAGAAATGAACAAATTATATATTATATAATGTACCATATTGATGTTATACTAATATAGCATACGAGTATTAAATAATGTATTATATAAACTCTATATATGATATCAATATGTTATGTAATATTTTAGTACTGTATAGACACTATAATACCCATTCCTTAAGGGATTCTGTGAGGAGATGAAAGGTTTTAACTGTCACTTGTAAAGGGATTAAATTTTAACTGTCCTCATTAAAGAGACTGAGATTTTATCATTCTATATGGAATCTGTGAAGAGCTGGAGTATTGCTGTTACATGGCATAGCTGGAGAGATATTGTGTCCTTAGGGAATTAGATTTAATGCTTAAGAATAAATAAGAAAGGGACTCTTGAGACTGTAGTTGCTAACCGAGAGCTGAATGGTGGGAATATATTCCAGAAGTGAGAAGTTAGGAGCAGTAATGATGGTTAAAGTGACTTTGGCTATGAATTTTCTTGAAGTTGAAACATTGTAAATCATTATTTCTCTTTGTTTTATTATTTGTTACACTGTTGACAATTTTTCTAGCCTGAGACTTTGATGTTTATTTCTAGGAGATGAAATATTTCATTATATACAGAAAAATGAGCAACTGCTTGTGGGAAAAGATGCTTTACCCCTCTGTCTATTAAAAAAAATTAGTTATTAAAATGGAGTGAGGGTTCAGAGTTGTGATTAATTAGACCAAGATTGTAACTTTAGTAATTAATAAGGAAATATCTAAAGATTTCCCCTTAATTACCTTAAAACTTGGGATGATATTAATGAATATGGGAACGTCAAGTATCCAACTGGAAGGTGACCTTAAAACCTTGTTCCATAAGAAACTGAAATGGTGAGACCTAAGGGATGGCCACGTCAGGCATGTGGGTGAAAAGGAGATTCTTAAAATTGAAAGGTCAAGTTGCTACTGAGGTTATTGACATGAGGAAGGTCATGAGCCTTATTGAAATAGTTGGAATAATGATCTGGAAAATAATAGGTGTCAGCACCAAGGATGGAGAGAGGATGGTATAATCAGATTGGATGGATTTAGAAAAAACACAAGTGGAATGGGGGTGAGGATAATAAAGAGGCATCATGGTATAGTGGATAGAACTCCAGACAGAGGGCCTACATGTATGTATGTGGGAATAATGACAGAGTCTACATACTAGTTATGAAGCTCAGATGAGATGGTGGCCTGAAAGCACTAGACCAGGAGGGGGGAACCTGTGGACTTGAGGCCACATGTGACCCTCTGGGTCCTCAAGTGTAGCCCTTTGACTGAATCCAGCTTGGATTCCCAACAGTAAGGAATGAATAGCTTGTCTACCCTTTCTCTCAGTTCGGTGAGTAAGAAGGAATGAGCAAAGGAACGACCATGAGTTGAAGGTTTCTAAGGGGTCTGCTATCTTCAAGAGGTAGCCAACTTACAACTAACTCAAGGAGATAGGAGGAATGTTGTTCACAACACTAGAGCATGTTAGAGGAGTTTGTTGATATAGAGCAGGGATTCCAAAGGGCTTGGTGAAATGTGAGATGTGAGGGGTGACCCATGCCAGAGGCTGACAAGGGAGGTGATCGGAATAGGCCTGAAGCTTCAGGACCAGGTCCTGCGGGCAGGCTGCTTACACCTAAGGCAGTGAAATTGAATGACCACGATTGGGGAGATAGTGCCAAGGGAAGTCTGTTGATATAATAAGATTTCTTGATAAAACTTAATACAAGATTTGCAGTTTATCTGACCTAGAGTTGAGATAAAATTTGGAATCTTTGTGTTTTATAGTGAATTTCCAGGAGGCACATTTTACAGGGCTGTCTGTCCTAGCTCTTTGATTGAAGGAGCCAGGCCTGGGGACTCAGGAAAGTTTGCTTTCTGGGTGAGGGAAAGACAAAGGCCTGACAAACAGAAATTGAACCTCGATGAAATATATCCTCCAGGCATTATCTTGCCTCTTTCAAGGCAGACCTGAGGACTGGAGGAAATGATTTAAAATGGAGGAATATCATTAAAAGGAAAAGGGAGAAGTGATTGGGAGGGGAGGGGGAGAGAGTTATGGTGGTGGTGGATGAAGCCTAGAAAGATCAATGCCCTTCCCAGATCCGAGAAAGGTCAATCCCCTTCCCAGCACATTTGGCTTTGGATCCTGATGCCCCACATTATCAGACCCATAGGGGCAGTACGGTGCAGTAGTAAGAACACTGGAGTTGAGATGAGGAGGTAAGGGTTGCATGTCAGTTACATTGTTGACTAGCTCTTTAAGGCTGGATTATCTTTCCTTCAGTTTCCTCATCTGTAGAATAATACTTGCGCTACTGACCTCCCAGATTTGTTGCGGGGACATTTTGACATCTTCAAAGCATATATTAATATGAATTATGACTATTCTTTGGAACTTTGGATGCGTGCTCCCTGGTGATGATGGAGCATTGACCTCCTGGACTTGCTTCAGGCCTCTCACCTCTGGAACGGCTATGTTGCCCTGATCAATCCAGAGTGTGTGAGATGATGGATGTTTTCCCAGAAAGTCTCAGGAGCAGTCCCTGACTGGTCTTATCCCGGCCTTCACTGACTTGAGCAACTATTCCAACAATACACATTTCTCCCTCCTCAGAGCCCTCATAGTAAATATGCTTAGGTTCTTCGTACACTATTCATTTTCTTAAAAACTATTTGGGAAATTAGCTTATCTCACCCCCCTCCCCACCTTTTTGTTTTTTGGTTCATTTCAGTCCTGTCTCTCCGTGACCCCATTTGGGGTTTTCTTGGCAGAGATACTAGAGTAGTTTGCCATTTCCTTCTCCAGCTCATTTTTTACAGATGAGGAAACTGAGGCAAACAGGGTTAAGTGACTTGCTCAGGGTCACATAGCTAGTAAGTGTCTGAGGCTGAGTTTGAACTCAGAAAGATGAGTCTTCCTGACTCCAGGCATGGAGCTCTGCACTGTGGAGTAACCTGGCTGCCCACTAAACTATAAGCTCTTGGAGAACAGAAATACTGACTTCTGTTCTAGAGGGGAGAAGCCAGAAGAAAGTTAAGTGGGCCAATGGATTCTTTATCACCAGGTAGCAAGGGCCAGAGGATTGTATTCATCTTTATATGCCTGCCTCAGTGTTTTACCCAGAATAACTGACTAAATTACCAGCTAAATGAAGCAGCTAGGTGGCACAGTGGATAGAGCACTGGGCTTAGAGTCAGAAAGACTCATCTTCTTGAGTTCAAATCCAGCCTCAGATACTTACTACCTGTGTGACCCTGGGAAAGTCACTTTATCCTGTTTGCCTCAGTTTCCTCATCAGCAAAATGAGCTGGATATAGCAAAACACTCCAGTTTCTCTGCCAAGAAAACCTCAAATGGGGCCACAAAGAGTCAGATACAACTGAAAAAAAAAAAACGACTGAACAACAAATTGACTAAATGGATGTTGAATGAGTGAATGACAGGATGGATGCCGGGTAAAGCAGGCAGAACAGGAAAACACAATAACAACATTACGAAGACAAATCACTTCAAAAAACTCAGGAATCGATCAATTCAGTAAACAACTATGATTCTGAAAAACTGATGATGGAGCATGTTGCCCACCTCCTGATGGAGAGCTGATGAACTGAAAAAAGCAAAATGAGACAGACATTTCTGAACACAGCCAAAGCAAGAATTCGTTTTGCTTGACTATACAAAATCAATCAAGGGTTTTGTTTTCTTTTTCTTTTTTAATTAGGGAGTGGGAGGGAGAGAAATATAAATGCTCAATTTTTTTTAAGCAGAGAAGAAAGAATAAATGAAAGTGGTAAACCTAACTACTGTGCCTCTCCAATCCCTATTTACCTAGTGGTATTCTTCAGAGGTAAAGACACGTGGAGGGAGGTGGCAGGTGTGGATTTAGATGTTGCTACAGGTGTCCTCTTTGACCTATTTTCAAAGACAAGCAATACAGGAGCATGTACAAGTCTAAGGAATTGTTACTGGACCCATAGGGACAGTCATTGACTTATGCCCCTCTTCCTAAAGCATCACTTTCAACTCTGTATCCAGTCATATAGTTCAGACCAGAATTAGTCCTGGTAAAACCAGGCCTATAATACAAGGAGTTAGGATCCATTTTCTTTCACTTTATTGTTCATTAAACCCTTTACGTGTTGTAGCAGCAAGCACCCTAGCATACCCAGAATGGCTGCTAGGACAGGTTCTTAGATCTGCTTTTCTAAAGGAAAGCAACTCGAAAAGGGTTAACAATCTTACTTTAATCAAACATATATCATTTACCTAGTTCAGGGGGAAAAGTCAGCACTATGAACTTCGGAGAAAATACAAACAGAAGTTACAAGCAGACAAAAATACAGACAGAGAAAATAACACAATTCAGCAGACCAACAGACAAGGCTTCTAGCTGTCTGACCATCACATACATACAGTCAGTCACCAGAGAGAGAAGCACCAACATCTGAGTTTTCAAAGCCAAAGGGCCCAACAGATGCCCAGAGTCTCCTCTGGCCAAATCACACAACTCTTCTCAAAGTGAGCCCCAAAGCAAAACCTCACGTCAGAGGTATATATAGCCTTTTCTAGGGTCAGAGAACACCACAACCTTCCTGACGCCCTTGACTACAAAGTAACAAACATTCTGCCTTCCTGAAAAACAAGCCTCCCACTCCATGTGACCACATTCAGCCTATTAGGGAGCAGAGTTTATTTTCTAATCAGAAAAGGTCCTCAAATTCACTTAAGCCTATTATTAAGAGAACGGAAGATCTTCAAGTTCCCAATACCATTACACCTGTTAATCTGGAGATGATGTTATTGGTAGTTTCATTTTTAGCTCATATCTAAGATTTCCCCAAAAAGAGGGAGTAGAAAGACACTCAGTGTACAATATGATTCCAGAATGAAATAGGTGATTTATTCCTACGCAACTAAGAAATGCTAAACACAGGTCACTCCACAGTATACGTTTGACAAACACACATACACACACAGAGAGATAAAATAGGATTCAATAATTTAGCTTACAGTTACTATTACAACCTGTTTTGAAATAGACACTTAAACCTCATCAAAACTTAAAGTAGTTGGGGCGGCTAGGTGGCACAGTGAATAGAGCACCGGCCCTGGAGTCAGGAGTACCTGAGTTCAAATCTGACCTCAGACACTTAAGACAAAAAACTAGCTGTGTGACCTTGGGCAAGTCACTTAACCCCAACTGCCCTCCAAAACGCAAAAAAACCCCCAAACCCCAAAACTTAAAGTAGTTTCTAGGACTGCTAATTAGATATTTTCCATTTCACCTTGACTTAATACTGTACAAACCACTACTGGTATATATCTGCTAGCAAAACAATCAGTTTGGTGCTACTTTCCTTATTAGTGTTTGTCTTTTTTAAGAGCTCTAGAGTAGCTGCTGGGGGACTCCTCCCCTCTTACAATATCCGGGGCTCCCCACCCAGGGTCTCTAGATGCTCAATTCACAAGGTAGCCTCTAGGTTTTAACATATCTGTCCCAGGATAAATACTCAATTGCCCAAGACGAGAAATAACAAACACAAAAGAGGCAACCCAAATCTAGGCTCAGGCTTACTCAAAGAACATGTTTTGTAGATGCTTTGTATAGGAACTTAAAGGCCAAGAAGGGGAAACTGGGATGTTAGTCCATTCCCTAGTCCATTCTTAAAAAAGCAGATTGAAACAAGCCCTCACACAATTTGTAGTAGGAAAGGAAAACACAACAGAGTGGGAGGTCCAATTCTTCCTTAATCCATGCCATATCATATACCTTAAAAAAATATTATAGGCATGGCCCCAAGGACTTAATTTCCTGTAATGTCTGGGACTAAGAACGGTCTTACTCATTGGTTGAGATTCTCTGCACTACATTTCTCACAGGGCTATACTTTGATGGTTAGAGAACATTCTACAGAAAGAGCTTCTGGGGTTGGAGTCAGCAGACCATTGTGCTGATCAGAGTTTCTAAGTCTTTCAAAGTTTCTTTGTCTTTACCGCTTTGTTTTCATTGAATAAAATATTCTCCTAAATCTGCTCACTTTACTTTGTATCTGTTAATAAAAGTCTTCACAGATTTCTCTGAAAACTTCTTAATTATTTCTTATAGAATAATTATATTCCTTCACATTCATACACCATAACTTGTTCAGCCATTCCCCAACTGGTGAGTATCCATTCAGTTTCTAGTATTTTGCCACCACAGAGAGCTACAAATTTTTGTACATGTGGGTCTTTTTCCTATTTCTTTGGTTTGGAGTGGGGGTGGGGTGAGGTATGGACTTAATAGCAGTATCTCTGGGTCAAAGGATTTCATAGCTTCATATAACAATATAATTTAATACTATAATAAAATAGTTTCATAGCTTTTCGGACATCATTCCAAATTGTTGTCCAGAATGAATAGATCAGGTCATGGCTCCACCAACAGGGCATTAATGCACCTGCTTTCCCACAGCTTCTCTAGCCTTTGTCATTTTACTTTTTTGTCAGCTTTCCTAGTCTGATGAAATACTTTCATTTTTACAGACGAAGAACCGATGTCCAAATTATCCTTTATCATCAAAGCCATAACCAGGGTGTGGGAGCTATAGCTTTGTCCCAGGGTGTCAACAGGAAGGACACATTTCCTCCCCTACCCACATCCCACCCCAAATTGTGATTCTTTTGCCTTATAGTATTCTGCTGGCTTTTCATGTGGGACAATTCCACTTCCTTGCCCAATCCAAAGCAATCAATCACAGCATCCTATCACTGTGTTATCTGTCCCTCCACTCCTCTCAGCTTCACAGACTGGACTCTCTCTCTCTCTCTCTCTCTCTCTCTCTCTCTCTCTCTCTCTCTCTCTCTCTCAGTCTCTCTGTCTGTCTTTCTGTCTGTCTCTCCTGTCTCTCTCTCTTTCTGTCTCTCTGTCTCTCTGTCTGTCTCTCTGTCTCTCTCAGCTAATGTCCTGATTATCCTCAACTTTGCTGTCCATCTCCCCTTCACCCCACCACTACCAATGGCAGTACCACTCTCTCCTGGTTCAACTGTTTTTGCAGTAGGTCAATAAATCAGGCATCAATATTTTCCAAGCATTTACATGTAATAGGCACCAAGAATATATAAATGAAGAAGGGACTCCCTTTACTTAAGAAGCTGACATTTTATCAGGGGAGAAAACATGTACACACAGAAATATATACAAAAAATAGAAGCTAATTTCTTGTTAAGGAATTCCTAGTTATGACTCCTTTTATCTTTCCTAGGAGCAGAGTACACTTTACATAATAGGCAATTTAATAAATGTCTGAATGAGTAGCTGAATGGATGAATGAATAAATGAATGAATGAACCAAGATGGGACAGTAGAACTTCTTGGAGCCTCTGTTTTCTCATCTCTAAAGTGGGGTTAATAGTATATTAGAGCCATAGATTTAGAGATAGGAGGGAATTTCAAGGTCTAGTCCACCTCCTCTCCTTCATTTAACTTTTAATTTAGGAAATTGAGACCCAGAAGAAAACTGAACTGTTGATGGTCATACAGGTAGTAAACAGCAGAATCAGACTTGAACCCTGACCCTTTGCCTCAATCTTCCTTCAGTCTTTCTACCATCCCATGCACCTGCCTCATGGGGTTGTTGTGGGAGTCCAATGAGGTTATGTATGGAAAGTTCTTTGCAAACTTAAAAGTGCTATCTAGGCCAGTTATTATAATCATTTTTAAAAGTCTCGTTCCTGAGGTTTTCAGATAGAAATGGCCTTAGAACAAGTCATCATCCTGCTATTATATCTTTGATGTTTAATGCTCCTCAGGCTATGATTATTACCTATATTTGGTCATTTAGTATGCGTGTCTCTTAACCAGGTTGTCTCCAAAATCTTAGTGCGGTTTAAAGCTTAATAGCTCAAAACTGTTTTAAATTTTTACATTATTAAAGCTTTAATAGTTTAAAGCTGCACAAAGAGTTTTGGACTGACCCAAATAGGGATAGGATTAGGGACTGGAACTTACAGAAAAGTCCTGGATGAAGAAATTTCCTCTGCCAACACAGGTCAGCATCTTGTCTGTAACTTAAAGTTTCAGAGCTGTCTAGAACACTGAAAGCTTGATTCAGTGACTTGCCCAGGGTCACACAGTATGAGTTAAAAGTAACATCTGAACCCAGGTCTTCCTGGCTTTAGAGCTGTCTCTACGTCTATATTATAAGGGAGAAATGTTTGCTTGCTACATAGTAGGTGCTTCCTGACTGTTTTGGGTGTGGACACAGCCAGTGCTGGCATGTGCTTGCAGGAGCAGATGACACCCCCTGTGTTCTATCCTTTAAGTTTCCTCGGGTTTCCTTTAAGATTCATTTAAACTCTTCCCTTCAGCAAGAGACCTTTCCTGGTCCCCCCAGCTGCTAGTGTTTTCCCCTCTCAGATTACCTTCTGTCTACCCAGTACACGTCTTGTACGTACCATGATATTTATCTGTTGTCTATTTCCAATTAGAATGTACTCTCCTTGAAGGCAGGAACTGTAGGGGTTTTTGCTTTGCTTTGTTTTGGTTTCTGCCCTTACTTATTTATCGGTCTGTTTATTTATTGTTTGTTCCTTCATTCATTTACCTATCTAGTCATCCATTTATTTATGTATTCTTCGGGCTTAGCGCAATGCCTGGCACATAATAAGAGACTGTTGATTGATTGACTGACTGACCGGAACTCCTTCTGCTCTCCCAAGTTCCAATCAATTTCCTATGAGTCCATTTCTAGAGCCAAATGCACAATCCCCGAAAACAATGGCCTCCTTGAGAATTGTCCTCAGGAACACAGAACTCTGATGCAGCACAAACGGCAGTGTTAGGACATGTCAAGCAATTATCAGAGGAGCCTGGGAATTGTAATGAAGGCATGAGAAGAAGGTAAGAGGGATCAGCACAATAAGAGCATTGTCTGGAGCCGAACCCAGTGTGGCCCTTTTCTTGGGTGGAATTCTCAGAGTATGGGAAGGATTTGCATTTTGCAAAAGAGGATTTTTATTTTCTGCCCTCCCCAACTAATTGAAACCTCCCCCAATTCCCAGGGAATGTTTTAGTGCTCTATAATAAGGACACTCCTCAGAGTTGCGGCTCCTTTCTACCCAATGTGTTTCTTATGTAAATGCTGCATCAGAGAAATTTCCCTCTGCCTTACACTTTTATTCCTCTTTTAAAACTTGCAAAATAGAAACACAGAGAATGACACCTTGAAAATACTTTTTTGCATAATCTAGTTTCCATTTTTAACTCAGTGCTCAGTATTTTTTTTTTAAACTTTGTTCTTTAAATTGGGCATATATTTGAATTTCATCCTCTGGAGAACTGAGGTTGGAGGAAGGGGAAAGAAGAAAAAGGATAATTCCTTTACATTTATGCTGCACCAATGTAGAAGGGAACACAAGGCACTTTATAATGATCTCATAATGCCGCAGTGAAGTCTGGAAGCCTGAGTAGGAGCCTGAAGGGACATTTAAGAGAGGACAAGCTTAGAAGCACACTGTAATGAATAGGCTATCCTTCAATTACTACAGTCATTAACAGAGACAGACCCTTCTTTTCCAGTAAAAGCCAGGGATGACCCAGCCTAGGTTGCGTATCCCAGCTTCTAGACCTTTTCTCTCTGTAATTACTTTTAATCTATTTGGGATAAATTGAGTGCTCCTATTTATTTACATTTTGTCTCTACTTTTGGAGGTAAGCTCCCTGTGGGCAGGGAATGCTTTTGCCCATCTAGTGTTTAGTGTTGACTGACTCATTTATCTATCCATTCATTTAGTTATTTGTCCAATCGTTTATTTATTTGTTTAGATATTCTTAGTGCTTAGCCTAAGTAAGCTTTTAATAAATGCTTGTTGATGGATTGATGATGACCTCAGGAATATACCTCCCTGCCCCTTCTTCTTTTTGTAACTAATATCGTTAACTAATATCTAACACTGAACACTTAGAATTTCCTTTCCCTAGCTTGAGACAGTGTGGTCAGCACAAGATTTATATTATTTTTATTTAGGAGACCTGGTCTCCATTTTTCATTGACCAACTATGGGACCTTGAGGAAATTCCTTTGCTCTCTGAGATCTGGCTTTCTCATTGGCAAAATGAAGATATTTGCCTTCCCCACTTCTTAGAGTAATAGTGAAACTTGAATAAGATGCTGTGTAGTAGTTTCAGTCAATCTGTCAGTCAGTCAGTCAACAAGTATTAAATTTCTTGTATATGCCGATCACTGGACATCCAAAAAGAAAAGGAAGAAAAAAAATTGTCCCTGCTCTCAAGCAGGTCACAGCCTCTGTGTGTGTGTGTGTGTGTGTGTGTGTTGTACAATAACATGAACAACCACATAAAAACAAGGTATAGACAGAATAAATCAAAGATAATCTTAGAGGGAAGAAGACACTAAGATTAAGGAGGATTGCGGAAATCTCATGTAGAAGGTGGGATTTTTTAGTTGAGATTTGAAGGAAGGCAGGAGGTAGCGATGAGGAGGAAGACCCTTCCCTTCCAGGTATGGGGGCACAACTAGTGACAATACTCAGATTTGGGAAATGGTGAGTCTTGTGAAAAGAACGATGCCTGGTGTCATTGGATTACAGAGAACACGTAGGGGAGTATGGCGTAAAAAGACTGGAAAGGTAGAAAGGGGTCAGTTTATAAAGGCTAAACAGAGGATTTTATACTTGATCCTTTAGGTAACAGGAGACCACTGGAGTTGTTTGAATGGGGGAAAGGGGAGAAATGGCGGGACATGGTCAGACTTGCTCTTGATGAAGATCAATTTGACAGCTGATTGGAGGAAGTACTTCAGTGGGGAGAGACTTGAGGCAAGGAAATCACCCAGCAGGCTATTTAAGTAGCACAGGGGTGAGGCGATGAGGGCCTACAACGCCAGAGTGGTGACAGTTTCAGGGAGAAGGCGGTGCAGTGATAGAGGGTGGATCCTGCAGACAGGAAGACTCATCTTCTTGAGTTCAAATACGGCCTCAGAAACTTACTAGCTGTGTGACCCTGGGCAAATCACTTAACCCTGTTTACCTCAATTTCTTCATCTGTAAAATGAGCTGGAGAAAGAAATGGCAAAACCACTCCAGTGTCTTTGCAAAGAAAATACCTAAAGGGATTGATCATGAATCAAACGTAACTAAACAAAGACAGAGTCCACAGGGCTTGGCACGATTGGATGTGGGGAGTGGTGTGAGAGAGTCCTATTGGTTGTCTTTATTTGTTGCTTAGTGGTTTTTCAGTCATGTCTGACTCTTCATGATCAGTCCCTTTTGGTATTTTCTTTGCAAAGACACTGGAGTGGTTTGCTATTTTTTTTCCTCCAGTGTGGGACACATTGAGTTTAAGATGACTGGCGGACACCCATTTTGAAATGTTTAATAGGCGACTAAAGATGAAAGCCTGGAGATCAGGAGAGACGTCAGGGCCTGACCTACTGATCTAAGAATCAACAGCATCGAGACCCTAATTGAATCCAGGGATGGGATCACTAAGTGATGGAGATGAGAAAAGAGCCCTGGGGAACACCTACACTTAGTGGGCATGAGCTGACTTTTTAATGGCAAAGATACTAATTATATTAAAAAGCTGTCATTATAGATACTGTGGACAGATCCTTAGATTTTTTTTTTTGCTTTTTGAATGGTAATTGGGGTTAAGTGACTTGCCCAAAGTCACATGGCTAGTAAGTGTTAAGTGTCTGAGGCCGAATTTGAACTCAGTCCTCCTGACTCCAGGGCTAATGCTCTGTTCACAGCACCATCTAGCCAGCTGCTCCTGACCCTTAGATTTGAAGTCAAAAGAACTGAGTTCGGAAGTTGGTCCTGGTACTTACTACCCAAGTGACCTTGGATAAGTTACTTTGCCTCTATGGCCCTCAGTTTCCTTCTCTGCAAGATGAGGGGGCTGGACTAGATCACCTTTGAGGTCTCTTACTTAATCATTCTAAATCAGTGGGAGACACTGCAACTGAGAGCTCCCGGTACTACCTTGTCATCAGCAAAGAGAAAGAAATTAGCCCCATAAGAGACACTCTAGGCAATAAATCCTGGATCTCTTTGGTTTTACTATGAAACTATAAACCTTGTTAAAATACAAATAGCTCTGAATTTGCTTTATGATAATAATAATAATAATAATAATGAGTAGCATTTATATAAGCACCTTACAATCATCACCTCATTTGATTCTCACAACAACCCTAGCAGGTAGGTCTTATTATAATACATTTGATGGGCATATAACTAAGTGGTGCAGGGGCTAGAGCACCAGGCCTAAAGTCAAGAAGACCTGAGTTCAAATGTGACCTCAGACCCTTACTTGTTTGATCTTCAGTAAATCACTTAAGCTTGCTTGCCTCAGTTTTCTCATCTGTAAAGTGAGCGGGAGAAGGAAATGGCAAATCACTGAGTACCTTTGTCAAGAAAACCCCAAATAGGGTCATGAAGAGTAGGATGTGATTGAACAACAAAAACTGAGTTTAAGTGACTTGCCCAGAGTCACAAAGCTAGTCTGAAGTCAGATGCCAACAGCTCTTCCTAACTCCAGGCTTGGCACTCTTTTTACTGTGCCATCTAGCTGGTCCAGATTCTAATCTCATAGATATAGGCCTAGAAGGGACCTCAGAGGCCACCTAACCCAACCCCCTGGTGTAATGACAAATCTGAGGCCTGGGGAGGTAAAGCCACTTGCTCATGATGGGAAGCCTTGTAGGTAGGATTTATTTTCCTAATGATAAATTCTGGTGACATGAACATAACACCCAACTGAACTTGGTGCCTTAGGAGTAAAATCGTGGGCAATCAATTCTATTTTCTGCCATAATTGAATATGAGCACATGCCCCAGTAAAATAATTGTGGAAGCCAATCAATGATCCTTTATAAACCACACGCCTGTAAGTAATATGTCCATTGTTAGGTGTTAATTACTTTGCTTCATCATCCTACAATTTGCTGTCATTTGTGGCTCTTAATGTAAGACAGGTGTCAGCTCTACCGCAATGCTTGCTAACTTGACTTATTTTTGTACTATATTCTGAAATACTGGCATTTCCAGGACATTCTGATGGTTTGTGGTGACATGGACCCGAATATTTAAACACAATTAGTGGCTTGGAAAATATAAAACATAGGGTCTGTTGCCTTATTTACTTTCATTCATTAATGAATATTTCTTAAATACCTATGGAATGATGGTGACACAGTGGATAGAGCACTGGGCTTGGTTCAAATCTGACCTCAGACACTTACTAGCTGGGTGACCCTGGGCAAGTCACTTAACCCTGTTTGCCTCAGTTTCCTTGCAAAATGAACTGGAGGAGGAAATGGCAGAACACTTGAGTATTTCTGCTAGGAAAACCCCAAATGAGGTCATGGAAACTCGAGCTAAATGATAAAATGATTGATTGACAATAATCAGAATGCTGAGTGCCATAGAAAGACCTGGGGGAGATAGAAAGGTCAGATAAGACAGGACCCCCAATACATTTAAAGTGATGTAACACCAACAGAGATAATTACAATGACCACATTTTGTGATAATTGCATTAGAAAAGAACCAAAGTATTCTCAGAAGTTGAAAGTGGAAGATTGGGGCGGCTAGGTGGCGCAGTGAATAGAGCACCAGCCCTGGAATCAGGAGGACCTGAGTTCAAATGTGACCCCAGGCACTTAACACAAAAACTAGCCGTGTGACTTTGGGCAAGTCACTTAACCCCAATTGCCCTCCAAAACGCAAAAAAAAAAAAAAAAAGTGGAAGATTGCCACAGACTCAGCCTGGGGAGACCTACACTTGGGGTTGGAAGGATGGGCTTATAGGGAGTGGCCAAGGAAGGAGGGTGGAGATTGCCAAGGATGGTTTCTTTGTCTTTACTTGCTTTTCTGTCGGGGGTAGCTCCCAGCTATTATCCTGGCTTTTGCCAAATTTAGAGTTGTTACAGTTTAGTGGTATTATGAAGATCAGAAGATCATAAATTTCTCTTTGGAATCAACTTCTGTGGTTGTCTAGTCCAAAATCTTTGCTTTTTGCAAATGCCCAGAAGGTACAAGTAAGTTACCCAAGGTCACCCAGATAATAGGTGGTAGAGGTGAGAGTTGAACCTGGATCCTTTCCTTCTCGGTCTGGGCCACTTTCTACTGTATCACACAACTTTGCATATTCCATAGTTTCATTTTTTTCTCTTTTTAGTCTCAAATCCCAAAACTGAGACTGAGAAAATGGCTTAACATTTTATCCTGGCAAGGACACTCCTCTCCTACTGCAGCTCCAGGAAGAAAATGATGAAAAAGACTCTGTTCAATGGAAACCTAAGGCCAAAGGAGCCTGGTGGAAGGCGATTACTTAGGTTGGCCTTGGACCAGAACACGAGGGTTAATGTGGAAAATATCTGGAAGAGATAAATGAGTATAAGTGGTCAGAGCTTGGGGTTTTTGTCTCGATCACAAAATGGCACCAGAGCTCAGGCAAGGTGGGGACAGTTGTCCTGGTTGGAGGTAGCGACAAGGGTGCCACCTGCTGCAGGCGGCTTGGGCACCTCTTTCCAATTAGTGGCTGGGCAGAAGGCTTTCTTGGTCTGGCTAACTATACAGAACATGGCTTGAGGACACAGATAGACTAGCAGCAGCTCTGCGCTCCCTCATTTACTCAGGTGGCTTCATTAAAAATCAGTCCTGGCCTTCATCCAAGAGCTCTCTCCGGGCACTTTCCCAGTTCCCAGGGCATGGTTCTCCTGCCTGTTCCTTTGTTTTTTCTCCTGCTGCTGACACATTGTGGACAACCCCACCCACTGCTCCCTTTCCCATGACGAGTGCTCTGCCAGGAAGCTTTTCAAAGGGGCTTTCTCAACTGTCTCAAGCCAGCCTTTGGTGCAGAGTCAGACAACCATTGTTCTGTGGCATCATGGGGAATTTCAACTGTTCCCACAACATAATATATTATTAAACTACCTTCCTTTCTCATTTTTTTTCTGCCTTTCCCTGCACTCCCCCTTCCCCCCTATCCCAATCCCTTTTCTTTATATTTTTTTCCTCTTGGCTACTGGAGAAGAGCAACAGGGGGAAGCTAGTACTATAGATAGAAATCCCAGCACCCCATGACCTTTTCTCACTTGGAGGTGTAAGGGAGAAAAGCTAAAAATTCGCTCTATCACGTGCCCACTGGCTGGTATTTCAGACCCAGAATGCTTATGTTTCTAACACCCTTGATAATTGCTTGTGGAGGCCTCAGATTCCTTGCTCTTTCCTCCTTCTCTCTCCTTCTTCTCCATCCCCCCCAAACCCCTATAACACAGAGCACATTCCAGGGACAGTTTGCAAACAGGTTAGCCTTTGTGGATAAAGGGGCAGCAGATTCAGATATTCATCTGAAGCCAAAAGAGAATCCCCGAAAGGTGGTGGCATGTTGGGGAGGGAAGGATGGTTTAAGAAATAAAAAACATTCTTCTTTCTATGGCTTCATTTCATCTAAGAGCAGAAATATCCAGGGTGGGCGAGTGATAGAAGTAAGGAGCTCCCTGAGGATTAGGGTTAGGGTTAGGAGGTTAGCTAAGGAGATCACAGAAGGCAGGACGTTTGGGGGAGCTTGGCTACCAAATACCAAATGGTTTTGGCTACTTCCGGTAAGCTGGGGTTGATTACTGACTCTTCTCCAGACCGGCTTCCTCTTTGGGATCCTCTGACATTTTCTTCTCTGGGAAGGATACCCTTGGTTTCTAAGTCACACTGTTCCAGGAATAGGGAAAAAATCATGAAGCAAATCCTTGTGGAAAGTGTTTATTTAAAAATCTTATTAAGGTTTATTTTTAACTTCAGTGTCTGCAGGCCCAGTCTCTGGAAATAGAAGCTGGGAGTAGGGGTCCCTTTGCTCCAATTACCTTAAGGAAAGAATTCAGAGGAAGAGCAGAGAACATCTATAGACTATAAATTTTCTTCCTTCCTTCCTTCCTTCCTTCCTTCCTTCCTTCCTTCCTTCCTTCCTTCCTTCCTTCCTTCCTTCCTTCCTTCCTTCCTTCCTTCCTTCCTTCCTTCTTTCCTATTTGAGGTTGGAGAAAACATACCAGGCCAACCCTGATAACACCCAATGCCTGTAATACCAGGACAGTAGGAAGAGTTTTCAGGTATGTATATTTCCAGAGCTCATTTTATATAGACTAGAGGCAGCAATGGAGTTGAATAATGGTGTTGGGGACAGAAGCCCCCAAATGTTCAAATCCCTGCCTCTGGCTGCCAATTGTATTTGATCCTGAGTATGTGCCTTCTAAAATGTCTGTGGGAAGAAGGGAAGGAAGCAAGCATTTATTAAGCGCCTACTATTTACTAGGCACATTGTGGCAAGCGTTTTTACAGTGATTATTTTATTTGATCCTCCCAAGAAATCTGTGCTATTATTGTCTTCCTTTCACAGATGAGGAAATTGAGCCTGAGACTTTAGATGATTGGCCCAGGGTTGCACATCTGGTAAAGGTTTGAGACCAGATTTGAACTCGGGTCCTCCTGATTCTAGGCCCAGAGTTCTATCCACTGTGCCACCTAGCTGTGATCCTCAAAGAATCACATCTGTGGAACTAAGGGCCACCTAGTCTAACACCCCCCCCCTTTTCAAATGAGGAGACCCAGCCACAGCCTGGAAAATACAAACATACAGTTCTTATTTTCATTTGTTCATTTTTTTTACTTATTAATAAATAAATTATATATTAATTATATATAAATAAATATATATTATATATTATATATATTTTCTATATATTATATATAAATAAATATTTCCCTCATTAATAAATAAATATTGAATTAAAATGCTGGTGGCAGCTAGGTGGCAAAGTGAATCGAGTGTTGGGCCTGAAATCTGAAGGACTCATCTTCCTGAGTTCAAATCCAGCCTCAGACACTTACTAGTTGGGTGACCCTGGGCAAGTCACTTAAGCCTGTTTGCCTCAGTTTCCTCATCTGTTAGAGAAGGAAATGGTAAAACCACTCTAGTATCATGGGGTCATGAAGAGTCAGACTGGACTGAAAGCACTGAACATCAAGGCAGCACATAGTAAGCTCCACGTAAAGGTTAGTTACTATTATCTAAGGCAGGAATCAGTCAGGTTTTCCTGGCTCCAGGTCCAGCACTCTATCCTCTCCCTCTTTCCCTCTATCCCTGACTTTGCCCTGGCAACATTTAAAGAGAGAATTCTTCCACACCTCTAAAAATGACTGACTGCCCTCTGGAGCAGCTGTCCTGGGTCTTTTCTCTACCCCTCTGAAAGACACTATAGGCTAGCATCCCCTCATCTAAATTCTGCCTGTCTAAGAGGACCTCAATTGAACTGAACCTTGAAGACTGGATGGATGGAGATTTTAGAGAGGCGGGGAAGGGCCGGGAGGAGCAAAGAGGGCGTGCCAGTGAGCGCTAAAGTACTGCAGGGGGTGTGGCTTGATTCAGCCCCTTTGCCAGGACTGCAGCATCACCTTCTTCAGAAGCTTTAGCCAGATTTCTCCCTCTGTAAAACTGATCCCCACCCCCACCCTCAATGATTTCTGCTTCGCTTTAACACCCTCCATCAGTACACCCTGTCCTCTATGGCCTGTGGGCTCAGGGGGTGGGCTAGGGGTGTGACAGTGACCACAAGCCTAAAGAGAGAAGTCCCATCTGAGGTGACAGTACCCCTCCCAGCCCCCTCCTGGTCTGTTAACATTCCTAGTGTGGTGATCTCTTCTCCTTCCTCTTATCAGAGAATCTCAGGACTGGAAGAGCCCTTTGCAAATCATCAGATGGAGCATAGAGGCCATCTATTCCAGCTTCCCTCTTTCATCAATAAGGAGACCAAAGCAAAAAGAGAAACACCCATCCACTTGCAGAGAGTGAAGTCAATTGGCCAAGGACACTGTTTTTACTACCCAGGTATCCCTCCCAAACCCAGCAGAAATCTCTTCTAACTCCAGCTTCCTTCAAAGTATGACTTAGGTGCCACCACCTCCAGGATGTCTTTCTTGATCTCCTCAAATGCTAGTGCTCCTCTGCTCGCCCCCATTACTTTATGTTTCCTCCGTAAAAATCTTGCAAATTCATATCTATGCACTGTATAGACGAAAATCAGAATGATGCTGTAGTGAATGTTGAACCAGCCTTGAAGCTAAGAGGACTTGGGTTCCAATCCCACCTTTGCACACACTGATATGTGTGACCCTGGGCAGGTCATTTAACCTTTACGTGCTCTAGGGCAGTAGTATCAAACTCAAATAGAAATGGGGACTACTATATATGTTATATATATGTGTATGTAGATACATATATACACATGTATATATATACACATGGATGTGTAAATAGGTATATATGTACTTGTATATATGTATGTGTGGATATATATATATTGACAGACAGATTAGATAGATAGATAGATAGATAGATGAGAGAGAGAGAGAGAGGGACAGATGGAATGACGGACAGACAGACAGACAGACAGACAGGTAGGTAGGTAGGTAGGTAGGTAGGTAGATACCTGCAGGTGGCTGTCTCCAGTCATCTTGATCTCTATCTTGCCACTGGACCCAGATGGCTCTTGACGAGAAAGTGAGGCTGATGAATTTGCACAGCCCTGACTCACTTAAATCCAATTCACTTGCAAGTCATGGCATCATCTTCCTATTGTCATGGTCCTCTTCAAGAATGAAGGACAAACCACGCAACCGCACATATCCCTGCAGGCACATATTGACTTAGAAAGCCACATATTGACATTATCTATGTTTTATTTTATTTTTATTTGTGTTTTTAAGTATTTCCCAATTACATTAGGTTAGGAAGCACTCAGGAGTGTCGCTGGCCACTTGTGGCTGTATTTGACACCTCTTTAAGATAAAAAAGTTTCACAGAACATGCTAACTTGAAATGGAAGAGGGGGTTCCCTCACCTGGGAATTCCCTATGCAGAATCAATAAAACTGTGAATCCAATACCTATCCTATCCTATTAGAGGAAAAAACAAAACAAAACAACAAGAGAACAGAAGATATGTGAGGGCAGGGACTATTTCCTTTTTGTCTTTGAATCCTCTCAGTACCTAGTGCCTGCCACAGATTAATCAAACCCTGTTCAATTCCACTGAATTCAAGATTCTCTAAGTCAAGGACCTATAATCTGAGGCAGGACTGGAATTCTGGGAGGAGATGCAATGTGCCACGCTGAGCAGAGTAGGGCCACAGAGGGCAGACTTGCTTTAGCCAGGACTATATAGTGCATGGACAGAATTACTAAAGTGTGGAACAATGGCATGGAAGGAGAACTGACACTGTAGTCAGAGGTTTGGGGTTTGAATCCTGCCTTTGATGATTGCTCTCCGAGTGACCTTGGGCAAGCTGAGCCCTGGGCTTGTTTCTTATTCCATAAAACAAAGGGTTAGACAAGATGGCTTCTGAGGTCCCTTCTACTGTGTTTTGGTGTAGGCTTCTGTGGGGAGCTGTCTGATGTTAATCCTGGGAAAGGACTGGTGGACTGAGGCCCAGGGAGTTTAAGAACATGGTCCTACAATGGCCTAAGGTATTTATAGCCCCACTCATTTCACTGGCTCAAAAATTGCATCAGATCCAACGATTGCTGCGTCTTTTTTGGATGTTGCTAGGGAAAAGTGAGCAGGGCTGGAACCAAGGGAAGAGAGGAGATTACAACTCCCAGGCAGAGGGAGAAGGGCTGGGGAGGTGTTCCCAGAAGAATAAAACAATAAACAACAGAGAAAGATAAAAAACAAAACAAAACAGGAGCAAGTCTACAAAACCTTCTCGGGCAAGACCAGTCTTGCTTGGGAGCAGATAGCAGCTCTGAGAGGGATGGGAATATGAATGAAGACAGATTATATACGCAAACTTAAGAACTTTTAATACAAACACTGTGACTGGACCTGGAATCAGGAAGACTTTAACTTCTTGAGTTCATATCTGGCTTCAGACACTTACTAGCTGTGTGACCCTGTTTGCCTCAGTTTCCTCATCTGTCAAATGAGCTGGAGAAGGAAATGGCAAACTTCTCCAGCATCTTTGCCAAGAAAACCCCAAATGGGGTCATGAATAATAGGACTTGAAACCACTCAACAACATGAACACACATATTTTTTTCTTATCTCTCTCACAGGCTCATTCATGAACCTTCATGTAAGAGACACATAAATACAGATATACAAATACACACCCAAATAGGTACAATCCTATTAAAATTCTCAGAGATATAGAGATGACTTAATATATACTTATACACCTGAATCTCATATCCAGAATATGGAAGGTAAGCTCAAATCTTGCTAGACACCATTAAAACTGTGTGATTTAAACTCCTTAAAATGGGGATACTAGTAGTATCTATCTTACAGAATTTGCTTTGCAAACGTTAAACCATTATATAGATGTGAGTTACTACTGCTAGTTTTTATTTTATTATTACTGGGGTTTTTTTTCAGTCGTCTGACTCTTTGTGATACCATTTGGTGTTTTCTTGGCAAAGATACTAGAGTGGTTTGCCATTTTCATCTCCAGCTCATTTGACAGATGAGGAAACTGAGGCAAACAGGGTTAAGTGACTTGCCCAGGATCACACAGCTAGAAAGTGTCTGAGATCAGATTTGAACTCAGGAGGATAAGTCTTCCTGACTTCAGGCCTGGCACTCTATCCACTGTGCCACCTAGCTGCCAATTTACATTCACAAATAGACATTAAAGGGCTCTCAACTAAGCATCCCCAAGGGACTGCTCTTTGGTCTATCACTTTTACTTGTAGAATCAGGCCCAAAGATTTCCTGGCTGCATTCTGATTATTGGCTATCCATCACCCAGATGGGTTCTGGGAAACTTGAGGAAACTCTGTGGTCACAGTTCTAGGCCACAGAGATCTGGGGAAAACCAGACTTGTTGACCTCTGGGATAACAACACAGCCACCTGAGTGCCAGGATTTTGGACACAGCCCACGAGGCATCAATTGTGATAGTGGTGAGTCTAAGACCCACCCCCATACCAACATACACCCAGAGAATTGTGTAGGGAAAAGAGTATAGGACCTATAGACAGGAAGGTCCATCTTCATCTCTGCCCCTTTGAATAGTCTGTCTCCCATGTAGTTCTTCCTGATTAGCATTTCTTAGAATCCTCATCTTCCTTTAAGGCTCAGCTCAAGTGTTGCCTGGTACCCAAGACCTATTCAGACACATCTCTTTCTCCCCCACATCCCTCTCCTCAAGTGTTAATGCCTTTCTGGTAGCCCAGGCAACTTTCTAAGATTATACAGTATAGACAAGATACTGAGCTAGGCCTATGTTACTAAAACAAACTTCTTTCCCATATGATCCTTACACGGATGAAATCAGAGATCTGGTTTAAAGAAATGCCTTTGTGCATTTTGTATCCCCTCCCTACTTTCCTCCCCAGTAGAACGTAACCTCCTTGAAGGCAGGAGCTTGTACTTTTATCGTTGTATTCCCGTTCCATTGTCTGGAACATAATAGTCGCTTCAAAATTCATTTAAATCTTTCCCTTAAGTGTAGTAGAGAGAGCTCTGGCATTGGAGTCAGGAAGACTGGTTTCAAATCTTATCCCAGATACTCAACAGCTTTGTGACACCGGGTAAGTCACTTGACATTGGAGTTTGGTCTCAATGATCTCTATGGCTCCTTCCAGTTTTCTAGCTATGCTGCTACAATCCCAGAACCTCTGGGCTGTGTGACCATGGGTAAGTTTTTATATTCTCTTGAGCCCAAGAGTGTTTATCTCTAAAATAGAAGTAATATACCTTCAGTACCTACTTTGCAGAATCTCCAGGAAGAATACAGAAGATAATATTTGTAAAGAGCTTTGGACACTTTACATCACTATGTAAATATTAATTATTATTATTAGTGAGATAATGTATGGAAAATATTCGGTAAAAGTGTCTATACATTTCAGCCAATATTATCCAAGATGTGTGGATACCCAGAGATACATTTCTCGCTCCTAGCTAATAGGCAAGAAAGAACCAGTAGGTTGGTAAAGGGGAGGGTCTGTGGGCTTGGCACCCCCTGAAGTATAGCTTCTCAGGAAGGGCATAAATGCCACCCATGTGATCTTTGCCTTGCCTGGCTCCCCCATTATAAGCGAGACCCCCATCTTCTGTAAGAAGTTTGTCTATTTGCTATGAACAAAAATGATAGGTAGGTGGGTACAAGGGGGGCTGGGTGGGAAAGGGACAGGAAGATTAGCAAGCATCCTGCCTGGAGGATGCTCTTGGTATTTTGTATTGTCAGTTTTGATACTGTGTAGAAAAGAGAAATAAGAGCAGACCCCCTTTAACAATATTTCCCCAAACAATATTTCCTCCCAGTGCACAGTGTACCCAGCCAGGAGGCCTCTGAATGCAGAAATATGTTCTCATTATTATATAATAATATAAAAAGATAATGCCCTTCTTCCCAGAGGAGCCCAAAGCACTTTAGAGATTGCCTATTCAGCTCGAGTGAAATGCAGCCCTGGATGGGAGGGGTGAGTGGAGGATGCCAGCTGGCCCTAGTTGACAGGGGCAGCAGTGGTAGCAGCAGCAGCAAGAACAACAACAGAAGCTTGAAGAGCTGCAGCTAAGCTTTGGGAAGGTAGGGAACGTAGGAAATGATCTGCCTGGTACCTGGGCTGTACCCCCTGAAGAGTAATCTCTCAGGATGGGGATAAATGTTGTCCATGGAACTTTTCCCATGCTGGGCTCCTCTCATTACAAGGGACTGCTTCTACAAGCAGTCTGCCTGTTGTGCTAAGGACAAAGGGGAGAGTTCCCTTTGAGTTTGGGAGCTTCCCTGAAATGTCCTGTGACGTGCTATAATGCTTTGAATAAGACCATGAAACCTTAGCTTTGGATTTGGAAGGGCCTTTGAGGCTACCTAGGTTAACCGGAGAATTTTAAAGACGGAGGAAATGATTTATACAAGGTCATGGCCCTTGGGTGATATGATTGATAGAACATTACGCCTGGAGTCAATCAATCAGTCAACATTTATTTAAAATCTATTTATTTAAACATTCTTATTATATGCTAAACCAGGCTAAGCACTGTGGATACAAAAAGGCAAAAGACGTACACAAACATACATACACACATATATACACACGTATGTATGTGTATATATACATATATATGCATATATAGATAACTATGAACAGAATAAAGTAGGAAATAATTAATAAAGGGAACGCACTGGAATCAAGAGGGATTAGGGAAGGCTTCCCATAAGAGGTGGGATTTTAGTTGGGATTTAAAGGAAGCCAGAGAGGTCAGTAGTTGGAGCAGAAGAGACAGAACATTTCAGGTATGAGGGGCAACCAGGGAAAATATCTGGAACTGATGGGAAGAGGTCTTACTATTCCTTACTTTGAGCCATTCCTTCTCTCCTAGTTCTGCTCTCTGGGGTCAATAAGAACCTGTCTGCATCTGCTCAGTCTTCTGCATGACAACCTTTTAAATGGTTGCACACAGCTATCATGTCCCTCCTAAGTGATCTCTTATTTGGACTAAATATCTCAGTTTTCTTCAAGGAATCCTCAAATGGCATGGTCTCTAATGTCTCACCATCCTGATATCTCACCTCTGGTCATTTTCCAGTTTGTCAATGTCCTTTCTAAAGGACAATGATACCCAGAACTGCATATTGTGTTCAACAGATGATTCTCGACAGTATGCCTCTTTAATTCCACCAGAGTTGCATTCAGCACCACCCCCATGCTTCCTCTCCACCCATTGTGGTTGTATTGATTCTTCTTGAGCTTGTAATGTACTGAAATACCCAGATCTTTTTCAGACGAACTATTCTCCAACCAAGTCTTTCTCATCTTGTATTTGTGAATTTAATTTCCTAAAAATTGAAGCATAGGATCTTCTTACTCAAACCTATCCATAGTGTCCCTTTCCCCATGCTTAGAACCATAGGATCTGGGTGGAACTAGAACTCTAGGGCTCCTGAATATAAACTTTGAAATATGGAATAATTTTGCTAGAGACCTGGGTCTGATTTTGGGTGCCTGCAGTGCAGAGTTAGACTGCAGTAAAACTCTTAGCTGTAGTGTTCACCTTCACAAAACTAAACATTTGGGTTTCCTGAGAGGAGACAAAGTTTCCAGACTTCTTTCAGCCAGTTTCTTTTCACTAGTATCCAACTTCTCCACCATGAAGAAAAATAAATGCTCCAATACCCCAGTTGCACCAAGAATAAACAAATGTGCTTTTAGGCAGACGTGTTTTCATAGCACATTCCTGTTCCATATTTCCGATCCACTGCAACTTCATTAAAACATTTATCAGGAGACCAAAGGGCAGAAAAAACCAGAATGAAACGTGGGAAAACATACTAACAAGGGTCAGGGCTAATGAGGTGGTCAGGAGGGGTAGAGGGAGATTGTGATATGCCCCAAAGCATGCTAATGAGGAATGTGTTAATGAAGGTGGCTGTACAGTCATATACTTTCCACCCTATTTTCAATTCAGTGCCGGTTTCTCAAATGCCCAGAGGGCACCTACCTCTATGGTAGAAACTGGCTGTATGTTTGCTCCTGGTCTTTGCAAATTTAGCTGTTCCACAGTTATTTGGTCTCGACTTACATTTTTTAATTGAATAAGTAATTCATATAAAGATCCTGGGAAACTTGGCCAAAATTTTTGGGATCTGGCAGGAAGCCTGAGGCAAGTCAGGGATCATCCGTATATTACCCTGTGAAAGTGATATCTTGTTGAAGTGATGTTGTGTCTGGCCAGGCTTTAATGGGATTGGAACATCCTCCCCATGGGACCACCCAAACTTTTCTTATGGGAATTCTTCCCACCTCCTGAATTTTTTAGGGACAGAAACAATATATCACAAATGGAGTAAAAACTCTGCTAGACAACGTGAGAGTTTTCAGGAAGCCCTGGAAAGATGTGATGAAGAATGAAGGAAACCTGTCACTTGTAGGCACAGAGCAAACCAATCAAACCAGAACTTGCTCTCTATGATTCAACCATGGAGAAAGGTCTGGAGGACAGTTGTATAAGGCTACCAGATAGAAACACGGGTGTAGGAGATAAGAGATAGACAGTGTGTCTATGTCCAAATTGCCTCCCATAACAAATGTCTCTCAAACTTTGCCTACAGTTTCCAGTTCTGAGCTGAATTTGAAGGATCTTTCTAATGCCCATGTCTGTGTTCCTTTCCTTTTCAAATAAATTCAGTTGCTCTCTATTGCTTATGGAAGAAAACACATTTCCATGGAAAGTGCCCTGGGTTTGGAATCAGAAGACCTGTGTTCAAATCCTACTTATGGTACAGTGGGAAAAGAACTGAATCTGAATCTTAGTCCCTAGAATCAGATCATACTTCTTTCATTTACAATCTATACCTATGCATATGTAGGTAACTTCAATACAAGTGGGCTATGTAAGAGAGGCATGACCATATACTCTGTGAGCTCTGAAAGGAAATTTCTGATGCAAAATTGAGAGGATTTGCTAATTAATTAAAGATGGAACAGCACAAAAAATAAATTGTATTATCCTTGGGTGAAGCCTTTAACCCTATCTATTTCTTTATTTAAAAGACAAAGATCCAGTCTTTGGGAATTGAATCTTCCCCAAGGTCTATTTGTGTTTTCTCTTATGATCCAAAGTTTCAAGCCTGAATGACTTAGAAAATGGTGGTGCTGTTAATAGAAAATAGGAAAGGTAGGGAAGGAGATAGTTTGTGATAGAACATAAGCTACTTGATGGCAGAGGTGGGTTGGTTTTTGTTTTGGTCTTTATATCCTGGTACCTAACATATTAGATATTTAATAAATGCTTTTTCATCTAGTCATTCATTCACTCCCTGCCAGATCTGAAGTTTCTCCCTAGGTCTCTCCCATCTCTCCAACTGACATAGAGAGTTGTGCTTTTTCTAAATGCCAGTTTTAAATATTATCTATTATTCTTATTCTTACTTCTGATCATGGTATTCCCCTACTCAGTAAACTCCTGTGGCTCCCTATTGCCTCCAGGATCAAATTAAAAAATGCTCTCTGGCATTCAAAGCCATTCATAACCTAGCTGCCTCCCACCTTTCTAATCTCCTTACACCTCATTCCCCAATACGTAATTTTTTATTTTGTGACACTGGCCAACTTGCTGTTCTACAGATAAGATGCTTCATCAAGTCCCCACGAAAATTTCATCCTGTACTGGAAGGCATCCCTAATTAGTAGTACTTTAAGTAGTACTTTACTTCTGTTAATTATTTCCAGTTTCAGGGGCAGCTAGGTATCGAAGTGAATAGAGCACCAGCCCTGAAGTCAGGAGGATCTGAGTTCAAATATGGCCTCAGACACTTAACACAAAAACTAGCCGTGTGACCTTGGTCAAGTCACTTAACCCAAAATTCCCTACCTTCCCCCCTCCCAAAAAAAAAGCAAAAAAAGAAACGATTTCCTGTTTATCCTGTATATAGCTTGATTTGTATATATTTTTTTGCTTGTTGTCTCCTCTATTCGATTGTAATCTCTTTGTGGGCAGGGACAATCTTTTGACTTTTTTTTATATTCCCAGCATTGAGCACAATGCCTAGAGCACAGTAGACACTGAATAAAGATTTATTAATTGATTGATTAGCAGAGATGCAAATATAAAAGCGAGCCTGTCCCTGCTGTCAAGATGTTTACATTCTATTAGAGTGATTACACATCGGGAAGAAGTGTACAGAGAAGAAAATTTTCATCTGTGAAGTCACAGGAATGGTGAGTAGGTCCACAGGACAGTTAGCTGTCAAACTCTTTGAGGTGGGGGTGGGATGGAGAGATGGGCATCATGTAGAGAAGGTGACAGGACAAAAGGCAAGATGTCCACCATGAATGGATGGAAAACAGTATCTAGGTCTTAGATATAGTCTGTTAGATGAAATTGTATTTACCACTAAGCCCTAGGGCAAGAGATGAGGAAAAAGTGGGACTTTAGGATGAAGGGTCTTGTGGGGGGATAATATGTCATAGCGGAATGGAGTGAGTAAATAGAAACCCCAGGGCAGCAGGCCCAGCAATCAGAGATTATGAGTTCATTGCTTAGAAAGAGAGCAGAGAAGAGACAGACTGGAGAGGAAGTCACCTAGGGTGAATCTGAGGGGCAGAGGGAGGAAGCCATCTGGTAGTTTCCTATTTTAATTAGTTATTGAATCTAACCCTTACACCTGAAATGCATTTCCTTCTTACCATCTCCTTAGAATCCCTGGCTTCCTTAGGGGAAGCATCAATGGTAATACTCCCACCATCACTTCCTTCCTTCAAAGCTCATCTGAGATACCACCTCCTATAGAAAACCTTTCCTAATTGTTCTAATTGATAGTACTTTTGTTTATCAAATTATATTGTTACTTGTGCAGTTACATGTTGTAGCTTTCTTGCCCTGGTCCCCTACCCCCCAATCCCAGTAGAATGTAGGCCCCCAAGGTCAGGGACCGTTTTTCATATTGTCTTTCTGTTCTCAAACCTAGTACAGTGACTTACATACAGTAGGGATTTAATGAATGCTTTTTGGATCTGTTTGGATTGCTAACTGGGTGCTAAGCTCAGTGATTTCTTCTTATTGCACGAGTATAAATGCTACTAGTGCTCTTTAAATTTCAGTACCCTAGTACAAAATCCTGGTCACCCTTTGTAGGGATGGCTCTGACCCAGGGTGAAATGTTCCACAGGCAATTAGAAATGTGGAATTGGAGCTGAAAAGGTTTATGTCAAGCAACCTCGAGGTCCTGGACAAAACTGAAGGGCCAGTCATGGAGGTGGAGTTCCCTCTATGTTGTGTAGGGAATCTAAATGATAGTTTGAGAAACTGAGGAATTGGGCAAAGTTTTGCTAGACCCCCAGATTCTCTTCCTTGATTTACTTTGATGACCATGATCCTGCTGTCTCGATTTCAGAACTTTAAAGGAATATAAACAAACAAACAAAAATCATCACAAAGTTCATTTGGCCTGGTGACAGAGTCAATGATTAACTCTTATGGAAGGGTTTTTAGGATTTTACAAGTGGTCAAAGGTACATCTAGAATATTTTCTCTTGGGGAATGTTCTAAGAACTGTTCCCTCCCCCATCATCCCATATTTTCCTCCCTTAACTCAGGAAAGGCTGTGGGTGGACATGGGAATGGCTTCCAAGTAAAGGAACTTTGTGGTTTCTTTCTTTCTTTTTCTTTCTTTCTTTCTTTCTTTTTCTTTCTTTCTTTCTTTCTTTCTTTCTTTCTTTCTTTCTTTCTTTCTTTCTTTCTTTCTTTCTTTCTTTCTTTCTTTCTTTCTTTCTTTCTTTCTTTCTCATTCCCTCATTCCTTCTACCTCCCTCCCTTCCTTCCTATGGGGCTTCTTCAAATCTATACCCTTGGAATCAAAAGACCTAGGTTCAAATCCTTGCTCTGCCACTTCTCGCCTATGTGCCCTCCAGCAGGTCACCTTTTCTTTCAGCTTCCTCATCTGTAAAGTGAAGGTTGGGCTAGATGCCTTCTAAACCTATGATTGTCTCTTCATTCAGAACTCTGAACAGGGGACCCTGGGGGCAGAGGAAATAAGTGGATAGATTGTCTCTCTGAAGTATTTAAGAAATCAGGATTCAGCTATAACTTCCTTCACCTCATATATATTTTAGCATCTTTTCAGCAGCTACTTCTACGTCATTGTCCTTAAATGCCCTCATCACTATTCTAAAGTATAGCATTAAGGTATGTGCGTGTGTGAATTCCTCCCACTTTTAATGAAGGTCTAGTAGGAAGGGCATTGAACTCCTAGCATTGCCATTTACAAGTATTATGACCTTGGACAAGTCCCTTAACCTTTCATTGCCTCAGTCTCCTCATTTGTAAAAGGGGAATGCTGATACAGCTACCCTAAATGAAGATCACATGAGATGGTACATGGAAAACCTTTTGTGAACTTTAAAGCAGTCGCTAGCTGATAGCTATCTTTATGATGGTTGTTATCTATTTTTTACTCTGGAGATGGCTGAACTTCATTTCCATGGCTTGTTTCTTGTTTTCTCCAATGACAGAATCCCCAGGGATGGTGCTGAAGTGAAACTGGCAAAGAATCAGCCTTTGGAGCTGGGGCTAGGACTGAGAATGAGCCACACCCAGTTCTCACCCCACATGTGTGGAATGACTGACACCAAACCCTACCCCAAGGGCTGCTGTGGGAGGCAGCCAAGGTTTCCTTATGGTTTTCCAAGAGTTCTGGGTTGACTGAAGGATGACAGCCAGCCACCCCCATTTTAAAAGACTAGCAAAACCCAGAGAGCACAGGCATGGTCCCTTCTCCACAAACAAGGCTGTCACTGTCTGACATGTCTACAGGTTTAAAATGGTTCTTTGATAAAGCATGTTTTCTTTATAGAAATGGGAATTTTCCTGATGGATCTATGAGTTCTCTCTGTGGCACAGTCTGTGCATGAGGGAGCTGAGGTTGCCCCCTATTGAGTCCAAACAGCATGGAAGCTGGCTTGATAAATTGTCCTTGCTGCTGGGCACTCATTGCAATTCCTCTCCTGCCCTGCAGCCTGCGTCATTTTATCAAGTACAGCCCTCAGCAAAATGATGTCATTGGGATAGCAGGTCTCCAAGGTCCTCCACAATCCTTTTCTGGGACCCTTCTTTCTCTGCTTCTATAGCCGAGAATCACAGAGTCTTAGAGTTGGGAAGGAGGCCCTCTAGATTAGGAATCCCCTCTGTAACACACCTGACAAGTGGTCATTCATTCGGCCTTTACTTGAAGACCTAAATTGATAGGAAATCCACTACCCCCTGAACCAGACGCCTGAGTTTTGGACTGCCACCCAAAGAATGATTCCTTTAGTCCTTGATAAAGCATGTTTTCCTCTCCCACTCCCCAGGGGTTCATTCATTTGCATCCTCTCTAATTAATGATGTGTCTGTTTAGAAAATGTAACTCTAAGCCTCAAGGCCTGATTCTTCCTACTGAAGGAAAGGGGATGTTTTACATCTTTTTACATCCAGACAATTCAGCGGATGATCAGCAGGTGGGCAGTAGTGGAGACCTATCAGAAAGCAGTTCAGCGGAGCTAAGACCTGCAGAAAGCCCCCACAGCTGACTGGTAGACCAGTGACATTCCTAGACCAAAGATGGTGTCAGGATCTCTGCAGGGAAGCAAGATGATCAGCCTCCAGTGCTGAAACACCAGAGAGGTGTCTCATGGGGAATGTAGCCCCAAGGTTTCCCTGCCTGTGTCTTCCTAGTCACACATTTTCTCTGAACACATGGCCTTTCTATGTGGATTCCTCATATACAAGCCCTTTCTATGAATGTCCCCTCATCACACATATTCTCTGTATTTCATTACTCTTAATAAATTAGAGAGTAGAATTAATAAAATAGATAAAACATTTATTAAGAACCTGCTACATACTGGGGAGCTGGCAATACAAATCTAAGACAGGTCTGCCCTCAAGGAACTTTGATTTTAACAAAGGAAGATGACACACAAAAGGGAACAGGTATCCTTTGAATCTCTTTATCTTCTCCTTTAGAAAAAGGCAGCTTTAAGCATAGAAACATTTTCTTGGCTGGGAGGAAAAGAGATGTCACTGACTCTATGTGAATCATGCAAAATTCAGCAAAATTCTTTCTGCTCTCCATACTTTCCTCAAGCTAGAGTTTCAACTCTTTGTAGTTCTTACTAATCGCTCTCTTGGAGAGAACTCTTGGGCTCACCTCCATGGCACTCTCTCACTTCATTAATGCGTTAATAGCCACACACAACCTGTCCTACCAACTTCTTTTTCCAAAGCCTTAAACCCACTTCCTCCATTGAAAAAAAAATTCTTCAGATTAAATTCTTCTATTTCTCCTTTTTTGTGGGTCCTTCTCCGAAATTTTCTGCCCCATTAAATATTTTTTCCCACAGTTCCTTCCATGTATCCTTAAGCTTGAGTCTTTCTGTCACCAAAGTTGGAAGTGAGAAAGTCTGCTTCAGGAGACTTCATTTGTCCAAGGTAGGCAGTGGCAGATCCAGTATTTGAGTCAAACGTAGGTCCTGTGACTTGAAACTTGATTTGCTTTTCACCATAGGTACGCAGTGATTGATAGCCCCTAAATGGTTCACCAAATGCTGGGTGCTGTGCAGAGAGCAAACCAAATATGGGGTCCTGCCCAGGAAGAGATTTGTTTTCATTAGAATGTGCTGGATAAACACACACACACACATTTTTTTAAACCATATTCTCCTTTTCCTTCTCTTTGAGAGAGGGGTTCAGAATTGACTGGACATCCTTATGTGAAAAAGTCTGGGAAACATTTTTAAAAGTAGCTAACAAAAGAGTAGGAAAAGGTCAATAATGAAGCCAGTTGAATGAGGGGAAATGGAGGAGCTCAGCTGGGAGTGATATATAAAGGGACTGGAAGGATTGGTTTATTGTCCCTCACACTGTACAGGAAGGGAGAATGACAAGTCTGAAGGGCTTTCTGGCCTGCTATGCTCACAAATCACACTTTGGGCAGGGGGACATGGAAAAGGACTTTTTTTCCTCAGTAACATTCAATTTTCAGTATTCAGAGGATAAAGAAAGCAGCTTAGTATAGTGGAAAATACAACTGAATCCGGAGTCAGAGAACATGGGTTTGAATCCAGCATTTGCTACTTACCTGTATGCTTTGGGGCAAGTGTCTTCCCCTCTCTGAATCTCAGTTTCCCCATTTGTAATAATGAACTAGCTGATACCTTTCAACTCTAAGTCCGTGGTTTTGACAATGCTAACTCTCTTTGGGTCTCTGTCTCTCTTTTGCCTCTCTGTCTATGTCTCTTTGTTTCTTTCTAGCTGTCTTCATGTCTCTCTGTCTCTGTCTGTCTGTCTCTGTCTCTGTCTCTGTATGTGTGTGTCTCTCTCTGTGTCTGTCTGTCTGTCTCTCTCAGCAAACCTAAAATGATTGTGTTAATAGCCCTTTTCCTAAGTTATGTCCGCAATGGGCCCATCACTGCAGGTATAAAATTAAGCAATCTGCAGTTATCCCTCTTCAGTGAAGTGGCAGAGTCTGAAGCTGACTGAGGAAGAGATGCCAACTCTGCAGCATGAGTGTGCATTCTGAGAGAATCTCCCTCCAATCTGTATACAGTTCTTCAAGCAAAGGCAGGCTGACTCGGGAAGGAGACAGATGCTCTTTGCAAAACTGACTTTCTCAGCCTGAGAAAATTTTGTTTTCTTTTAGAATATAGGAAATTCTGAGCCCATGCAAATATGGAGGCTCATCTTCAAAACAGAGCCATAACTAGGGTAGGATGACTAGGGTTCTGACACAGGGCTCTGAAATTTAGAGGGCATAATACTATCCTTGGGTCTGTTTTCTTCCCCAGTGGTCCCATTCATATCTACTCTACCCTTCCACCCCTGCCCCACCTAGCAGCAGCCAGTCCAAGTACAGAAACCACGTGGTGTATACAGGAGCTCCAGGGGAACTCCCCAGACAGGCAGAAAACTCGCTAACAAAGCCTTTACTTTAAGAACTAAAAAAGAGGACTAGGTTCAATCAGAGACTTAGTTTGTGAAGCATGAGCCCTAATGTCACATGCTGTCCTTGCTTTGAAGATATTAACTGTTGCTCAGGTATGTTGGACTTGGAGGTAGGAAGTCCTGAGTTCTTGATCTTGCCTCAGAAATGTAACAGTTATGTGACCCTAGGCAAGTCACTCGACCTTTCTGTGTCTCAATTTTCTCTTCTGTAAATTGGGAATAATGGTGGCACCTCTATCACAGGGCTGTTGTTAGGCTTAAATGACATGTGTAAAAAACTTTGCAAACCTTAAGAAGCTTTATCTGTGTGCCATTATTATTATTGTTAATGTCACTGTTTTAGAGCGCATGATCTCCTCCAAATGCCAAACAAAAGGGCCTACTGCTTTCAGCATTGACTGGCCTTTTTTTTTTTTTTTTAGCTAATTCCAAGAACTGCTCCCCTTTCATACTCCATTCCCCTCCACTGCACCAGGGTATGATGGGTCAGGAGCCTGTGTCTACCCATGAAGTATAAGGAAGGGATGGCAAAGGAACAAGGGAAGGAGCTCAGCTAACATGGAGAAGGCATTTAGGATACAATATAGCCTAAACATGGAGTTTTCAAGGAAGAAAAAAAGGGAAGAGAAATTGAAATGGGGCACTTGTGACAGGCTTGGGATGCCGCTAGGTTTCCCAGTTTCACCCACTTCCATAGGACTGGGATATTTGGGCCAGTCATGCCCTTTGGAGATTCCTTCCCTTAAGAGGGTAAAGATGACCTACACACCCTTACACAGACCAGGGAGAGAGATGGGATCATCTGAAAGAGCAAGCAGCCTCTGATCAGGCAGCTGGGCCTGAGGCAAAGATAAATCAGAAAAGCAGAGACTGCAAACAGAGCTGACTTTGTACCCTACTTGGTCAGCAGGAGCTGGCCAGGATCAGTAGTGCCCAGCCTGGCAGGAGGAGCCTATGAATGGCTGAAACTTTTCCTCCTGCTTCCCTGAAGCAATGGGAGTGCATGCTTGAATCTGAGCCCCTGGATTGTTCTTTCTTTGATCTCTCAGGTCTGGCTTGCCTTTAGATAAAAGATTTGGGGTTTTGTGATCTAGGAGAAGCTACAGGCTGGCCCAACCTATGCAGTTCTAATGCAACAGTTGCTTTATGTATTTGGTTCAGTTATGCCAACTTTAAGTGATGATTGAACTCCATTGATAGGCAGCAAGGACAGGAAGAGGAGCTGAGGCAGAGTCCAACTGGGTAAATGCACATGTCTAAAACTTTAGACCAAGACATCTACCATTGCCACCCACTAAGGGTACAAGAGGCCAGAGCTCCAAGTCACAGACAGTTTGATGCTACCTCAGAGTGCCCTCTGGTGTATGGAAGAGTGCATAGCTGCTGGGGAAGGGTGAGATTTATAATGTTCATATCACTAGCCTGATCAGAAGCACCCCCAGTAGTTAAAATAGCAAAGGATACAAAATGATCCAAATAATTGAGACTGTTTTCTTTCTCTCTTATGAAAAAGAAAGTTAATAAGAGCACCGGTCCTTGAGATACACACATATTCACGTACAAACACACTTTTACAAACACACACACACACACACACACACACACACACACACACACACCTCCGCAGACTCTATTAATCCTTGTGTCAGTAATTGATCCTTGGGTAGTAATTATGAAAAAGGAAGAAACTGATTAAGTAAAATAATCAACTCCCCCTCTCCCCCTTAAAGTAAGTCATAAGATGCCCTGATACTTTAAACAGGTGAGAACAGTCTCAATCAATCAGTCACAATAATAGGCTTTAGGCTAAATCTCCTTGGAACTGGAATGGCTTATACTCTAACCATATTCTGATTCACTAAAGAAGCTTGTTCAAGCCCTTGGATCATCTATAAAGTATCAAGCTAGTTGAGAACCAGGAATTATGCCAGAGATTAGAATATCTGGGGAATTACAGTAAAATCCCATTTTGGAAGGAAGGGGCAGGGCTTCAAAAGAAGCCTCTGTATTGGCCTTGACCTAGGTCTCCCCCTCCTCTACCCTTGGCCAGGAGACCTTGGGGACTTCAAAGGCTCCAGAGAACTTTGGATTATACACTTTCCTTTCCGTGTCCTGTGGGGTCCCTGGGTTATTTGACAGCAGTCTACATTGGGAGCAAAGGACATGCTAGGCATAGACTAATGACTCTGCAGAAGCTCAGCAAAGAGGCTTCATTTTGATGACTTCTGGAGCACTCCCCTGCCTTCTTCAGTAAGTTTGATACTTGGTTTACAATTTTTCTCCCCTTTCCAACCCTTGTCCTCATCCTAGAGGATTTCAACATCCATTTTGATTCTCCCTTGAATACTCAAACCACTCAGGTCCTCAACCTCTCTAATCTCCCATGAGTTACTCCTCTACCCTACCTCAACCACACACAAAGATGGCTATGCCCTTGATCTTGCCATCATTCACAAATGTATTGGCCTCATTTCAAGAATTCTGAAATCCATGACCATAATCTATTGACATTTCACTTCTCCCTCTGCTTTCCCTTATGTAACCCTATTCTTTATTTACAATGTGACCTCTAATTCCCTAACATCTCAATTCTCTCCCAGGCCATCTCCCCTGCACTAGTCACTCTCTCTTCTCCCAATCTTGACTCCATGAACCAATTCAACTCTACATTGTTCTATTTTGTTGAGTTCTGAGTCCTGGTCCTAGTGTTGATTATGCCCAATCAAGCCTCATCCTTGAGTCACTCCCTATATTTGTATCACAGAAAAAAAGATGGAGAAAATCATGAATCCATTCTGACTAGGTCCACTGAAAATTTATGCTACAGAACCTCAGTTGGGCCCTCACTGCTGCTAGGCATTCTTACTATAACTCCCTCATCAACTCACTCTCCCATTCTCCACAACAGTTCTTTCATACCTTTCAATTCCTTATCTCTTACTGCCTATAAATATGCCCATGTCTCCCTTATCCTGAAAATAAAACCCTCTTTTGATGCTTCCATCCCTGCTATCTCTGTCTTTTTTGTCCTTTGTGTCTAAAATCCTAAAAAATGTAGTTTATAATAGTTGCCTCTACTTTCTCTCCTCTCATTTTGTTCTTAAACCTTTGTAATCTAGCTTCTTATTTTATCAGTCCTCTGAAACTTCTTTCCAAAGCTACTAATGATCTCTTAGTTGCCAGATCCAATGGCCTTCTCTCAATCTTCATTCTCCTTCATCTCTCTGTAGCTTTAGGCACTGTTGATCATTCTCCCTCCTTTGATGCTCTCTTTTCTCTGGGTTTTTGAGACTCCACTCTCTTTGGGTTTCCCTCCTACCTATGCTTTGCTGGATCCCCCTCCAGACCATGCCCTCCAACTACAGGTTTTCCTAAGGGTTCTGCCTTGGGCCTGCTTCTCTTCTCCCTCTGTCATTTCACTTGGTGATGTCCTTAGTTTCCATGGATTTAATTACCATCTCTATCTAATGATTCTCAAATCATCTTTCTTGCCTCAATTTCTCTGCTGACTTCCAATCTTGAATCTCCAACTATCAGCTTTCTTGAATTGGATGTTCAGTAGACATCTTAAATTCAATATGTCTAAAACAGAACTCATTATCTTTGCCTCTAGATATGCCACCCCCACCCTCCTCACCTTTCCTATTACCATAAAGGGCAACAACATCATCTCACAGGGTAACACAATCCTCTTTGTCCCTCAGACTCACAAGACAACAATCATGATGGATTCCTCATTCTCACCCCCATATCTAAGCTGTTGCCAAGACCTGTCAATTTCACCTTTGCAACATCTCCCAAATTTGCCCTCTTCTCTCTTCTAATACTGTGATCACATTGGTGCAAACACTCCTCACCTCATGCACGGACTATTATAAGAGTTTGTTGGGGGGTATGCCTGTCTCAAATCTCTTCCCACTCCAATACATCCTTCATTCAGCCACTGAAGTGATTTGCCTAAAGCCCAGATCCTACCATGTCACATCTCCACTCAATAAACTCCAGTGGCTTCCTATTGCCTCCAGGATCAAATTAAAATAATATTGTTTGGCATTTAAAGCCCCTTTTAATCTAGCCTGCTCTTACCTTCCCTATCTTCTTACACATTGTTCCGTGGCAGGTGCTCTTCATTCCATTGACTCCCTGGATGTTCTACAAATTAAACATTCCATCTCTCAACTCCTGGCATCTTCTCTGGCTGTCCCCCATAACTGAAACTCTTTCCTTCTTCATCTTCACCTACTGGTTTCTCTGGTTTCCTTTGAGTCTTTCCTTTCTTCTTAGAAAGTTTTTCCTAACCTCTCTTATTTCTAGTGCTTTCCTTCTTCTAATCATTTGCTATTTATCCTGTATATAATTTTCTTTGTATATACTAGATTGTAAGCTCCTTGAGGGAAGGCACTGTCTTTTGCCTTTTTTTTGTCTCCCCAGTGCTTAGCACATTGTCTGGGCACATAGTAGGTGCTTAATAAATGTTTATTGGCTGATTGATCTCTAGGGTCTATAATGAAGCTCTCATGAAGTTTACATTCTAATAGGGGAGACACTGCATATACACACATATATTTGTAATATTTACAAAATTAATATGAGGTAGTTTGGGAAGGAGAGTGCTAGCAGGTGCATAAATCAGGTTTCTTCACACAAGATACTCCTCCCAACTCCATACATTTTCACTGGCTGTCACCTTAGACCTGGTATGCTCTCCTTCCTTGTCTCTAATACTTAATAGCACTTAATAAACACATATTGACTTGACTCAAGGAACAGCAAATGTAGCTAGATCATAGGGTGCAAGAAGGTAAGTAAAATGTAAGAAGACTGGCTGCTTCTTTGGTTTTAAATGTCAGAGGAGTCTATATTTGATCCTGGAGGTAATAAAAAAAATAACTGGAGCTAATTGATTAGGGGAGTGACATGATCAAACTTAGGCTTTGGAAAAAATCACTTTGGCAGCTAAGCAGAAGCTGGATTGTAGAGGGAGAAGAGTTGAGGCGGGGGGGACTGATTAAGAGAAAATTGTAATAATTCAGGAAAGAGGTCATGAGGGCTTGAATCATGGTATCTTTGAAAAAGAACAGAGAAAAGAGGATGTATAAAAAGGTGCTGTGAGGTTAAAAAGATGAGCAAGGTTTGGCAGTTATGTGTAGGATAATAAAGAACTAAGGACAATGCAGGGATATGAACCTGGGAGACCAGAAGGATAGATTTATATACATATATACATATATGTATATATACACACACATATATATACACATATAAAGATATAGATATAGATTAGATATATATATATCTATATATGTGTGTGTATAGATATAGATAGATAGATGATAGAATGATAAATGGATAGATAGATGGATATATATAGATGGATGGATGATAGGTAAATGGATAAATAGGTAGATAGAGCAAGCAACTATTAAATTCTTCCTCTGTGCCAAGTACAGTGCTAATGCTAGGGATATAAGTATAAGCAACCAAGAGAGTCATTATCTTAAAGAAGCTTCTGGGGGAAGGGGAAGTCATCACATAAAGGTAAGCTGAAAGTAGGGGGTAGAAGAGAGTATGTGTACCTGATATGTGGTGTGGAAATGACCAAAGAATGATATGGAAACCTGATTTTGGCAAAGATAAGGCAAAGACCAAGTCATCAGAAGATATCATGCCAAGGGAAGTGTCTAAACTTACATTGGATGATGACTAAAGTTAAAGTAACTTGGTGTAGATTATGATGCCCTTTGATCCAAATGGAGAAGTTCAAAGGAGGAGTAGGTTTTAGGAGAAAGATAATTACATCTATTTGCAATATGGTGGGTTTGTGATTGGGAATTCCAAGTGGAATTTCAGTTTGACTTGTCCAAAAGATAGTTGGTGAAAACTAACTGTTGCTCAGGAGAAAAAGTTGAACTGGATATATAGATCTGGGAAGCATTTTCATAGAGATGATGATGTAATCTATGGGAGTTGAAGAGACCATGGAGTGAGACAGAGGAAAAAGAGGACATTGTGGGTGTCTTCCTGTCTTGGAGGATACCCACAGTGAGTAAAAACAATATGGATTAAGAACTCTCATTCAGTGTTTTTTCTGTTTTTCCGAGAGATACATGAACTTTTTCAGTGTAATGATCTCTGAACCTTACCATCCACTCTACTCCACCCTCTTATGATTTACAAGTCTTTTTATCTTTCCTGTAGCTGAACTTTTTTTCAGTATTTTCTCCCTTGATTTAATAAACGCTTTTCACTTATTCATCCTTTGTTAATTTGTATTCCTTGATATTAATTCAGTTCTTTTCTGGCCACAGATCTGGCCAGTCCAACTGCTCTATCTCAGCTTTTAGAAGCTCTCCTTCAGTTCTAAAGTATGGGATCAGAGGCTGACATCTATCCCTTAGAATCACCCTCTGCACTGCAAATCTGGCCCTTCCTTACAGTTTTCAGGCTTCAGAAATATCTTTCCTTGTCTCTTTAAAAATGGCCAGATTGGCATAATCTTTCTTTTTGGCTTATACTCTTTTGTGCTTCATCCTGCAGATGAAGATCACAGTTCGCCTGCCAGAATTCCAGATTTCTCTCCTCTCCTAAGCTTACCAACTCTGCCCAGACCCTTACACCTTATGCAGGTATGGGGCATTGATCTCCACCAAGAAGAAGAGAATTCTATACTAACAGACTTTGGCTTGGGTTACAAATAATTAAAGACATTTGCTAGAAGAAGTGGTGGAGGAAAAAGCGAATGGGATCTTAGACTGCATTAAAAACATAATGTCAGAAGGAGACAGGTCAATGTCCCACTGTTTTCTGCTTTTGTCAGATTACATCTAAGATATTACAACCAGTTCTGGGTGGAATATCTTAGGGAAGACATTAATAAGCTGGAAAGGACCAGTAAGGCATGACTCCAATGATGACAAAGGCAGTCATGCCATCTAATAACTCACATCTGCATAGCACTTGAAAGTCTTTGAAGCATTTTCTTCCTAACTCCCTTGTGTTGTAGGGAATGAAAGTTCCCTTATGTCCATTTAACAGAGGAAAAATTGGAGCTTCTACAGACCAATGGTGTCCTCCATGATCACCCACCTAGTGGCTGTCAAAAGTAGGAGAAGAATCCCTATCCGTCCCAGATAAAATAGTCTCTCCACTAAAGGAACTGGAGGCCCCAGGGGGCAGAATTCGAAGAAATGGAAGAAAATGGAAGCTGCAAAGAGAGATTTAGGTTTGAGATGATACAGATGATAATAATTGGATTTAATATTTGTATAACAATGTGCTAGGCACAGTGCTAAGCCTTTACAAATCTTAGCTTCTTTGTTCTTCGCAACAACCCTGGGAAATAAGTGCTGTGATTATCCCCATTTTACAGAAGAGGAAACTGAGGAAACAGAGGTTATGTCATTTGCTTAGGATAACATACCTAGTCTGAGGCAAGATTCTGTCTTCCTGGCTCCAGGGCTTGGTCTACTCTGTGCTACCTCAGGAGGCAGTGGGCTTCACTTCACGAGAGGTCTTTGAGCAAAGGTTCAATGGTCACTCGCCGTGTATATTGAAGAAGGGATTTTGTTAGTTATATAGTATTAGATCTCCATAATCTAATGGAAAAAAAAGTATAGCCCCTTTACCCCCCACCCCTTCCTCTTTCCAAAGGAAGAGGCTACAAACTAAAGTAGAAATAAACTCTATACTGAACTTGGAGGCTTCAGCCTAGAACTGGCAGTTGGAAACAATGGCATTCATATGCAATATCCCACTGCCCTCTGCTGGTCAGAGATGATATAGCCATGATCTCACTCCCAAGACTATTTTTCAGGGTAAGAAATGGTCCAACCAAACAACATATGTTCAATTCAATCAATCAGCGTTTATTAAGCACCCACCACACAGCAGGCATTGTGCTGAGTGCTAGGGATACAAAAGAGGCAAAAGACTGTCCCTGCCCTCAAGGAGCTTAGTCTAACTGGGGGAGACAATGTACAAAGAAATATATCCAAAGCAAGCTGTATACATAATCTAACAACATTTATTAATTATAATCTGTCTCTCTTTCTCTGTCTCTGTGTGTGTGTGTATACACATACTATATATAAATATATAATAAGACACCATACTTACTGCCAGGACCAGAAAGCATGTCTGAATGACTTACCTCTTTTATCTTCAGAATTTCTGCCCTAGGGCCCTGTGGTCTGATTATTGAGATCTCAGGCAGGCTCCAGACATGCTTTACTCTGGTCTTTGGCTTGCTTCTCAAAAGTTGCTTTGATGTGCCACCCTCCTAGCCCCTCTTTCTAGCTCAAAAGTCATACTCAGATCTAAACTACCATTAGTCCTACAAAGCACCCGCCAATCTTCTCTCCTGTGATTCCACTTGACAACTCCTTAACTTTACAAATCAAAATACCACTCCTTGACCAACCTCCTATGTATACAGGAGTGTGTTGGAGGCAGCTCTGACCAGCTTGGACCAGCTTCCAAGAGCCAAAGTTTTCAGTGTGAGCAATGACTTCAAAATCTAACACTACAAATCGGGGCTTGATTGATTGTTGTTGATTGTCTAGTCTTAAGAAAGTGATGAAGGAAAATAATAAAATAATAATAATAATAAAGTAATAATACAGAATATGCCAAAAAGTGTGTCCTATGATATCTGCCATATGCCTTGTCTCTCTCTATTAGAATATCAGCTTCATAGGGTGGAGACCTTCTTAGTCTATGTATTTGTATTCCAGTGTTTAGTACAGAGCTTGGCACATTATAAATGCTTGAGAAACACGCATTCATTCGTTCTTTGACATGTCCAGATTCTATTTAAAAATCTAATAGAGAGGAAGCGATACGCATCCAAGGGTGATAAAGAGTAGACTGTGTGATAAGTACAAGGGAGATATCCAGACAAGATGCATGGGAAATTGGAGGAGAGAGAAAGATCACTTTCAGTCAGAGCCATGACTAGGATGGAGTGATGGGCAGCTTGTCCAGGGTGCCAACACTGAGTAGAGATATGCTTCCTTCTCAGGGAAGTGCTCCCCAGGTCCTTGAAAAGCCCTGTGACACCTGGTGTGACTGCTGTCTCTCCTTCACTGCCACCTTGTGAGAGTTACCATTGCTCTATTCCTCTGATAACTCCAGCCCTCACTGTTGCACAGTGGAACTTCAGCTCTCCAGGATAAACTGCCCCATGTTGCACCACGGAAGTGAAGGAAGGAACAAGCATTGATTAGGTGCCTCCATGTGCCAGGCACTGTGATTAAGCATTGTACAAGTATTCTCTCATTTGATCCTTACAACAACCCCCATTTTTACAGTGGAGAAAACTGAGGCAGGCAGGAATTAAGTGATTTGCCCAAAGTCACACAATTGGTCATTGTCTGAGGTTGGAGTTGAACTCAGGTCTTTCTGACTCCAGGTCCAGAACTCCATCCACTATACTAGCTGGCTGCCTCAGTGCCATAGCCATTAGGATTTCTAGGGGCAGTGGCATGAGCAGAAACTATGATGACCACCATTTCTCCTCCTTTTACCCACTTTCAGAGGTTTTTGAAGCCTCTGCCCCTTTCTCTTCCCATTAAACTGTCCCATGTTCAGATTTTGTTGCTCTGCTTTTGATCTTTAAAAGCAGGCCCAGGAACTAAAGGAGTCTTATGAAGATAGAGGCACTCTCCAGGAAGAGACAGAAACGCCATGGCAAATAGAGGGATGAAATATAGTTAGCAAAGGCCCTTGGCATGAGAAAGGGAGATGCAGTATTTTTTGGAATCATAGAATGCCAGAGCAGAAGGCACCTTGGAGATCATTTGGTTCAACTTCTGAGTTTGACAGATCTGGGAGACTGAGATTCCATCTGTCTGGGGAGCTGAGAGTTTAAAAATTCCAAATTCCCATTGTCTCATTGTGAATTGGTAGCAGAGTTGGGGGCTTAGAATTCTGGTCTCCTTATCTCCAGTACACTATCCTCAGCCTGCTTGGCTTCAATGTCATGGCTGCCCATCAAGTTGTTACTGGCATCTACTGTTGATTGGCTTTACAGCTGCTGTAACTGATTCCTCCCCTAAGGGCCTGGAGGTCTCCCAGGGAGAACTTGAAGGAGGTAACTTCCTGGAGAAGACAGATTTATTGCTTCATGCGGCTTAGTCTCAGTCCTGCTTGACCTGTTTACAAAATAAGGGAGTTCACCTTTCCTGGGAGTGGTGAAAAGACAGGAGACTCTTCTTTCCTGATTCCATGACTACTGGGATAAAATACATGTAATGCATGCCTTCCTTTGAAAATACAGATACTATTACTGACTGGTAAATTTGCATTTTGGGATGTGAGGTGTTTTTTTTTTAATTTATCAAGCACCTATTAAATACCTACTATTTACACTAGTGTGATGTAAGGGATGATACTGATGTGTGGGAAATGCACACAGTAGAATGAAATTCTTTAACCCAACCAAGAATTAACAGTAACATATTTCGAATGGGACCTTATTGCATTGACATGGGTAATTCCTGGTAAGGAAACACCTTTAACCTCAAAGCAGTGATGGGGCATCAGCCATTCAGGAAACAGGAGAAAAAAAAATGAGGATTAATCAGGAAAGAGGAAAAGTTTCTGCTGGAATTATACACCCAGAGTTCATGGAATAAAATGGGTCATCACTTCTCTCTTTCATTCTCTTCCTCCATACCAACAGACTGCTTGTTGTCCTGACTCTGTGAATACTGTCCTTCTCTCTGGTTTCAGAGGATGAAGTGACCCTCTTCCTTGTCAAAGCAGAACCCTTTGGTCAGTCTGGTGAAGCTTACAGACCCCCTCTTGCAATAATGTTTTTAGGCACATAAAATAAAATACATAGTATTACTAGGGCAAAGAATTAGATTGAAATAGTGTTCTTTTTTTTTTTTTAAGTTCATGGACCTGAGGCTAAGAAACCCTGGTTCTCTTGATTCTATCCTCTCTTGTCTTCTAAATTTTTTTTCCCTCGAGGTTTTTTTTGTTTGTTTGTTTGGAGAAAAATGTTTTATTTTTTTTCTTCTTTTAAAAAATTATTTTACTCTGATCTTAAGAAGTAAAACAAGCATTTCCACAGCATAGTATAATAAAGAATCTTGATCGTACATGAAACTGCAAATGTATTATATACAACTTACGTTCCTTTTAAATATACAATAAAGTTATTATGTAGCTTCCCCCTTTTTTTTCTTCTCTTCCGCTCCCACCTTAAAGATGACTACCATTGGACACAAATATGTATGTGTGTGTGTCCATATACACACATATGGAAAACCATTCCATGAATGCTTCTATTTAGCAATTCTTTCTTTGGATGCAGATTTATAATAGTCAAAATTACTTAGTCACTCAAAATCGTTCTTAAAACAATATTACTGTTACTATATAAAATAATAAAATATAATATAATATAACATAACATAAATCTTATGATATGATATCATGGGATGGGATATGATATGACATGATGTGACATGATGCAATATGACATAATATGATATGATATATTATAACCCAATATAACATAATATAATATAATATGATGTAACATAACAACATAATATGTCATGTAATATAATGTTATATATTACCATACTACTATATTATGCAACATTATTTCATACAAGTCTATGCATGTTTTTCTATGATCATTGAGCTAATCGTTTCTTACAGCACAGTAGTATTCCATCACAATCATATACCAGAACTTCTTCACTCTTTCCCCAATGGATGGGCATCTCTGCAAAGAGAACTGCTATAAACATTTCAGAACATAGAAGTTGTTTGCATTTTACCCTTGAGTTTTTGCAGACCCAACGATATACTCTTTCTCCTAGCCCCTCTTTCTTTTCTTTTCTTCTTATCTTTTCTTTTCTTTTCTTCTTATCTTATCTTTTCTTTTCTTTTCCTTTCCTTTCCTTTCCTTTCCTTTCCTTTCCTTTCCTTTCCTTTCCTTTCCTTTCCTTTCCTTTCCTTTCCTTTCTTTTCTTTCTTTCTTTTTTAAACCAATGGCAGTATTTGCAACAAGACAGTATATATGCCTAGAGTTCCCAGTCTGTGGTCTCAGAACAAGGAACAGCTCATCTATCACCTATGGGATCAAACATGTGAATATGGTCTTATCTGCACAGCCTTCTAATGAGAGTCACAGAACATGAGAGCTGGAAGGATCCTTAGAGGCTCAGAGGATCCCAGATATGGATCTATCTGTCAAGTCCAATTACTTTATTTTATCAGTGAAGAGACTGAAGAGGAGACAGAGTAGAAGTGACTTGCCCATTAGGAAATGGCTAAGGCAAGGTTGGAATTCATGTTGTCCTGATTCCAAGCCCACTGTACCACCTACCTGATAAGGCAGATATACTAGATGTAGTCCAGCCCATAGGTGAACCAGATGGTGCCCTTTGCTTGAAAATATCTAGTCGGAGGGGGGGGGGGGTCTGGATTTTCTTCTTGGCAATATCTATCCATTATGGCTTGTTTTGCCCTCTAATGCCAAGCACAGCACATCCATCCAAATGAGGCCAGCTAGAGGGTAAGCTCCTGAAGGGCAAAGAATTCAGTGACCTGACTCATAAAGCTGAACACTGTGCCTTATCTGCACATGCTAATTGTAATAGATATTGATATCTGACAATGAAGCACTGTCCGTATGTTAATAGTAATAAGATATTACATGAATATAACTCTTTATACTTATAAATCTTCAAGGTGAAAGGGATCTTGCAAATCACATAAAAAGAGGGAGCATTTATATAGCTCCTTACAAAGCTCTTTAAAACTATTATCTCCTTTTATATCCACAATAGTCCCAGGTAGTCAGTGTTATTTCCAACTTACAGATGAGACTGAAAGGGATTAAGTGACTTGTCCAGAGTCATACAGCTAGAAAATGCCTGAGGCCAGATTTGAAGGAAGGTCTATCCTGCCTCCATACCCAGCACTCTGTCCACTCTGCTGCCTAGCTGCCTCAGTTAGCCCTAAGTCCTCCAGTGGATCTATAAGATGTCATGGTTTCCAGTCTTCTCCCCATCTTGGTTGTCTTCTCTGGATATTTCTCCTCCATGCCAGCATCTTTCCTTACACCAACTCTTGTCTGTCCATGCCTATTTAATTTGTCCAGACCTGGTGCCTTTTATTCATTTAGTCTAGTTAAGTGTGCCTTGAATAATTCCTTGTGAAGTCCAGGAAGAGGAAAGAGGAGCAGCTAGGTGGTGCAGTGAATAGAGCATCAGCCCTGCAGTTAGGAGGTCCTCAGTTCAAATATGACCTCAGACACTTACTACCTGTCTGACCTTCAGCAAATCACATAACCCTGATTGTCTTTTTAAAAGGGGGCAGGGGAAGAGAAGGGAAATGACTTGCTTAAGGTTATACAAGTCTATCAGCACCATGACAAGAATCTGTGTTCCTCTAGAGCACCGGCCCTGGAGTTAGGAGTACCTGAGTTCAAATCTGGCCTCAGACACTTAACACACAAAAAAAACTAGCCGTGTGACCTTGGGCAAGTCACTTAACCCCAACTGTCCCCTTAAAAAAAAGCAAAAAAAAAAAAAAGAATCTGTGTTCCCCAACCACTCTTCCTTATGGAACTTCTGTAGCCATCTCTCCATTCCTGAGAGATTCACACCACTTTAATCTGAACCTCTTTTATATGCTGAACACATAGATTCATAGAATTTAGAGCTGAAAGAGTCCTTTGAGATCTAGTCCAATCCCTTCATTTTTTGAATGAAGAAACAGATCCACGAAAGGGAACTGACTTGAACAGGGTTTGTACAGGTGAGGAAGGATTTCAGCTGAGGTTCTCTGACCTCGGCTTTCCCTGCTATAGCTCAAGTTCATCTCGAGTACAGTGACAGTTGACTAGGATAAACTTTCCCCTCAATTTCTGCCTTGTGAAGATGAAAATTGGACCTGTGATTTCACTGATATAGGAATTCCCAATGAGGAACTTTCCTTCCTTCCTTCCTTCCTTCCTTCCTTCCTTTCCTTCCTTCCTTCCTTCTTTTCTTCCTTCCTTCCTCCCTTCACCTCCTTTCTTTGGCAGCAATTGGGGTTAAGTGACTTGCTCATGGTCATACAACTAGTAAATGTCTGAGGTCACATTTGAACTCAGGTCCTTCTGACTTCCTATTATGCCATGTAGCTGCCCCCAGGAACCTTCTTTACCAATATACTATGGTACTTTCTCATGTCCTATTCTTCGTGACCCTGTGGACCAACTGTCCGTGGGGTTTTCTTGGCAAGGATACTGGAGAGGTTTGCTGTTTCCTTCTTCAGTTGTGCTCAAGGTCACACAGTTAGTATCTGAGGTCAGATCTGGACTCTTGTCTTTCTGACTCCAGGCCTGGTACTCTATTCACTGTGCTACGTGGCACCCCTCTCTACAACTTAGAGCCTTAGAAATTTGCCTAGTACACCGAGATTCATCTGCGGACAGATAGCCAGCAAGGTATAGACAGGATTTGAACCCAAGTCTTTATGGTTTCAAGACCAGCTCTCTATCTACTATGCTGAGATAAAGAGTTAAATCCAGAGGGCAGCTAGGTGGTGCAGTGAATAGAGCACTGGCCCTGGAGTCAGGAGGTCCTGAGTTCAAATTCAACCATTTAGCACACACACACACAAAAACTAGCCGTGTGACCTTGAGCAAGTCATTTAACCCCCAATTACCCTGCAAAAAAAAAATTTTTTTTTAAAGTTAAATCCACTTGCCATTTTCTTTGCTTGGGTGCCCAAGAATGTTCTTGTAATGGTTCACAACTCCTGCTAATCTATAAGCCACAACCAGATGTGGAATCTTAGTGTGACTTGACCAGTTCTTTGTTCTGGGCTTATTTGTTTTTTTCTCTGACCCACATCTTTGTGATCTAAGCACAGGTGTAACCACAGCTGTCTAGGGAGACACCCGAGGGGCCCTTGTAGAAAGAGCCCTGAAGGAAACTTGGATTCAGATCCTACTTGTCTCATTACTTGCTTCTATGATCCAAACAAGTCACTTCCTTCCTCTGGGTTTTAGTTTTCTTATTTACATAATGATTTCTATGATAATTGATATAGTATATAATTTCTATAATGTATAAGATATAATTTATATTTAAGAGATGACCTTATATCCCTTGCTGATCCTATGATCCTATGCTAAAGTCACTGTATGTCTTAGGGACCACCATTGTCAAAAAAAGGGCCTCTTTTCTCTTTTACCTACTTCTCCCTCCCCCATGCTAAGATGACCCATTTATTCTTAGAATTTATTCCTCTTTAATGTAGCTCTTGATATTAAACATTGACCATATTTCACCAGCAAAAAAAAAAAAAATTTTCAGTGGGAGGAGGTGATCATTTTATGATTAATCCTAAGACCTGTACCCCTCCCAGAGAGGGCCCTTGGCTCTGAACCACTCTAAAGACCACCAAGGAATGGTACTCTGGTCAAGTCACAGGGCAGTGAATGGCACCCCCCCCACCCTCCCGCTTGCATAGATAGGATAGCAGAAATAGATGTTTTACTCTCTTCAAATGCCCTGACAGAGGCTGCTGTCCAAAACAGTGAGTGCTGATTTAATTTGTAGTACTTTGTTACCTCTTGCTAGGCTTTTACTATCACAGCTCAACACATATAATCTTTAAGTGTTAATACATATGCACAGCACAACGTATTATGTTAATACATAATAGAAATACCATTATGGTGCTGGGTTAACTAGCACCTACTACCCCACTACATGAATTCTCTAGCCTAGTCACTGCTTTCTAGTGCCTCCATGGACCCCAAATGCCTACAGAACAAAGTCCAAGTTCTTTGGCTTGTTCATAGTTTGCCTCCAACATATAACTTCAGTCTTATCATCTATTACTCTCTTAGATGAACCCTCTACTCTAGACAAACTAGTCTCCATACTATGCCCTGAATACACCTTTCATTTTCCTATCTCCAAGTCTCTGCTCGTGCTTCCCCCACCTTTTTAGAATACCCTCCCTTCCCTCTATGACCTATCCTTCTAAACTCAGCCAAAATCCCTTCTCTTTTAAGAAGGCTTCCTTTCTTTCTACATCTGTCAGTGCTGTTATTCTCCTCTGATCCCTATTCATCGGCATTTACTATATATTGCCCTAACTTTACAGTTATATTTTCATATGTACATATCTTATTTTCAGAACTAGGTTATAAATTCCTTGACACTAAAGTCCACTTTATATTTCTTTGTATCCCCTTGAATCTTTATCACCATATCATGTACAAAATAGGCACTCAAATATTTTGTTTGTTGTGGTGATGAGGGGAACCCATGTTTAGTCTAGAATAGAGAAGCATAGGAGGCAGGGCATGATGCCATTTTTCAAATGTTCAAGATTTATAAATGTTCATGTATTTTAAATATATTAGGATTTTCATGTGGAAAAAGAATTAGTCTTATTTTAATGGGTTAAAGATGAAGGAACTAAGGAAACAATGATTTGAGCTTCTGAGCACTATGTATTTATTAAGCAATAGATACCAAATACATAGCTTGGCATTGGACCTTGAATACAGGGGGAAATAGATTTTTATGCATTAAAAGAAAACAATGAACAGGGTATTAACCAGGATCCAAGATTAGGTGATCTGATTTATAATTGGAAAAAAGAACAAGGACTTTCCAAGTTGGGAGGGAGAGAGTGAATAGGTACAATTCCTTGAAATCAGAAAAAGAGATCTCCTACTCCCCCAAGTGTCTATATGTGATCAAGAGAACATGGAACCCATAACTGATTGTCCAGTATGGAGCGAGTTTCCAGATAAGACAAATGAGTTGCTTGAGATGTGTAATTGTGAGAAAAAAAAAACCCTCCTCACATCAATCTTTGGATCTGACTGGTCCACTTGGTTTTCTAGTCAGCACAATCCAGGCTCTTGGTTAAGGGTCTCTTAGCAACAGATAGAGGTGGTCCAGTTTCCCAGCTACTCAAGACTAGATTCAAACAATGTACTGAAATTTTTTCACAATTCCCTTAATTGAATAAAATTTTCTCACAGAACAGAAATTGGACTAGACCCATAATTGAAAAGAAAGAGAACTGAGCTAGAACCAGAATTGAGTCTCAAGACAGAGTTAGTGTGGTTCATTCAATTCCCAACAATTATCTCATTATTTACTTTTTCCCAGTGGGCAGAATTAGAAGCATTGGGTGAATATTTCAAGGAGGTAGATTTCAACTTAATGTAGGGGGAAAGCTTCCTCACACTTAGTGATGCTCAAAATGGAAATGGGTTGGCTTAAAAGGAATAAATTCCTTTGAATCTCGAGGACAATATCCTTGAGGATATTGGAGATGGCATTCATGACTGGGGAAGGAGTTGGATGTCATTGCTTTTGGTTGAAAATTTGAGAATTTCTGCTTAATCATCGTAGTTTTAGGATACTTGGTTTCCTGTTGATTCTAATGACATTTAAAATCATAACCGCTTTTTAGCCCTCAGTCAAGTTTTCAATTAATCAACAAACATTTACAACTGAGTGACAAGTATATAGGATCACAGAATCATAGGTCTGGACCTGGAAGGGACTGAGACCATTCTACTCCAAACTCCCCGGTTTATGGATGTAGACCCTGAAGTCAAAGGAGGTTAAATGATTTTCCCAAAGTTGCATTTCCCAAGGTACCATGTGTGATTTGAACCCCAACCTTTTGAACCTAATTAATGCTCTTTGCCTTATACTAAGCCCTCCAAGTCAGCTCTGAGCACTGGTGGTCTCTATAGCAATAGGTGGTATCTGTGTGCACAGTTCATGAATAAGAAGTTATATCATCCACAAATCACATCAGAGGCAATGGCCTTGAGTAATAGTAACCAGTGCCCATGCCCAGCCATCCCACTAATCTTCTACTGACCTACCTTCAGGCCATCAATTAGCCACCAACCAAGCAGCCCAAAGGGACCCATGTGAAACACAACGATCAGGAGAGTAATGAGGACAGTCGGTAAAAACTAACACAGTTAGCTATTAAACCTATTCTTTTAATCAATGATATAGGCGAGCTCTCCATCCTAGATGCAGATGTCACTCCTAATAACATTTTGTATTGATCGAGTGCCTTTCACCTGAAAGGGCATCAATCAGAGGAACCTCACAAAACCTTGGTGAAGCAGTCATTAATACTCCCATTTTACAAATGAAAAAAAATTGGTATTCTCTGATCAGTGATATGGGAGTATACCAGATCATCATGACCATCTCCAGTCTCCTCTCTCTTCTCTAATAGACATTAAGGAGTCTGATCAGAGGCAAATAAACATGGAACTATCAACAGTTCACAATCTGTGACCTGGACAGGCTCAGCTCCCAAGTGAGGTAGTTTAGAAGTAAAACAATTAACTCAAACCACATAGGATTCGGGTGGAGCATTGTAGGATATAGTTTGAAATGCTCTTGGTTCATGTTTCCTTTGTCTTATCAGAAGCACAGTAGGTGGTCAGAGTCCCAACTTCCACTAGCACGGTGGTCATCAAAGAAGAAGTCAGGCAAGGCCACGGGGGATTGCCCCCTGGAAGCCTTGGAGACCATTTCCAGCTCTCAGTCTTATTGGAGAACTGGGTTCTTTAGGAAAAGGGCCACCTTTTGGGCTACAGCTTCCAACTCATTTCTGCTGGCATACTGAAGCATGTTGGTATTCTTGATGAAAAAGTGTTTCAGGTAGTTCTGGTTCACACACCTGTATAGTTTACGGACCAGGCGCAAGAAGGCTTTTGTGAAGATACGCCAGTCTTTGGAACTTGGGTACTTTTCACAAGTCCAAAACAATATAGTCTATAGAAAGGAGAAGGGATCAAAAACACTTATTAATTGTAGAATTAAAGAATATTTGGAAGTTCTAAAGACACAAGGTACAGAAACCATAGCTGTCATATTCATAAATTCATTCAGCAACTATTTGAAAGCATTTACTATGAGCAAGGCACTGGACAAAGATGAAATGAGACTGCTCCTTCCTCAGAGAGATTACATTCTACTGGAGATGCATCATGCTCACAAGTAAATACAAAGTATGTACACCATAATAAGAGAAGGCCATTTCAAGAGAAAGACAATGCTAATTATTGGAGAAGATCCCCAGTGACCTCATCCCCATACCTTAGGAGGTAGCACCTGACCTGGGTTTTGAAGGAAGTTTGAAGTAAGGCATTCCAGATATGGAGGAATATTCATTGTAATGGGAGATAGAACTTTATATATGGGCAACAGCTCTCAGGTCATTTCGACTGGAACAGAGAATGGGGAGCAATATGAAATGAGACTGAAAAGGAGGATGGGAATGTTTGCCTAAGATGACCTTAAATGACTGGGTGAATTTTTTTCAAATTAAAATTTGACTCAAGGCTGAAAAAGTTTAATAAAAAGGCAACGGGGAGTAAGAAAGTAAAGACCTAACATGAACCCATAAAATCATTTCAGACTATCTTTTGAAGGACCAGGTCTGTGGGCTAGGAAATAGACTGAATATTCACAGGGGACCTTGTTATGACCATTATCATTGGAATAGAGAAGGGGACCTAAAATGTAGTGATTCTTGAAGGAAAATGTGACACAGGAAAGGAGTCTACTGAAAGGATTCTATGGTTATAAATACAATATATTACCTAAAAGCTTATGAGCCTCCATTAAAAGAAATATTTCCATTATGGGCCAAGAACTTTTGTAAGCATGAAACCACCAAACATAGATGGACTCTAAGTTCCTTAATTTTCAACTCCCCAGCTCAAAATAGACAATTAACAAGTGCTTGTCAATTGATTGGTTTTCTTCTTGTGGGCCTATAAATAAATGCCACCCTTCTCCTAAACCACTGGATCTTCTGTGGTCAAGAATAAAAATCAAAGCTAATGAAGAGAAAATTAACTCATCTGGGATGGTAGAGTCCCCTAGGATTTTGAAGCCTGTTAAAACTATGGGGATTCATTAAATGTGACATAGTCAAAAAGTAATGTATGGACCCAAAATTGAGACAGAGGGATATGAGAAAGATATTGTCAAATGAGATGCTGAGCTGGGGTTGGTGATGAGCTAGGTGGCACAGTCAGCAAAAATCCTTAAAAGTGATTGGAATCAGAATGTGCTGATGGTATTATATGAGTGTGTCAATGCTTCAGATGATAATAACAGCACTTTCTAATATCCCCTATGCCCCCAGTTGTCTGTGTGATGCATATATATATATATATGCATTAATTTAGAAGTCTCTCACCATATACATGGGAAAGGGACAATATACCCCCAAATTGAACTTTGGGGGGATATGGTAAAGCTGTAGGGATCATTCCAAGTGAAATTCTAGCAAGGCTGCTGTGCTTCCTTGGTAGGGGGCTGAGGTGAATATCAGAATCTCGACACAGGAAGAGATGTCAGGGGCCATCTGTTTCAACTCATTCCTGATTGATAACTCTTTTACAGTAATACCAGCAAGTGGTTATCCAGCTGATGGATAACTATTGAAAACCTTCAATGAGGGGAAATTCACTACCCATTATGCTCTTGGACAAATGTAATTTTCAGGAAAATTTTCCTTGGAATCAACTAATATTTGCCCCTCTGCAATTTCTTTTACTTATTGTTTCTAGTTCTACCATGTGGGACCAAGCAGAAGAAAACTAATTTTTTTGGGGGGGGGGAGAAGGATTAATTGCATTCATATCCCAAAGAGTTGCCTGCCTGGGAAAATGAAACAGTAAAATAACTTGCTCTAGCTCATTCAGCTATTTTTGTGTCCCAGGTGGGATTCGAACCTGGGTCTTCCTTGCTCGCTCTCTCTCTCCTTTTCACTATATTGCTTCTTCCTCATTGTAACCCTTTAAATATTTGAAGTGAGCTAATATGTCTTCCTTAATTATTTCCTTTTCTAAGCCCCCAAACTCTACTTCAGTTGTGCTATGGAGATCATGATGCCTCTTTTGAATTCATTATCCTACCGCAGGTCTTCTGTGTAATTTTTACAGTATCATAGATTTAGAACTGATCTGAAAGAGCTCTGAAAGGTCTTCCAGACCTACACCTTCATTTTACTGATGGGTAAACCAATGTTTAACAGTTCGCACAGATAGGAAGTATCTGAGATAGTCTTTGGACCTATATCTTCCTGACATCAAGTCCAGCATTTTGTCTATTACACCAAGCTGTTAATTCTTGAGTGGTGATGGGTCTTTATAGGGAACAAATTAGAACATACCAGAGGACAGGGATCATTGAGTCTTAGTTAAGCAAGCCCAACTAGTCTAATAGTTTTATAAAAGGGTGTCCCTCCTGCCCCCCTTTCCTGACTTCTCCAAAACCCTTGTCTGGCACATATACCTGGAGATGCTGGGATGTGATGACAGGTCTGTTTCCAGGACACCAAACATCCTCTTTCATTTGTCTCAGGACCCGGTAACACATCTTCCGGCAGCCGCCATCATCATCTATCCCCTCCATCAGAATAGACTCAGCTCGGTCAAAGTTCAATTGCCAGTGGTAATTAGAGCGAGCCATCAGGTTAAACCCGAATGACTACAGGGTGACAGAAATAGGAAAAATGCAATCACCTGAATGAGAAACCCATCTCTAGGATGGTAAGGAAGTCTCAGGATGGGAAAGGAGAACCAAATGGGATTTTCCCAGCTTGCCTAAGAGACTGAAGCATAAGGAATGTAAATGTCAGGGCATGTTACTGTATATTAAAAGGCTAGGAATAGGGATTGTGATTTCATTGATTTAGGAAATTCAGATAAGGAAACTCTCTTTAGCCATGCATGTAGAAGCACCTTCCCTATAATTTATAATCTGAAATGGTTGCCTGGGGCACTGAGAGGCTAAGTGATTTGCCCAACATCACACAGCAAATCTGTGTCAGAGGATAGACCTGAACCTGTATTCTGGCTGCAAGGCCAGTTTTTTAATCGTTATGTCATTCTGACTCTTCTATTTTAAAGCAACCCCCAGAATTTTCCCTTCCTGGAAGGGAAGCTAACAGGAGGGACCTGAGGTTCATGGGATATTCATCATTTTCTTCTGAATACTGTGCATTCAGTCCTTTGGTATTCCTTCTTCACATGGGTGAATCAGAAGTCAGTCCTTCAGGTAATCAGTTAGTATTTTTTAATAGTCACCCATTTTCTAGTGAGCTCTATAGAGGCCATTTCCATCCTAGCCCTTGGTACTTTTAAATTTTGGTGGTAATTTTATTTTGTTTTTTACTTTCAATTCCAAATTCTCTTCCTCCCTCTATTAGCTTCTTCGTCTATTGAGAAGGCAAGAACTATGATACTCATTATTTATATGAAATCATGCAAAATATTTTCACGCATTAACTATGCTGTTTGAAAAAATTATTTCAATCTACACTGGTACCTGGTACCTTAACACATTGTACTTTCTCCCGAGAAGGCCAGCGTGAGAGACATCGAGGCCACCGAGCTTTCTCGCACCAACGATTGAGGATCTCCACCACCGGAATCAGCTCTACCTCCACTTGAAATTCTGATGTCTCCACTATCAGTCGAACAACCGGGCCTAAACCCTCTGATATGCTGACTTCACCTGTTTGGAAATCCCAGAGCAATTTATTAAAAAGAGAAAACCTTGCTTAAGGCCAGTTACCAGAGAGAGATGGAACAGGCACACAAAGTCCTGACAACAGGTGTAGTAGTTTTCAGTGTTAGCAACAGGGAAGGGCATTTAGGAGTTAGACAGGAATGACAAGAGAATTGCCAGGTAAATATTGCCCTAAGCATTATCCAAAGAACTCTGCTTTTTGTAAACCTATAGAGCAGTGATTCTTAACCTGAGGCCAAGGACTTGTTTTGTTATTTATTAAAACACATTTTGATAACTGTTTCAATATAATTGATTCCTTTGCAATCTTATGTACTCTATTTTATGCATTTAAAAACATTATTCTGTGCCCAGCTTAGTACAAAAGAAAACCAACAATGAAGCAAGGCTGGGTAGTTTGGAAAATAATGTGTAGTATTTATTATATATTTGACATTGGATAGAAATTTACTGTTTTGTATTGAATCCCCTCATGTTCTGCTGTGTGCATGGGATCTTTTTCTTTGTTCATTTTGTATTTAAGTTTAAAATTTTAAAAAATTTACAAAAAAGAAATTATTCTCCAAAGGTGGGGATTATAGGTTTCACCAGACTGCCAAAGGGCTCCATGACATAAAAAAAGATTAAGAGTCTTTGCTTGAGGGGCGGCCAGGTGGTGCAGTGAATAGAGCACTGGCCCTGGAGTCAGGAAGACCTGAGTTCAAATCCGACCTCAGACACTTAACACAAAAACTAGCCGTGAGACCTTGGGCAAGTCACTTAACCCCAACTGCCCTCCAAAAAAGCAAAAAATAAAAATTTGAAAAAAAGAAAGAATCTTTGCTTGAGAAGTACTTTGGAGACTCAGATAGAGCTCTTCTGATCTTTCCAGCCCTTCCAGCTTTCCATCTGCCATCTTCGTGCAGGCTATTTCTGGAATATTCCTTCCTTACCCCTGCCTTTTAGAATCTGTAGTTTCCTTCAGTGCTCAATTCAAGCATCACCTCACACATGAAGCCTTTTTTTAAAAGTAAAAGATATTGATTTACTAGAAAAACTTTTGATAATATAAATCAAAGAAGTTTATAGAGTCAGCTCATTTCTTCTTAAATCAGAGCACTGTTAGAAAGCAATTCAAAAAATAAAATGATTTTAAAAGATAACATTACCATTCTTTTCTTTCAGCTATAACTTCTATGATAATAATAATATTTATATAGTTCACTATAGAACACTTAATATGCATTAGGCAATGTGCTAATTACTTAACAATTATTATTTCATTTGATTCTCACAACAACCCTGCAAGGTAGGTCCTATCATTGTCCCCATTTTACAGATGAGGAAGTTGAGGCAAACAGAGGTTAAATGACTTGCCTAGTAGGTGTCTGAGGCTGTATTTTAACTCACATATTTCTGACTCCTGCCCCTAGCTGCCATCAAGTCTTCCCTAATCATCTAACCATCAAGGGAAAACAAGAAACTTTCCTTGCTCATCCCCACCTACTAGTGCCTTCCTCCTCCAAATTCCCTTGTCTATTATTTTTTTATATACTTCTTTATGTACATGTTCTCTCTCCTGATAGAATATAAACCCCTTTAGGATTAGGGGTATTGCTTTTTGGCGTGTTTATATCTCTAGTACCTGCATAATGGCTAGCACGTCAAGTCAACTGTACTATGCCTTGGTGACTCAAAGAAAGACAAAACCAAACAAAAGAAAAACCAAACAATTTTTTAAAGAAACTCATCAAAAAACAAACAAAACCAATGCCTGCTTTCAAGGAACTCACAATCTAATGAGGGGAGGGAGCAGATGTCAAAATGGGGCAAAGAGCTAATAGCCCAGTAGCAGAGAGAGCTGGTGAATGGTAGTAGTATGAAGTAAATCTGGGAAGCTGGTTGGGAACCAGATTGGAGTAGTCTCAAGCAATATGCTGAAGAGTTTGTGTTATATTTTAGAAATAATGGTAAACAAAGCTTCTTGAGCAAGGCACTGACATGAGAAACTTATGCTTCAGGAAGATTACTTTGGATTGGAAATTAGAAACTGGAAGAAGGGAGAGTATAGAGGAAACTATTATATTACTTTAGATAGGGGGAGGGGGCATTCCTTAACTATTATGGTAGAATGTGAATGGAGAAAAGGGGACAGACCCATGAATTGTTATGGAAGTAGAATACACATGACATGATTGTGCAATTCATTGGGTATTGTGAAGTAGAGGAAAGAGTCAAGGATTACTCCTACATTATAAACCTGGGTGACTAAAAGAACTATGATGTCCTTAACAGAAAAACAAACATCTTTAGCTCCTTCAACAGTTACTCATAGTACATGGTTTGGGATTTAGGGGGTTGAGTAGGGAATATGAGTTCTTTTGGACGTACTGAGTTTGCGGTGTTCATCAGGCAGTTTGTAGTTCAAGACTAGTTCAATAGAGAGAGCTAGACATAGAAACTTGGGAGTCATCTGCATTGAGAATTATCAAATCCAGTGGAGATAATAACATTAAGGAAAATAGTGGGGAGAGAGAAAAATATTGGCCCCAGGATAGAATACTCAGGGATATTCACACTAAGGGGAAGGAGACTTAATTATCCTAGACACTTGATCCACCAAGCATAATTTTTTTACAAAGTATATTTATAGAATATTTTCTAAGAAGGGTCCAAAACAATAATAGTTAATCTCACTTTTCACATTTTGAAATTCTATCAGAAACACACATTTTAAAATTTCTTTAAAATTTAACAAGCACTTGTCTCACAGTAAAGTAGGTTTTTCCAAGTATTATCACCCTCAGTTTCCAAACAAAGACATGGAGATGTAGAGATATGAAATGCTTTGTGGATCAAGTGCCTAGCAAGAGTTAGAATTCAGACTTGAGCCAGGTCTTCTGAGTCCAAATCTTGGGCTTTTTTTACCAAGGCAAGCTAATTAGTCAACTCTTCCGAAAGCTTATTCTATGAATAGTCACTCAGAACTCAAGATAAATATTTCTCCACTTGGTGATTTCCACCTAAACAGTATTAAGTCAAGCTTCAGTGTAGATAATGAGACTTTTGTTCTATTCTAAACAGTGATAAGCCACTGAGTTGGAAGAATAACTTGGAGGAAGTATGATAATATAATATTCATGAGGCCTTCCCTGAAGGGCTGGTATTTCTGTGGGAAGGTAACTAGGTAGCACAGGGAATAGAGTGATGGGTTTGAAGCCAGGAAGACTCATCTTCCTGAGTTCAAATCTGATCTCAGACTTTTCTTATTCGTGTGCCCCTGGGCAAGTCACTTAACCCTGTTTGCCTCAGTTTCCCCAGCTACAAAATGAGCTGAAGAAGTAAATGGCAAACCACCCCAGTATCTTTGCAAAAAGGAAAAAAAAACCCAATGGGATCACAAAAAGATGCACACAACTGAAAAGCAAACATTTCTGTGAGAATCTCTGAATGTCTGAGGCTGTGAGTTTAATTCAGTTTTCTGTAATAAAGCAAATAATTGCTGAGGTCTGAGTTTTCATGAACTAAAAAGACAAAGTACTTGCCTCTTCACATTAGACTCCTGGTCACAGTAGGGAAGGATACAGAAGAGATCCAACCTATGCTTGAATGCTTCTGGTGATGAGGGGCTTACTATCTATAAAGGCATTCCACTGAAGTTTTTAATAGCTCCAATTATTAGGAAGGTCTTCCTTATAACAAACCTAAATCTACCTCCTTGCAACTTCTACCTGTTCATCCTAGTTCTGTACTCTGAAGTCCTGAAAGACAAACCTAATCTGTCTTACCATTAGAATGTTTCAGATATTTGAAAACATTTTCTCATTTCTCCTTCATTACCCCCAAGCCCAGGTCACTCTACTCCAGACTGAACATCCTTAGCAACTTCAACAGTCTCTCGTAGGACATGGTTCTGAGTCTCCTAAACCATTCCAATTTGCTGTATTTCTTCTTGAAACATGACTCCAATCACCAACAGTCCAATCTGTTCACTTACCAATCTCTAAGAGATTTGCCTTTTAATAGATTGGTCCTTATCTTTCTATAAGTAGGATAACAGACCAAAACCTCCAAAAGACAATGGGGCACCTATGGCATAAGAGGGCTTGTGTAAAGAGAAAACATTCCCTTATCAATCTGGGCAGTAAGAAAGACATTCTTTATCCTTCTCACACAAATTAACTTGGTATGAATGACACACTATACTAAATCATAAAATGATATCACCTAACAATTTTGATTCCTTTTAAGAGCCTAGGCAGAGATTTGCTATTTTATTATATAACACACACACACACACACACACACACAAATGTATATATACAGATGTATATATTAACCTTCTGAATTTTTGTTACCATCCATGACAGTGTTGAATAATGGAAAGGGCACCAGATTTGGAGTCAGGAGAGCGTATGATCCTCTTGAAAACTATAACTTACCTTGGCCTTGGTTTCCTCATCTATAAAATAACTTTAACGCTCTAAGTCCCTGGGGAAACTCATCCATTCATATGTGGAATCTTTGAAACTTCCACCCTGGATTTCAATGACTAAATGAGGGGGGGGGGGGAAATCCCATTTAGCTCATTATAGTTAGCTGGACCAAACCACATTTCATCTTCATATTTCATTCAGTCATCTCTACCTAGAGCAGGGGTAGGGAACCCGCTGCCACATGTGAGACGCCCTAGGTCTTCCAAACATGAGGTTTAGATTCAGTCAAAGGGCTGTCTTGAGGACCTAGAGGGTCACATGTGACCTTGAGGCTGCAGGCTCTCCACCCCTGACATAGACCATCCTGCCTTATGCCTCTACTCACACATACCCCATCTTCACTCACTTCCTATCTCTTGCTTTGGGCACAGTAATCATCAGTTCATAGTACTTTTGCTTCCAAGAAAGGACTGGTCAACTGACTACCCTTTGGATCAGTTCTCCATCTCTGTGATTCACCAGGCCATGACTCCCTTCTCTAGATACTATTTCTCTATTTGTGATGATTTACTTAATTAACATTTAAGTTCCTTAAGTACAGAGACTATCTTTTTAATTTATGTTTTTTTAGTACTCATAGCAGTGACTAACACAAAGCAAATGCTTAATATTTTTTTCCTTCCTCTTTGCTACCCTCCCTTCTCTCCCTCCCTCCCTCCCTCCCTCCCTTCCTTCCTCCCTTCCTTCCTCCCTTCCTTCCTTCCTTCCTTCCTTCCTTCCTTCCTTCCTTCCTTCCTTCCTTCCTTCCTTCCTTCCTTCCTTCCTTCCCTTCTAGCTCTAACATGCAATGTTTCTAAACAGTTCTGCATAGACTAGACACTGTTTAGAGAGAAAGTTGAACTAGTTCACAGATGATTACATTTAAGAAATGAAACACTGTGGCTCTCTGTAGTAATAAGGCAAACCTTTATAAGCAAGAGAACTTAGTAAAGGGAGCACTAGATAAAGAGGCAGAGAGGAACTACATTCCAAACATATCTCTATTAATGCTTATTTAAGCTTGAACCCTAACAGCTAACTTTTTTTTGCACATTACTGTTTGCAAAGCACTTGACATTTATTATCTTATTTGAGCTTCACAAGAATCCTGTGAGATTATTGCTATTATGTTTCCTACTCTATAGATGGGGAAATTGGGACTGAGAGGAGTTAAGTGATTTACCCAGGGTCACCCAGCTCCTAAGTGTCAGAAGAGAGATCTAAACCCAGTCTTCCTGACTCAAAGTTTGGCTGTCTGCCCACTATACTCCATTGATCCCCTCATGTTAATTAAACCTCTTAGCCTCAGTTTTCTCAACAATAAAATGAATGGATTGCACAAGATGACTTAAAGGTTATTTGAAGCTCAACAATCCCTAATTCCCAGACAGAATTCAATGAATTTCTCCTGCATGCTTCTGGACTCACTAGAGAGGTTGCAGGTCGTAATTGACTCTTCCACCAACTTCATGAATACTTCAATGACCTTAGCTGGCATAATGTCCCCGTCCATTGTCACATCTGTTTCATGCCACTGACGCAGAGTCTTCAAAAACTGATTTATCTCCAGCCATTGGTACATTTCTTCAGGATCTCGAATAGGAGATAAGAGCTTAGAGCCACTCATGGAATAATACCTCCATCGTTGGGTCTGGCTCTTTCTATAGTCCAGTAGTCCTCTTATTGGGACTGTGAAGACAAAAAGGGTGGGTGCCAAAACCTAGGCAAAGCGGAATATAAGTATTAACTTGATATTTTGGTAATAATAATAGCTAGCATCTGCATGATGCTTTAGGTTTTATATTATTATATCCTCCCAATCCCTCTGGAAGGGAGGGAAGTATATTATTATCCTCACTTTACAGATGTAGAAACCAAATCAGATGGATTAAGCAACTTGCCATGGGTCCCATTGTCAGGAAGTGTCTGAGGTAGTATATGAAGGCAAGTGTTCCTGATTCCAGGTCCAGCTGTCTGTCCACTATGCCACTTAGCTGCTTAATATCCTTAATCATGCATATGTAGTATATGCGGTATCCCCCAATAGACTGTAAGGACCTTGAAGGTAGGGACAGTTTCACTACTGTATTTGTAAGTCTAGTGCCTAGCACAGGGCAGAGCAAAGAGGAGCTAAATAAATGTTGTTGAAACGAGTTAAACTACATTCATTGACCTGGGATAGAAAAGAACTTTTCTAGCAAACAAAAAAACAAGAAGGAGGAAAATAATATCTTGGTTAAAGCAGTCAAGTTTAGCAGAAATTTGGTTGAGTGCCTTCTAATGCCAATTCATGATTTCTCCCTCTGGTTTCCCATAGCAGTGTTTGTATCTCTCCAATGCATTGACTGCACTCTTTTGAATCATGGTTGCTTAGACTTTAAGAGTCTTGAAGAGAGGGTTGGATCATTTATTTGTGCACTGTTTCTCAGGACCTAACATGATACTCTGATTAATAAATATTGATTTGAATTAGGACGTATTAGGAAGAATGGCCTGAAAGTTTTGAGAAAAGAATGACTAAACAACAAGAATGAATAATGCTTTCCTCTCTCATCCCTAACTTTCCCACCAGGGTTTCATGATTATAAACCTGTCATGGAACACAGTTTGACTGAGTCGAAAGTTGTTACCATAGTAGCCATAAGGTACACATTTTAGTTAAATATTTTATAAGAACCATAACATTGAGTTTCAATACAATATAACCTAATTACTTTAATGTTAATTCATTTCAATGCATAATATTTCCTAAAAGAGGAAATGTGACATAGTAGATAGTCAGATTAGAAGTCAGAAAGACCTGGGTTCAAGGTCTTATGTGCATCTACACATTCTGGCTGTTCGACCAAGGGAATGTCATTAAAATTTTTAGTGTCCCAAGCATTTCTGTAATTCTCAAAGATGCAATCTTAAAGAGGTAGTTTCTAAACACTGGACTTGGGAATTCAACTACTACCTCAAATACTTAGTAGCTGTCTAATTCTGGGCACACCACTGTGTTTCAGCTTTTTAATCTGTAAAAGAAAGGATTGGCCTAAGGAAGTTATTGATATGAAGAAAGTTTCCATAAATACTAAAATTTTTGATGTAGAATTTTTTGTGGTAATAAAGAATTTGAAACAAAGCAGATACTCATCAATTGGGGAGTGGCTAGACTAATTGTGGTACATCAATGGACTATTACTGTGCTAAAAGAAATGACATGTGTGATTAATACAGAGAAGTACAGAAAGAGTTATATGAATTGATGTAGAGTGAAGTAGCAGAACCAAGAAAACAACAGATACAGTAAGTACAAAGTCAATGGAATGACTGATGAATCAAAAGTGAATGCAATAAAGTTATAAATATTCAAGTGGGACTTAAACAGATATGAGAGGATACCCCCAACCATCCCAACCTGCTGTCTTGTGCAGGTGTGATGTCCACAGGTGCTACAAATTGAACACATTTTTGGACTACTTCACTATATTAATCAGTGGTGCTGACTTTTTTTCCCCTCTAAAAACTACAGTTTGTGAAATGGGATGGCTCCCTAGGAAGAAGAGGGGCAAGGATACTTGGGAAGACTATGGTGATAGAAAAACATATCAACAAAAATATAAGTAAGGGAGCTCCTTACATCAGTATAATAACCAGATTGGACCTCGTCCTCATCCCCTGAGTTCAGATCTAGCCTCAGACACTTACTAGTTGTGTGACTCGGAGCGAGTTTTTTTTTTTTAACCCTGATTGCCTTAAAAAAGTGATCTGATTATTACTGTAAATAAAAAGGAGACCGATATTATGATAACTTTTCCCCATGATTATTACATTCTACTTCATCAGAGTCTTTTTCGTGTGTGTGATCCGGGACTGTGTCTCTCCTTGGTGATGTTCCTGAGGGCTGGGAATAGCAACAGTTTTAGGGTTTAATCATTGAGAAAAGAAAAGAGGAAAAAGGAGAAAAGATGCTTGAAGTGCACTGTATAAAAAGAGAAATTAACAGTTCTTCCAAATTGACATGCAAATCTCTTTTAATACCATTTGGTAGAAAGTTTCCTTACTTAAGAGTTCCTTTTATCAGTATAATAATCAGATTAGACCTCATCCTCATCCTGTGCAGCAAAAAATGATTTTGAAATTAAGTGTAATTGGCTATACAAAATTATCTTATTTCATTACAGATTTCAATCAATTCATGTATCTCTTGAACATCTATGCTCTGTCTAGCACTGCAATAAGTAGATAGACAGGCCATTTGACTTCTATCTATCCTAACATCAGCTTTTTCTACCAATGTAGGTCAGTGCTTTCTCTGAAATTTATAGTCTTAGAGTTTCCTAGGGCTCTGAGAGGTTAAGCAACTTGTCCAGGGTTGAACCTATGTCTTTCTGACTCTTATGTTTTCTCTCTATCTACCATGCCACAGTGCTTCTCAGATTTATGGTTTAACCTACTTCAATGCAAAAAAAAATTTTTTTAAACTATGGATGCTGAGGAAGAGTAGGTTCCCAATGGGAAAGTCTCATGAAATGAAATTTTGTGGATCTCTGATCTAGACAAATGTCCCTTCATCTAGCCCCTGCCATGATGGTAAGTCCCACATGGAAGAACATGAGATGTCATGGACAAGGTGTATGGCTCCAAAAAGATAGTGTTGTATCCCTGAGAGGGGGGCAGACCCATGAAAAACTACAAATGTACAGAGATTCAGAGAAGAAGGGGAATTGAGTTTACAAGTCTGATGATTATACCCCTAGGTCATTATCCCAAGTACATTGATTTTCAAGAGATCTTTGAAGGACTTTTCTTCTTCCAGTAGACATTTTTGTAGAGTTTTTACTAAGCATATACTTCCAGAGATGACTCCCCTTTTGTGACAAGTATGACCCTTTTCATCATGAAATCATTTTTCATGATCTGGCTAAGCAAGAAAGCTGAGAACAGTGAAACTTGATACCAGAGTGACTCCAAATTCAATGAACAGACCATTAGAGTACACCCACTTTCCTCTCTGTGCTTGGGTTCTGCCTGTTGCCTTGGGCTTTACTACCTTCAGAAGACTTAGAGATTTGCATATTAATTTGGAAAAGCTGATAATTACTCATTTTATGCTGTACACTTCAAGTGTCTTTTCTTTCTCTTTTCTTTTTTTGATGATCAAACCCTGAAACTGTTGCTATTCCCAGCCCTCAGGAACATCATGAAGGAGCAACCTTGACCACACACACACACACACACACACACACACACACACACACACACACACACAAATCTCAGCCTGCAGAGCTCCATCACCGAAGAGGGCCCAGATCTGTCCTTATGCAAAGGAGTCTGCAGAGATGAGACTCTCTCTCTAACGAATTCCACTTGGCATGTACCCACCAGAGCAAAACAAAATAACACTCCCCTCAAGAGTTATCTTGCAGAAATGAAAACAGAAATAAATGGAATTAAGAATAAAAGTTCTTGCTCACACTCTACCCTTAGGACTCCTAGGTTTTTCCATCAGCTCTGCTGCTACTCTTACTAATATGAACTGTTTCCTCCAATTAGCCTGATAACTTTTAAAATTGCACAAACAGTGCTAAGCCAAGAATGTGTACTGACTAAATTTTTTTTCATCCATTCATCTATTTGTTCATGACTTAACCCTCCAAAAAATGTGATCTTTGAGGGCAGGGTTCTTCTCTAGATTTTGGACTAAATGGTCCCTAATAACTTTTTTTAACTCTTGGTCTTATGATTTTTTTATTTTGATCTTATAAAATATTCCAGTGTATAGTATAGAAAGAACATTGGACTTGAGATCAGAAGAGCCAATTTAAAATCCTACTGCTACCACTGACTTGGTTTTTTTTTTTTTTTGCTTTTTGGAGGGCAGTTGGGGTTAAGTGACTTGCCCAAGGTCACACAGCTAGTTTTTGTGTTAAGTGTCTGAAGCCAGATTTGAACTCAGGTACTCCTGACTCCAGGGCCAGTGCTCTATTCACTGAACCACCTAGCCGCCCCCTACCACTGACTTGTAAGTCCCTTTTTCTTGCTGGGACAATTTCCTTATCTATAAAACTAGATGATGTCTCAGGGTGCTTTCAGTTCTAAACCCACACTCCTCTGGTATTCCATCCAGGTTATGTAGATGACTTATTACAATAGGATTATTTTAATAAGACTAGAAAAAATTTTATCTACTCTCTTACACTGCAGCGACAGAGTAGTACCTGCATTCTTTTCCTTGACCCTACTTGATATGCAGAAATTCACTCAAGATTGGAAGTTGGGTTTTTAGTTAAATTCAATGGTTCTGCACTTTCCTACATGGGTGACTTAAGTAAGTCATTTCCTTTTTCTAGACTTCAGTTTCCTGATCTATAAATTGGGATAATAACACTCAATAGCACCTGCTTCAGAGTTGGTAGATTAAATAAGGCAAATAAAATGCTTTGCAATTGCATATCCCCACACAAAAGTAAATTATTATTATTATACTACATATAAAATAATTGTACATTAAATATCATAATTATGTATTACATTTGTAATAGATTTGTTTATATATTACATAAGAATAATAGTATTACAGTCAAAGTAGCACAGAGAGGACTCAATTCTTTCTAATTGTCCAAATCCTTTTAGGAGCCAGGTCAAGTTCCATGTTCCACATAGGGTCTTTGCTGACTGCCCTGACTTCCAGTACTTTTCTTTTCTCTGGACTCACACAACATATGGTGGTGCTTAATTAATTAGATACCATTTTGTTTTGTTATTTAACTTTCATTCATATACATATGTCTTACTTTTCCAACTAGACTATACGCTCCAGGACATCAGGGAAGGTCTGTATCTTACAGATATATCTCCCACCAGCACATAATGGGTACTCAATACCTGATTTTAATAAAACTAGGGTAGAGAAGTTAAGGAAGATGGGTTTCATGGTCCATTACATCCCAAACTCTCTGCTAAAATAGCCAAAATCAACTAATCAGCAATCATCTATTAAGTTCCTATCTATGTGGCAGGCACTGAGGATACAAAATCCAAAACAAAACCATCTCTGACAGTAGGGAACTTCCGCTCTAGCTGGAGAGATGACATGTACACATATAGCTATATATAAAGCATATACAAAGACATTTTGGGGAAGGGAATTTCACTAGCTAGGGGGATCAGGGAAAGCCTCACGATGCTACTTGAGCTGAGCCTTGAAGGATAGTAGAGATTCTAAAAAGAGAGTGAGGAACAAATGCATTCTAGACCTGGGGATCACCAAGGAATAGATAGTAGTGAATAGCAAAGAGGATGATATCACTGTATCCCAGAATATATGAAGGGGAAATAATGTGTAATAAGGTTAGAAAGATAGGTTGGGGTCAGATTGTAAAGGGTCTTACATGCCAATTACAGGGGTTTATATTTGATCCTAGAGGCAATAGCGAATCACTGAAGCATACTGAAATTTGCCTATTGAAATCTTTACTTTCCTTCAAGGCCACCAAAGGTCCCATTTTCTTTATTTTTACCTAAATCTCTAAATTTATTTACCTAAATCTCAAAGGCCAATGAGTGCAACTGATACCTCACCTTTATCCCCAACAAGCAGCAATTCAAATTTTCTATGAAGACCTCTATGAAAGGGGAATCCATTATCTTCCAATACTACTTTTCCTATTGGAAAGTTCTGTTTGTTAGAAAGGTTTTCCTTGCAGAAAGCCAAAATTTGACTCTTTTTCAGCTACAGTTGAAACTCACCATTCCAAATTCTCCCTTTCAGGGTCAAGTACATTAAGTCTAATCCTGCTTTCCTGTGACAATACTTTGAATACTAGAAGAGAATTGTTCTGATTTTTCACTCCCCTTGTCCCTGTTCTCCTGGCTAAGCACAACTAATGTCTTTGACTGACCATCATGTGAAATCTTCCCCTTCTCTCTCAGCTAACATTTCTCCAGGTCATTTTCTCCAGGTCATTTTACAGATAAGGAAACTGAGGCAAACAGGCTTAAGTGACTTGCCCAGGGTCACACAGCTAGTGTATGAGGCCTGATTTGAACTCAGTTCTTCCTGACTCCAAATCCATCACTCTATCCACCAAGCCACCTAGTTTCAGAATCAAGAGAGATTAAAAAAACACTAGAATTAGGGCAGCTAGGTGGTGCAGTGAATAGAGCTCCAGCCTTGGAGTCAAGAGTACCTGAGTTCAAATCTGGCCTCAGACACTTAACACAAAAAACTAGCCGTGTGACCTTGGGCAAGTCACTTAACCCCAACTGCCCTCCAAAAAAAAAAAAACAAGGTAACTAAAAAAACACTAGAATTGGGGAGGATTGGAAAAGGCTTCCTGTCAAAGAGGGGTTTTTGATGGAACTTGTAGAAAACCAAGAAAGATAGGAGACAGGGGTCAAGAGGGAAGGCATGAGGGATAGTCAAAAGCAAATATCAGTAGTTGAGATTTGGAATGTCTTGTTCAGAGAACAGTAGGAAGACCAGAGTCACTGGATCAGAGAATCTATGGCTGGAGTAAGGTGTAGGAAGACTGGAAAGATGCTGGGTGGGATTCAGGTTAGGAAGGGCTTTGATTACCAAACAGAGGATTTTATATTTGATCCTGGAGGTGATAGAGAATCACTAGATTGGAAAGGGACCTCCAAGATCCTCTCATCCAGTTGTGTCCAAGGCAGATAGAAATGGATCCTTGGGGCTCGGTGGTGCAATGAGTAGAGCACCAACCCTGGAGTCAGGAGGACCTGAGTTCAAATCTGGCCTCAGACACTTGACACAGTTACTGGCCATGTGACTTTGGGCAGATCATTTAACCCCAAATGCCCTCCAAAAAAGCAAAAAAAAAAAAAAAAAGATCCTTGTAGACAATATACTGATATAGATGACTGCACATCATCATAATCTATGTTATATTGCATTTTTATTTATTTTGTTAAACATTTTCCAATTACATTTTAATTTCATATGGTTATGTTTGGGAATTTTGCCAGTCACATGCTGGTCTGGGAATTGATACTTCTGCAATGCAGTAGACTGATTCTTTCTACCAGATGCTCCTAAAGGTATCATCTAGAATCAGCAGGAACCCCTCTGGGGACAGAGACCTAAGGAGTTCTCCCAGGCAGTATCTTCTCCTATTAGACAGTTCTGATTCTCAGGACTTTTTTTTCCTTATGTTGAACTAAAATCTATTTTCCCTGAAATTTTTACCCATTTGTCCTTGTTCTGCTTTCTGGGGCCAAGCAAAATTATTTAAATTGTAGAGTTTCTGGAGTAGACGTTAAATCTAAAAACAGTCCCCATTTCTTACCTTTAAGTTTTCATTGTAATAGAGTGTTTTAGAAGTGGCTTGGAATCTAACATCTTTGTAGCTGATCTCTTTGGTCAATTGATGCATGATAGTCTGTACCTCTTCCACAATCTTGGAGATTAGGGTTTGTCTTTGATCCACCTGTGTTGGAGAGACAGGCAAAAATTGTCTTCAAATGCTTAAGACCAGCTCTCTTATCACTCCAAAATTTCTAATCTGAATCTTCCCACAGGGGAAAAATATTGTTCATAAACTCTTGCCATTAGAGAGGCTCTCAGGAGAGAAAAATCCTTGACTCTGGCTCACCATTATGACTCTATTGTAAATAATGAGAGTAATATTATGTTATAATAATTTATATCATATATTATATCATAGTATATACTAATATTATAATAGCAATAACCAGTTAACTCATTTGATTCTCACAACAAACCTGTGTGGAAAATGCTATTATTATCCCATTTTCAGGTGACAAAACTGAGGTATGGATGGAGAAGTTACGAGATTTATTCAGGATCACTCAGCTAACATCCAAGGTAAGATTTGAATTTAGGTCTTCCTGACTCCAAGCCCTGTACTCTGTCCATGACGTCATCTAGCTGCTTAAATAGCCCCCAAATGCTTCAGTTTCTATATCTATAAAGTGGGCCCAAATATTTTATTTATAGATGAAAGTCTGTGAATTGCAGAAAGCAAAAAGAGAGTCAACTCAAAATTATATTTATGAAGATAGGGGAATCTCAGAAATCAAAGTCCGAAGACATCTATAGTCCACAAACAAAAATTAAATCAATAAGGGATCCTAAAGCCTAATTTTCCACACTTTTTTTTCCTCATTTCCCACCAAACCTGGGTTCCTGAACTTTGGAGCAAGACTTGCTTTCAGGTAACAACCTCGTAGGGCAAATCTTTACATCTGTTAAAAGTTTGGTTGTGGAACAATCTGTAAGCTGGTATTTCATTGGCCCAAAAGCTCCTTCTGAAACAAGGATTCCTGTTCCACCTTTGGATGTTGCTGGGGAGAAGTCAGCCATAGGGAAACAGGAATATAGGCAGGGATGCTGTCACCTTAATACTTTCTAGGCAGACACGTGACAGTGACTGAACATTGAGCTCCCGTGATAAGAAAAGTGGATTTATTCATAACAATGAATAGGAATATTTTCAAGAGATCACCTGCTAGCAAATTAACTCCCTATGGCATCTTCACGAATCTTCTCTACCAAGTATGGTCTAACTGATGGTATCTAAGGCCTTTCTAAATTTTGTACCAGCCTGTTTTTTCTCCAACTACTTGTATATAATCTATCTTTCAGCCAACCTGGATAACTTCTGTGCCCTGTGTGGTTGTTTTCTCCTGCTCCTAGACTGAAAGCACCTTGAAGTCAGGGACTTATTTGCTCTGACTCTAGACATGTGTCTCCCCCACCACCCAAGATAGTACTCTATATCCTGGTGATGATAAATGAATGAATGTTATGTGGATGTCCCTAGAGCTAGGATGCAAACTACAATGGGTTCCAGACTATCAATCCAATAAATATTTATTAAGCACTTACTATGTACAAGGCACTGTGGCCAACACTAGGGATACAATTAATGAAAAGAGAGAGAGAGAAAACCAATAGAGAATCAAACACCTAGTCAATAACAAACATGAAAGGTATAAGAGAAGGGTAGCAGGCAGGTCAAATTTTTTTAGTAAATTGAAGTCAAAATAGAAAGATAAATGTTAACACGGTAAGCCTCCTTTAAGTATTGCCAAATTTAAGGAAATGAATCTAGGAGCTTAGGAGTGACATACACATCCATTTCATTTCACAAAGGTTCCTATGCCCCAACAAATGGCTTATTTTTGAATAGCCAGAAGGCCAGTTTGGCCAAACCAAAAAATGTGTGAAGGGGAGTAATACATAGTAAGACTAGATTGGAGACAGATGGCAAAGGGCTTTAAATGACAGAGATGGTGATATTTGATACTAGAGATATAGGGAGCCACTGGAGTATACTGAGTATTATAGAGACATGGTCAGATTCATGCTTTAGGAATAACACTTCACCAGTTATGAAGAAATGTAAAGAGATTGGAAGTTACTGATACAGTCCAACTGAGAGGCAATAAGGAACTAGGGTGGTGCCATGTAAGTTGTGAGAATAGCCAGAGAGAGATTCTAGAGGTAAAACTGATAAGACCAGGCAGTTTATTGAAATATATTGATTGGGGAAGAATGAGAGCTTTTGAGAACAATTCTGAAAGTAGAAGGATGGTGATATTCTCAACAGAAATAGGGAAGTTTAGAAGAAGAATTGGCTTGAGGGAGAAATATGATTAATTTTGTTTTGGAAATCTTGGGTTTGAGATGTCCATGGGCATTCTGTTTGAAATGGGTGGTTGGTAATGAACATGGGCAGCTAGGTGGTGCAATAGTTCATAGAGTGCTGGATCTTAAGTCAGGAAGACTTAACTTTTTGAATTCAAATCCAGCCTCAGACACTTAACTAGCTGTGTGACCCTGGAGAAGTCATTTAACCTTGCCTACTTCCACTTTCTCATCTGCAAAATGAGCTAGAGAAGAAAATGGCAAAACACTACTCCAGTATCTTTTTGGAAAAAAAAACCCAAATGGGGTCACAAAAGAGTTGGACAAGACTGAAATGACTGAATACAATGGAGAATGGAAATCAGAGAAAGAGATAGAGAAAGAATGAGACAGAGAGAGACAGAGAGAGGGAGGGAGACAGAGAGACAGAGAGAGAGACAGAGACAGCGAGAGACAGAGAGAGAGAGAGACAGAGAGAGAGACAGAGAGAGACAGAGAGACAGAGAGACAGAGAGAATATATTGAAGCCAGGAGAACTGATGAAATCATCAAGTCAGAGAATGTGAAAAAGTGCCCATTATGGAGCCCTGCAGTGAACCACTTAAGGAATGGGATATGAGGGATATTCAAACAGAGGGGACAATGAAAGAGTGATCAGCCAGGTAGAAGGAGAACCAAGAGCAAAGGCCTAGAAATTAGACATTATCCAGGAATGGATAACAGGGTCAAAGAAGTCAAGAAGAAATAGAATAGAGATAGTGGGAATATTCTGAGAGTTTAGAGAAACTTGAGAGGAGAAGAAAGAGAAATCAGAGCAATGGTGATGGGGGTGGTGGTGGTGGTGAGGACATTAGCACTGAAGGGACTAAAGGTCACAGTCAGAACAAAGACTATGATTGGTGGAATTGAGGATAGGGAAAGCCTGTGGAGTAAAAATAACAGATTACAACCATTTAAAAGCTTAAAGTAAGAGATAAGACTGAAAAGATAGGTAGATAGATACCCTCCTGGATTTTGGTTTGTCTTCCAGCATGAATACTAAGTGAAACCACGGAGGAAGGACTTTAGGTGTTTCCTTTGGCTATTTCCCACGGGCCAAGGGTCCCAAAGTTCCTCCTTCCTCCTCTAGCAAAGATTTTTTTTTTCTACCCTAGAATGAGGGAGAATGACACAACATCAGCCTTAGAAGAAAAAAACAGAGACTGGGAGAGGCAAAATGATTTTTTCTGAATAGCATATAGAAAGAATCATGGAGCAGGACTAGAACTCATATCTGTTGATTTCCAGGCGTTTTCTACTGAGCAGAATCACAAAATCTTAAGGGTCAGAAGAGATCTTGGAGGCAAAGTCTCAATGGGATATTTTTGTTTGATGGGCATAGAAGGTATACTCCTGGATGGACAGACGCCACACAACGAGAATGCAGAAGCCCCAGGATACTGACCCCATAGGGAAAGACCAGAAGCTGATTATATAATCCTGTTTAGATTTTAAAGCCCTTCATTACCCACTCTCTTCTTCCTTTTCTAGTACTAACATACCTTAGTTAATGTCTTCCCTCAGAGATTATGCCCAGTTCCTCTTGTACATACCTTGTGTGTGTATGTATGCATCTATACACATACACACATATATGGATATGCTTGTGTGTTTGTAAAATGTTATGTCTCCTATTAGACTGGGAGCTCTTTGAGAGCAGTGACTGATTTGGGTTTTATTTTGCTTTTGCTTTCTTTGTATTCCCGGAGTTTAGCATTAGTAAAATGCCTTACAGATGGTGGGCATTTACCAAATGCTTAAGCACGTCATAGAAGTTCTTGCTGATGGAGCTCCCACTGAACATCACCATATCCACTCTGTATTCTGCCATATTACAAGCACCACCTGATCCTTTATATTTCACTGGCCAGGAATGAATCTCCATCCCGCACAAAAGACCAGAGAGCCCACCCTTGATTTGACTCTACTCAGAAGCCTAGTTCAACTCAAACTTAAAGAACCCTTTCTATACCATCTCCAGTTAATCAACAAACATTTGTTAAGGATTCACGAGGTAGCAGCAACCATATACGATGTTGCTAAGAAACAGTTCTTACATTCTTACCTTTTATGGGGGAGGGGGAGGGAGAATGTAGGCATGTATAAACAAAGCAAGTTCAAAGTTAGCTCAGGGAGGAAGTCAAAGAGAAAGGGTGGGGGAAGGGAAGATGAGGAAAGGCCCCTTGCACAAGCTGGAACTTGAAGGGAATTTTGAAGGAAACTAGAGATTCCAAAAGGTTTCCATAAAGCAGAAATGGGGGACAGTCAATGCGATGAAGATGGGCGGTAGGAATTGTGATGAATGTGGGGGAATAGCAAGAAAACCATCATGCATGAACCAGAGTGTGTGGAGGAATGTACTGTGTAATAAAGCCAGAAAGGTCGGATAGGGCCAGGATGTGAAGGGTTTTAAGTGCCACATAGTCAGCAAACATTTACTAAGCCCTTAGGCTCTGGTATTAAAAAGAAAGGCAAGATCTGTCCACCAGAAGCTTGCAATTTAACGTTCCAGAGATTCAAGGGATCATTCAGCCTTTCCTTTAAGACCTTTAATAAGGGGGCCCCCACTCCTTTCACTTTCTGAGGCACTGCCTTAGTTTGGGGCTGCCACCTAATATTCGATCCCCTCCATTTTCCCTCTTCCAATCTTCCTTTCCCTCCCCCCTCTCCCCAGGCATTTGGGCTTATTCTTTTTATGTCTTCTATTCTGTGCTATTCCCAGGCATGAGATTTAGGACCACAAGCCCTTCACAAAACCTTGGTCATTTCAGTAATATTCTATTATAAGTCCTTTGAGATTCTTAATGGTTTGTTAGTCACAAGATTTCTAGCATGTATTTAAAAAAGTACAACAACCTGTTTCCTTCATTAACACTTTTGTGTCACTTAACTGTCATGATATAGATTAGTTTTCCCTAAGAGACAGATGAAATAAACGGATGATTTATGGAACTGACAACCACAAATTACAGGTTCAGGGCGGGTTTGTGTTTTGTGGCAATAGAAATATATGTGTGTATACACATGCATGCATGCACACAGTGCACGTATACACACATGCACACATATACACACATGTGAATGTACACACATGTGCTGGCCATATATAGCCAGGTAGTGTATATATCATATATAATGTGTGTGGGACATATATACATCTGTGTGTATGTATTATGTACATTGTTGTTCAATGGGTTTTCAGTCGTTTGATTCTTCATGACCCCATTTGGGCTATTCTTGGCAAAGATACTGGAGTGGTTTGCTTCTATAGCAAACCTTCCATAGCACATTTTACAGATGAGAAAACTGAGTAAAACAAGGTTAAGTGACTTGTCCAGGGTCACACAGCTAGGAAGTGTGTCTGAGGCCAGATTTGAACTCATGAAGATGAGTCTTCCTGATTCCAAGCCCAGTGTTCCATCCACTGTGCCACCTAGCTGGCCCATTACTCATGTATGCATGTATATATGTATGGGTGGATGGATATACACATGTGCGTATGCATGTACATATGAACAGATGGATGTACATATGTATGTATGTACACAATACATATGTATGCATGTATATATGTATGTATCTAATTTCCCTTCCAGGAAAGGGAAATTTCCAGGCCCTTCCAGGCCTAAATGTAGGCTCTTTTGAACTCTCTTGGATCTCAGTTCCCTTTCAACTACAAATCTGTGGTTTTGTGTTTGCTATATTTCTTCACCTGTATTTTATAGTTCTAGTCTTGTATTTTGCCTACCTAGTCCAGTCCTCCTCATTCTGAGGGTTTGGGACTAGAGGCAGTGATTCCTGAAGTGCTCACATTCTGTGAGTCTACATTCCTGTTTAGGTCAAATGAGGGGTACATTAAAGCAATCTCATTTGAGGGTGGGAGGAGACAAACCTAAGGTAAACCTGGTGTAAGCAGGGGGCGGGTGACTTATTCCATAGTTACTCATAGGGGAAGATTTTTTCTGATGGAGCCAGATCATGTCAAACTTTGTCCGAACAAGAAAGAGCTTCCACAAGTAGAAACCTGCCACCAAGCTGGCCCCCACAACCTCAGCTTTGCCTTGCAAAACACAGAAAGACATCATATGCTCTCTTCCCTCAAGCCACATCAGCAGATCTACCCTATAATATGGTATTAAAAAACAAACCAACCTGTGTCTGACCAGGTAAGAGAGCTAGAATGAAACTATCACAAACCCCACTTGGACACTGGGAACATGTCCAAACCAGAAGACCTCTAGAGAGATGATTTCTCTCATTCTGTGTTCACTAAGTTAATTCATAAAGAAAGACTTTGTTCTCTTTAACAAACTGTATAGATTCTACAGAGATGACAAAAAAAATAATAACTAAAAGCTCTTCTTTAGAGAGGCAGTAGGCATTGTAGAAAGAGGTAGGAGAAAGGTCCGAATATTTTGAAGTTACAGGGAGCACAACTCTAGAGGATTATGAAGAAACTATTTGGCATTTCAATACTTGACATATAAATAAATATTCACATAATAAAACTGTAACAAAGATGAGCTTTCAAAAATCTTATATGACAATTTATATTATATTTTATATTGTAATTATATAATTATAAAATTTTAAAGAGATTTTTTATTTAAAAAGATTTGCAATGAAGTTAAATTTCAAATAAATTTTTAAATGTAAATTTAAAATAGAATTTAAAACTCAAAATCAAATTTAAAATTAAAATTTAATTCAAAAGATTTTTACTTACAAGATTTTTAAAATACTGTATTATCAGATTCACTTATAAAAATATATCAACCAAAGGATCCATGAAACAGGAGGGCCTACACCTAAATAAGGATCTTAATCTGTCCCTAGACAGAAAAGACCTGAGCTCAAATTCTGCCTGATATGTATTAGCTATGTGATCATAGGCCTTTCCCAATTTCTCTGGGGCCTCAGTTTTTCTCATCTGTAAAATGGGAATAATATCCCAAAGAGATCATATAAGTGGGAAGAAGACCCATATGTACAAAAATATTTATTGCAGCTCTCTTTGTAGTGGCAAAAAACTGGAAATTAAGGGCTGCCCATCAATTGGTGAATGGTTAAACAAGTTGTGGTATACAAATGTAATGGCATACTATTGTGCTATAAGAAATGGGGAGGAGATGGTCTTCATATTCACCTAGAGAGACTTATATAAACTGATACTAAGTGAGAAGAGAAGAACCAGGAAAAATTTGTACACAATCATAGACACATCATATGTGTGATGACCAGCTTTGAAAAACTGGATTCTTCTCGCAACGCACAGTTAAAAGATAACTCTACAAATCTCAGGATGGAAGGAGATGTCTACATTCAGAGAAAGATCTAGAAAGACCAGAGTTTAAATGGAGACTGAAGCAACACATGCTATTGTTCTTTTCCACATTTCGCTTTCTTTCTTTTTTCCCATTGTTCACTCCATTGGCTACAACCCTTCTTTACAACCAGACTAATGTCCAGTGTGAAAGCATTTGCAGATCCTATACTTGACTGCACGCTGCCATGGCGGGGATGGGGGCGGGGGAGAGAGAAAGAGGGAGAGGAGAAAATTTGAGACTCAAGGGACTGTGGAACTGAATCTTGTAAATTAAAAGTAAATAACTAAATAATTTTTTTTTAATGAGCATAATATTAAATATTACCTGTAGGACCAATTGTACAGGGTTGTATTGAGGATCAAATGAGATGTAGGAAATGTTTCACATTTTAAATCTTAAAGCTTCAAGCTCTACTCTGCCTCTTCCTCTTCTTTACCACCATCATCATATTCTTGAAATATCAGTGATTTCATTAGTAGGGAGTTCTTTTCAATGACACAAATTTCAACTAATCTGAGCATTGCCAAGATCGCAAACTCAGTCTGTTCCTTAGGCAAATGCATATAAGTTATAATCACTAACCCTAACTCAAAACTTTTACAGGTTTTGGGATCCACTGGCATAGAATCCAAAGGCACCTTCACACCATATAAAAGAGTATAACATTTCATTTTATTTTATTTTATTTTTCCTTTTTGGAGGGGGGAAGGAAAGGCACTTGGGGTTAAGTGATTTGCCCAAAGTCACATGGCTAGTAAGTATTAAGTGTCTGAGGCCACATTTGAACTCAGGTCCTTGTGCCTTCAGGGAGGGGGCTCTATTCACTGTTGCCCCAGAATATAGGATTTTAAAAGAACTGTCTATGTGGAGAGCCTACACATATAGACTAATGACAGACTTAAGAGAATTACAATGTATAATAACACATTCATAGAGGGCATTTTTATCAAGACAGCAGCAGCAAGGGTAATGACAATGACAATGGTGAGAGCCCACACTGATATAGCGCTTTAAGGTATGCAAAAGCACCATATACAAATGACCTCATTTGACCCTCCCAACAGCAGGTGCTATTACTATGGTCATTTAGCAGATGAGGGAATGTGGCTCAGAAAGTTAAGGGAATTGCCCAGGGTTACACATCCATGACGTGTCTGAAGTGGGATTCAAACCCAGATCTTTCTGACTCCAAATCCAGTACCCTATAGCTTCTACTTTGTGGTCTCTCAGTGACCACAGAACATGCTAATGCTAAATAGGGCCTAGAGGTCATCTAGTTCAATTCCTTCTTTTATTTTTTTTCCTGATAAGGAAACTGAGACCCAAAGAGGCCATTATGCTAGATGAGTATTTTGATTGAAATTTATCAGAAAAAAAGAAATTTATCAGAGATCATGTCAAAATAATAAAGGCAACTTTAAAGAAAGACATTGCCTGAGGCCCCAGATTTTTGTGGGCTCCACCTCTCTCCAAGGAGACAGGATGTGTCCTGTGACTAAGTTATTCAGAGTTATTCAGATCTCCATCATTATCTACCCTCTTCTCCTTCTCCTCTTTATCTGTAAAGATAAATGGTCCATTAATATGTGATGAGTATTATTTCCCTTGCTGGCATTGTCCTAAGTCCTGCAGAGAGCTAAAAATAACATGGTAGACATAGTTCTTGTTCTCTAAGAATAATATAATGTAAAGGAGGAGACAAGGATAATATAATCTAAAGGAGGAGACAAGATAGTTCACTAGAGGTAGATAAAGATTAGCAGGAAGATAGGAACCACTTCTCTGGTCACATTTTCTAAGTCTCTATTGTTTTTTTACCTGCCCTCTTCTCCATTTCTTAATCTCTACCTCTAGAGACAAATAAATGTTCAATTAATACTTACTGGGCATCATTTCCTTTGCTTGCATTGTTCTAAATCCTGCAGAGAGCTAAAAATAAGATAGAAGACATAAATCTTGTCCTTCTCCGGAAATATTATAATCTAAAGGAGGAGACAAGATAGTCTGATAGCTAGGGACAGATAAAGATTTGATTGTAAATTCCTAGAAGATAGGAACCTCGGCTTTTAAAATAAGCATTCCCCTCAATGCCTGATAAAGAGCTTTAATAATAAATTGATGGAGACAGATAGAGGCAGGAATAGAGGTGGAGATGGGTGCATTCATAGAGGATTATGGAAAATCTGTACAAGTTAAGAGATAGAAGTATTTAAAGCAGCTGCTTGTTCTAACATGGAAAGTCTTCATGGACCAACTGAGCTTTAAGCATAGCTCTGAAGGACTGAAGGACTATGGTTTAGTGAAACATAATAGAATGATGTTCTAGGTAGGAGCCATGAGACAAGAGACAAAATAAGAGGAAGGATAGAGACTCAAAATTATTTACCACATTCATTCACACACACACATATATGTATGTATGTATGTATGTATGTATGAATAAAATAAATGAATTAAAGCAGGAAAATTTGTTGAGTTGAAGTAGGACTTCTGGATACGAAATCAATGTTCCTTTCAAGAGATTGGGAAGGTCAACTGATTCCATATAATGGAGACCCTTCAATGGAGTTTGAATTTTAGTCTGGATAACACAGACCTTTCAAATGATTAATGCCTTTAAATTCATTACAGATCCACTCTGCTTAGCTATGATAGGAAGAATAATAGAAACAATTTTGCTTCCCTAGAACTTTAAAAATAATTCAAGTTTGAATGTTGAAGAAAACTCAGATTATGAATTCCCCTCTAAAATGTAGGTTTAAAAGGACTGTTTACTTGATAGATTCAATTTTCTTAGCAGGAGGTAAAGGTACAAAGTTTGAAGAATATCTACAAAGTACCTACAGTGAGCTCTGCACCGCTAAAGACAAATATTCAATGAAGATTTACTGAGTATTACTACCCTTAATAGCAGTGTCTGAAGTTCCAAAGAGAGTTTAAAAGGTACAATTCTCATTACACCTACAGTGAGTAGCCACTTACCTCATTTTTCTTCTTACTCTGCTTAAGAAATCTCATATGGCAAAATATAAACATAATATTTATTCATTAATGAGAATGACTTTATTCCCAGAAGGTTTAATTAAAGTCCTTGAAAAGTCCTGAAACCATTCAAGGTGTTTATAGTTTTTATCAGACCTTTTCCCCTTTTCTTCCGAACTTTTCTCTGGGACTGGTTTTATTATCTGTTGAATGAGGGTTTTGTATTACCTTAGTAGAACTCTAACTAGATGACGAGTTAGTTCTTTGCCTGAGGTTACTGAATTTACTGGCAGGCAATGACATAATTTTCTTGGCCAACTAGAAACAGCTTATCATCCAGTTGATACAAAAACTACCAGATGCCCAGACCAGGTGTGCACACATTCTTCCTTTATCAAGGTGGGCAGTTCCATTCTGTCAGTTCCCTTACTCTGAAGAGGTGGTTTCCTCTGCTCTTCTCTTTTTCCCATCACCACTCACCACCCCCACCCCCTTCCCCACCTGAGGGAAAATGAGCCACTTGCCCTAGGTTCATTTATGGTACTAGCCAGGAGCACCACAATTCTTAGTCACTGCTAAGGGCTGAGAGGTCTCTTTCAATAAGCTCTGGGCTCCTTCTACCAGACACTTAGTAAACATGACCAAATGAAGCTGTCCTTGTACAGGACACACTGTAGTAGGCACTCTAAGGCACACAAAGAACAAAAGGAAATGTCTCAGCCTCCAGGGGCTCCCCAGTCCAGTCAGGGAGAAAAAATTGACTTGAGAAATGCCAGAACAATTACAAAGCAGCTTTTGAATGAATACAAGGAGATATCATGAAATAGGAAAACATGAAAGAGGGGGAACCATCAGCAAAGAAACCCTGAGAAGAAAGGAAGAAGTAATCAACCATCTCAAGTTATTTCCATTCGCAATGCATACACACATACATACTCATATACATGTGTGCATAATATCTTGTTTGGAAAACATTTTTGCATGTTATCTTCCCCCATAGAATGTGAGTTTCATGAGGACAAGGACCGTGATTTTTTTTTCCCTTTTTTTGTATCTTCAAGACTTAGCACAGTGCCTTACACATTGTTAATGCTTTTGATTATCCTGAAGTCTAGAGGGGCTCCATGAGTATTTTCTTCTCAAATTCCACAATATCTACACAGAGATTCTGGGTGAATGGTAAGAGAACAACAGAGGGGTAGGGAGACAGACACATTCACTCTTACCTTATCCATAATATAAAACTTCACAGATTCTTCTGTTAATGATGCCATGGTTTTTTTTGTCCCAGATGATGCCTTAGGTTCGTGGGCTGATTCTAACTGCACAGAAAAATGCTGGTGTGCCCTTTGTCTTGAGGCTCCTGTCCACTATCCACATGTTGCCCCTCCCAGTTTCTCTGGGAGTTAAACAAAAGGGCTGTCCCAGCAACACTGGGATCTTTCCTCCTCAGCTCTTGGCTCAAACTGTCTTTCGCAAGTCAGAAGAACGTATCTGTCATTTTTTAAAAGAAAAATTACTTTGGGGGTGAGGAGGAAAGACAGAAATGGAATTTCTCATTCACTTAAGTCTAGGACAATTTTCTAGATTATCCCTAAAGAGTTTCTAATTGTCTAAAACATATTTTCCACTCAAATATTTTGAAATATTTTTAGAAGAGAAAAATGCCTTCTAGCCAGCTCTCCTTCCAAAATCTCTCCTGAGTTAATCTCTTCCCAACCTCTGTCTTTGTATGTAGTTTTACTGAGACTTGGAGCAACCCTTTTGTTTCTGGGCTTATATCTTCTCTGTTCCCTCTCATGTTGATAGTAAATACCCCTGCTAGAAAATCTAGAGCACAAACAGTTTGGCTTACTTTCTTTACAATAAACAGATAAGAAACCAAGAGATAATCATAATCAGTCTGGCAACAAGGTAGGTAGGTAATGTGTCCTGATCTTTGCTTTTAGGACAAGATACCCATGTGTGTTCTTGTGTCCTTTCTCTCTCTCTCTCTCTCTCTCTCTCCTCTCCTCTCCTCTCTTACATTTTTTCTATTTTCTTTCTCTCCTTTCTCTGTTCTTTCTCCTATATTTCCCCTCTCCTCACCTCTCCTCTCCTCTCCTCTCCTCTCCTCACCTCTCCTCTCCTCTCCTCTC
>CM053593.1:349375028-349439948 GCA_028646575.1 Pseudocheirus occidentalis | reverse complement strand
TCTTCTCTTACTCTCTGCTTCCTCTTTCAGTCTCTTTGCATGGCTCACACACATGAGGAAATGACAGGACAGAGATCTTTCACCCACTCACCTGTTTTCCTTTAAACATAACTTCCCTCTTTCCATCTGAAGGCCCTGTGTGGCCGGCAATAACAACAAAGTCACTATAAACAGGCCTGTAATAAACAGAGAAAATGCTCCCATCTGGTTTCATCAGCAAGAGTCATGTTTGAGAAGAGCACAGGCAGCAGATACCCAGCCAGGCTGGCTCAGGCTGGTTTTACTGCAGGGGAAAATTATTTCACAATGGCCCAGTCTCCCAGAAAGCAGCAAACATTGCCTAGTAGTATCCAGGCAATCTGTCGAATTAGAATCCATGTGCAATCTCAGCATGCTTCTGTCAAGTATGCCAAAGGTGGGGAGTATGTTTCAAGAAAACAACAACAAAACCCTTTAAGCCTGTTGCTCTCCCTTTTAATTTAGACCTATTAAGTTCACTTAACCTTGACATAATCCTTGATCTTAGAAGTCTAGGTTGGGTGTATTCTATGTATACCTCTGTCTATCGCTGCTACCCTAACAAGGTATGAGGTATGACACACATTTGACTCCAACTGTTGCTAAATCCATCTTTAATGCCTTTGTATGTTCCACCATCTTATGTTCAGGCTATTCTTTGTTTTCTGGAGAGCATTACGAAAAAATCAGTGGTCCCCAAAACCAAAAAATCAAAGCAAACCTAAACAAAAAAACCCCAAACCAAAATATGCTCATCACCTCCTTCCCTCACAAAGAGTTGAGCATTTTATTTGTTTCTCAAACCCTATAATCTTCTTAGTTCTTGTCTGATATGGTATGATTTGTCTTAGAAGGACTGGAAGAAAATAATGGTTCCATTTCTCTGGGTATAGGTGAGAATTCCTAGAAATAAGCAATTTAAAAATTTTAAATCCTGAAGGAGGGTAATTATGTGGGAAGGGCCGGCAGGGAGGGTGAGGGAGGAATTTACTCACAGTGACTGAGCTGTGACTTGTACAAGGTTTGGGGAAATAGTTCTTTAAGGAAATGGGCACTGAAGTACATTCTACATTTACAAGACATCTCATAACCTTAAATAGATACAGCCTCAATCCCAGACTACCGTCTTTGTTGATACCCTTCAGTAACAAACTGAACAAAATAAATCAAGTGTTAACTGGATACTAACTACATGTAAAATACTGTTGTATTCACTAATGCCTAGAGGACACATACACGTAGGGGTGTGTGTGTGTGTGTGTGTGTGTGTGTGTGTGTGTGTGTGTGTGTAATTGATCTGGAGCTCTGATTTCATTGGTATGAAGAACTCATGATGAGGAAATCCCTCTACCAATGTGGTAGGTGGTAATTTAGACAATTTTGAAAGTGATTGATTCAAAGCTGAAAGGGACTTTAGAGGCCAGGTCCAAATTCTCTTTTACTGATAAGGAAACTGAGGTCCCAAACTGCATTGACTGGGACCACTACAAGCTTGCACACCATAGTCTCACCTGGGTCCTTCCTGAGGCAAGGCGATCCTTCTACATTTTTCTGATCCATTCACTATCCCACTCCCCACAGCACCTTCCCTAGCTTCCCTCTCACTTGCCTTCTTAGCTGAGAACCTTGCCTCATATTTCACTGAGATTACTGAGGCCATTTGCAGAGACTGCCTTCTTTCCCTGTCATCACTCAGATGCTTTCTGCCAGGATTCCCTTCTTCACTCTTGCTTCACACAAAGAGGTGGCTTAGGGGTATGTGGGTAAGTGTTTAACGAACAGCTTTCTGGAAAAGAAAACGTACACATGGCATCACATGACATGCTTTTAAGGTTAATCTGTATTATTAACATTTTTCTCCATCACTTTCTTAAGTCTAGATAATCAACAAAACAATCAAGCAAGTTCTAATTTAAAGGGGTTGCCAGTTTCCAAGGCATAAATGACCACACTGAAAGTTTAACAAAAGCTGATCTGAAATGACTCCATGGAAATCATCTCTCTCTTTTCCAAGGCAAACTTTCCATATACTCAAGGGATTCCATTACATTCCATTTTTCTGCAGACTGCTCCCTCTCTACTGGCTGTTTTTCTGCTATCTACAAACACAATCATATCTCCCTCATGCTAAAAAATCCTTCCTCACCTGATCCATCCATCCCCACTAGCTATCCACCTATATTTCCTCTTTGTTTTCTCTGGCTAAACTCCTTGAGAAAGCTATCCACAATTGGTACCCCCATTTACTTTTCTCATACTCTTAATTTTTTGTAATTTGGCTTCTTACCTCATCATTCAACTAAAACTGTATTCTCCAAATCTACTATCTTGTACTTGCCAAAATAAATGGCCTTTTCTGAATCCTCAGCCTTCTTGACTTCTCTGCGGTCTTTGACGCTAATGATTGGCCCCTTCTGTTTGATGGGCAGTTGGGTGACACAGTGAAATAATACAAAGAGAGAAGAGGACTCAGGAAGGAGCCATGTGGGACTCCTAATGTTAGTGGGCATGACCTGGAAGGGGATCCAGGAAAGCAGACTGAGAAGGCAGTGAGATAGGCAGAAGAACTGGGAGAGAGTGATGTCCCCAAAACCAAGGCAAAGAAGAGTATCAAGAAGAGGTTGTTGTTCAGTTTTGTTTTGTTTTTTTTTAGTTACATCCAACCCTTCATGACTCCATTTGGTGTTTTCTTGGAACAGATACTGGAGTGGTTTGACATTTCCTCCTCCTGAGGAAACTGGGGCAAACAGGGTTAAGTGATTTGCTCGGGACCACACAGCTAGTTTTGGAGGCCAGATTTGAACTCACAAACTCCAAAACCAGTTCTCTATTCACCCTATGCCTCATTCCCCTCCACCTCTTCTCTGATCCAAAGACATTGACCTCCTTGATCCATTTCTAGACCCTGGGCATTTTCACCAACTCTTCCACATACTGTTCCTTCCTTATCTCTGCCTCCTGGCCACCTACCTCACTTAAAATCTCACTATCTGCAAGAAGCTTTTTCTGTGCCTCCTTAACCTTAGCCTTTCTTCTGAGATGCTTCTGATGCATCCTGTCCATATCTGGTTTGTACATAATTGTTTGCACGTTGCTTCCTCCATTAGACTGTGAGCTCCTTGAGAGCAGGGACTGGTTTTGTTTTTCTTTCTATCCCCAGTGTCCCTGATACATTAGTGAGTGCTTATAAAGAGTAGTACAGAAGGGTTAAGTGACTTGCTCAAAGTCACAGGTTACCAAGTGCCGAAGACAGACCTGAAGAGAGGTCTCCCCAACTCCTAGGCTGGCTCTCGATTTGTTTCCCCAATGGAACTTGTTGCTTTGTAATACTCTAATGCTACTCACCTACTTTTGCAAGGAGGTGCCTAAGAAATACTTGTCTGATTGGACTGGATAGGCATCATAGAAGAAAGGAAGAAATATAAATCAAGGTCCCCTGCCCTTAAGAATACAGAATTTAGCCAAGCATGTAGGTACACAACTGTGATCTTAGCAGCAGAAGAGGCTGAGGCTGTTGGGTCTAATGAACCCCAAAGTTCTGAGCTTTGGTGGGCTATGCTAATGGGGTGTCTGAACTAAGTGTGGCTTTGTTATGGTAAGCCACCAGGAGCTGGGGGCAAGTAGGTTGTCTGAGGGAAGAAGTCACCCAGGTCAGAAACAAAACAGTTTAAACTCCTATGCTAATCAGTAGTGGGACCAAGTCCAAGAATAGCCCTTGCGTGTCCAGCCACGGATAGATAAGGAAACACAGTCTTTAAAAAAAATCTATTTCTGTATCAACATATATACGGATGCATGTGTGGATACATGCATATATACATATAGATATGTGTATACATGTTAATATATCCATAAATATGGACATATGGCACAGTAGATAGAGTGGATAGAGGGCCTGTAGTCAGGAAGACTCCTCTTCTTGGGTTCACATCCAGCCTCAGACATTTACCTATATAACCCCAGGCAAGTTCTTTAACTCTATTTGCCTCTGTTTCCTCATCTATAAAATGGGCTAGAGAAGGAAATAGCAAACTACTCCAGCATCTTTACCAAGAAAATCCTAAATGGGGTCACAAAGAATTGGACCCAATTGAAAAATGACTCAACAAAATGAAGAGATTTCCTAGGTGATCTCTAAGGTCCATCCCAACTCAGAATCTGTGGCACCACAATCTTGCTCAATGAATCCTTTGTCCATAACTCAACTTTCAGTATGTGAGGTTAAAAGCTAAAATTTATAGAAGGGACCATAGAGGTCATCTGGAAGAGATCAAAGGCTATCTAGCTCAAAAGCTATCTGACTCAACCCCTCATTTTACAGATGGGGAAAGTAAGGTCTAGAGGGGTTAGGTGAATTGCCCAAGTTACAAAGACAGAAAGTGATAGGAAGATTTGAAGCCAGATCTTTTGATGTTTAGAGTCAATACTCTTTCCCTTAGATCATGCTACATCTAATTAGCTCCCTGTGTTTTCTGGGATCCCTACTTTCTTAGCACTGAAATCATCTGGATTCTTTTTGCTTTCTGGAGAGGGGAAGGCAGGGCAATTGGGATTAAGTGACTTGTCCAAGGTCACACAGCTAGTAAGTGTTAAGTGTCTGAGGCCAGATTTGAACTCAGGTCTTCCTAACTCGAGGGCTGGTGCTCTATTCGCTGCACCACCTAGCTGCCCCAATCATCTGCATTCTTGAGGTTTCGACCAAATTTCCTTTCACTTCTTGTCTCTCCTTTGAGGAAATCTCCTCCCTTGCAAACCTTTCTGATTGGAGTTAGTCTTTCTACTATCCCAACTCCCTGGACCAGGGTTAGAGATGGGTATATATTCCTTGTTAGTTATCACCATTTTCCAACCATTCCCCTCGCCCACGACTACCTCAATGACCTTTGAACCACCTTTCATTTTTGGTGCTCAGTGTAACCCATGTCCAGCACTCACCCTCATTCCTACCCTCAGTACTCTTGTCTACTCGAGGTTGCTTTTCCAATGTTAGCTAACTCCTTGGCATTGGGTCTTCTTCTTGGTTCTACCCTCTTCTAGGAACTTCAGTTTTATGTCCACTATTGTACCCCTTGAACAATCTTACCTCTCTTTAGCCCTCTAGTCCTTGTACCAATATGAACATCTCCATCTTGGGTCTTCCACTGTCCACCCCAAACTCAGTTGTCCAGAACAGAGCTCCTTCTTCCAATTTCTCTATCTCTGTATGTGACTCCACATTCCCATTTCCTTTCTCCTAGCTTTGGGGTTATCTTTGATCCTTCTTGTTTCCCCATCTCTCATATCCAAGCCACAACAACAACAAGGAAAACAACAACAATGACAACAACAATAACAACAACAACAACAACAATTCCTGGCATTCATATAGTACTTTAAGGCTTGCAAAACACTTTTCAAATATTTTCTCATTTCATCGTCACAACAACCCCAGGAGGTAAGAGCTATTCTTCTCCTTTTACAGATGAGGCAATGAAGAAAATAGAGCAGGGTTATATAGCTAGTGTCTGAGGCAGGATTTAAAGTCAGATTCTGGGCCCACGGTTTCTTCTGTTTACTGAATCTTTTAGACTGCCCCTCTAGTATCCAGAACACCTCTAGTATTCACCCCCTTTGCCCTATTCCCATAGCCACTCTCTCAGCTTAGTCTTCTGAACATCACCCACCTAGTGTAACATAAACAGTGTCCAAAAGTTCCTCTGGTTTGGAGTGTCTAGTCTTTCTTGACACTGTGCAAGTGTGATCTAAGTTGCCCCTTTCCTCCTGCTCAGCATTTCTTCCTTTTGCGAAATCATTTGGGCTCAGAACTTTCTAAGGTAGAAAGTTCCATGTTCCATGCAATCTCGATAATTGGTTCCTCTGTGTCTGTGACATCAGAAGCAGAAAGCCAATCAGATTGCCTGAGTGAAACCTCACCCCTCCCTGTGAAAATCTGGGGACTCCTGCTGTCCTGGTTGTCACGGTGTCAAAGGCTGTGAGGCAATTGTGCAACATCTTTGGCCCATTGGCCAACGACAATTGGCTCACAGCCCCAATAGTCTAGGGATAAGAGACAGTTTGTTGCCCCAATCTTGACAGTGTCAGCTGCTTCCCTGGTTGAACGTTGATAATGGTAGCCCTAGTTTGAAAGATTAGCTCCTGACCTGGTGGAAGAGATGGGAGACAAGTTGTATTTCACACTGATTATGAGAAGTTGCTATTTAGGATGACTAAGGCATTCTTCCAGCCCCTCCCCCTTCTACTATGGGCTAAAGACTCTGGTACCCAAGGACTGGAACATTTTGGTTGAATCTTTGCCTTACTGTCTTTGATTCTATCCTCCCAAGGTTTCTGTTTGTGTGGGTTAAAATACACCCCTTTAAGATTGCCACCATTTTGTAGCTTTGGTTGATCCATTTCTTTGGGGAAAGAAGGAAGGGAGGGAGATAAGAAAGAAGGGAGAAAGGAAAGAAGGAAGGAAGGAAATAAGGAAGGAAGAAAAGGAGGAAGGTCCATTTATTAAGGGTTTACTATGTGCTAGACAGTGCACTAAGAACTAAGGAGACAAATATAAGCAAAAATCAAAGACAACCCCTGCCCTCAAGGAACTTCCATTCTCATGGGGGATGCTCGTAAGTCCTTCACACTGACTGTGCAGTCTTCCTATATGTCTTTCCCTCTCTATTCTTGCCCCTTTCTAACCCATCCTTCATCCTGCTTCCAGAATGTTTTTCCTTGCACAAATATTTGATCATGTCAATCACTCCTGTGTTCAAGGATCCAAAGGATTCTTGATTGACACCAGAGTAAAATCCAAACTCCTCAGTCTGGTGCTCTGTTCTCTAAGCCCTCTATAACTTGGTCCCAAACTCTCTTTCCTCACTGATCTCATAGCATTCTCTTCCATATACAATTATACATCTTTATCTAGCCGTAGTCAATACTTCCCAACACAACCCCACAGAGAACATTGCCTGAAGTTTGTGAAGCCACTCTTTAAAAACATCACCTCCTCTGTGAGGCCTCCCTTGGTCTCCTATTAGAATTTCACTTTAGTTTTTTACTCTAAAGGTGGCTAGGTGGTATAGTGGATAGAATACTGGGCCTGGAACCAAAGAGCTGAGCTCAATTCCAGCCTCAGACTTTGCTATGTAAACTTAGGTAAGTCATTTAACTTCTGTTTGCCTCAGTTATGGGGATAATAACAGCAGGGTTGTTGTAAGGATCAGATGAGATAATGTCTGTTAAGTGCATGGCACGATGCTTGGCAACTTAGTAGGAACTTAATAAACCCTTGTTCTTGTTTCCCTCTGAGTGTCATCATGCAATATTGCATTCATCGTAGCCTTCTGTTTTGTGCTTCATCTGACTGTATCGTAAGTAAGCTTTATGAGGACAGGGACTCAAACTGTATACTTTTTAAACTTCATCTTCCCCAGTGCCTACAAACCACAATGTCCTCTGCCAGTCAGTCAATGAGGATTTATTAAGCACCTATGGACCAGGCACTATACTTAGCGTGGGCATAAGGAGAGGCAAAAGACCGTCCCCGAGCAAACAAATGTGTACAAACCATCTATTTAGGATAAGTAGTGGGGAAATGTATGGAAGGAAGATACTGGAATTAAGAAGGATTTGGAAAGGCTTCCTGTAGAAGGCAGGGTTTTAGATGGGACTTAAAAAGAGTTGGGAACACCAGTAGGCAGAGATGGGGAGCAAAGATGTTCCAGGCATGAGAGACAGAGAAAATACCAGGAGTGAAAAGATGGTTACATTGTTCATGGGGCAGCAAGTGAGGCCAGTGTCATTGGGTCAGAAAGTGTGTGTGTGTGTGTGTGTGTGTGTGTGTGTGTGTGTGTGTGTGTGTGTGGCCGGGGAGAATTGGGGGTATATAAGTTGTAAGGAAACTGGAAAGGTATGTGTGGGAGTAGGTTATGAAGGACTTGGAATGCGAAACAAAATTTTGTCTTTGATCTGAGGTGACAAGGAATCTTCGGAATTTATTGGGAAGAGTAAGTAAGGTTTCCTACTGCATGCTGGGCCATCTCCAGTCGTCCTGATCTATATCTGGCCACTGGACCCAGATGCCTCTGGAGGAGAAAGTGAGGCTGGTGACCTTGCACAGCCCTGCCTCACTAAAATCAGTCAGCTGATCATCATCTCCCTGACCTCATGGGCCTCTTTGAGAAGGAAGGACAAACCAGAACAACAAGCAGATAATGAAACAGAGGCTAGTGGACTTGCTGAGAGTCACGTAGCAGGTAAATGTCTGAGATTGGGACTCAGGTCTTCCTGACTCCAGGTCCAATGTTCTGTCCACTCCACCACCTAACAGGAGTCAGACATAGTCAGGTCCAAGCTTTAGGAAAATGATCTTGGCAGCTGAATGGGAAGCTGGATCATATCAGGGAGAGACTTTAGGTAGGCAAACCCACTAGAAGGCTATTGCCACAGACTAGGAGTGAGATCATGAAGGTCTGTGCCAATGTGGCAGCAGTGGGAGGGGAAATGGAGCCGTGTTGGAGAGATGTTGCAGAGGTAAACTTGACAGGTTTTGGCAGCAGATAGGGTATGGGGAGACGAGGACAGTAGGGAGTCAGAGGTGACATCTGGGTTGGGAGCATGGGAGACTAAGAGGATAGTGTTACTGTTGCGGTTTCTCGATGCATTGTGGTGGGACTGTCTCAAAGATCTCAGTCAGACCACCTCTGATTCAAATATAGGCATTTATTGCCATCTATGCCTTTCATGAAGTGAGCTAAGTTCCCAGAGGAACCAGCAACTTCAGAGAAAGCAAGATAGATTTTTATAGGATAAAGTTACAATTATATAATAGAAATTATGAATATTAAAAAGGTAGGAGGGGTTTGTTAAGGGATTAGGTAATAGGAGAGGGGTCCCAGCCACAGTGGAACTATACATGTGATTACCCACAAGGCATGTAGAAAAACCCATTTGGGAGAGGGTGTGTATATATGATAGTGATGTTATAATAAGCCTTTCTATGTCATAGGTTCACTCGAGGTCAGTTCTTTACCATTACTGTGCAGGTGCCTACTTAGGGAAAGTCCCTTCTATTGTTTTGGGGGTGGCATCCTGGTGATGCTGCTTTCTGATTGGCTGAATATTGTGATCCTGTCTAAGGCTCCATGGATGTGATTGTGGTTGATGGATACACCTGCTGTTTCTGTGGGAAATATGAGGAATGGGTCTAGGGGCTGTGGCTACCTAGGGACAGCGGCTGGGATCCTATCACATGGAGATATAAGAGCTTGTGGGTATTCCTGTTGTTTTAGTGGGTAGTGAGACATATATGAAGTTAGGATATTGAGTCAGGGTGGGGAGAGTGGCTAGGTAGGGGCAGTGGGCCTGCTGTTCACTGCGGCCTATAAGGAGGTTAGAATACTGGGCCTGGGGCAACTTTATTAGATTCCATCAGTAATTCATTTTACAGATGATGGCATTGAGGAAGGGATTTGACAGTCATCATATAGTGACTTAGAATAAAGATGAGGAGTAATGACAAATTTGGGGCTGCAGCCTTGGTTTCTTGACACCCTGTCCATGTTTCTTTCTAACAAACCTCACTGATACACAGATATTTTTGTAATAAATGACTCCCCCATCTGTTGGGGTCTTCTCTTTTATGAGAAGTCCCTAGCTGAGCCGCAGACCACCTACTATCCTGTGGAGGTAGCTGCTTTGTGCTTCCATCCCTCATGTCACCTGGATAGATCAAACCATGGGCTGGATGTGAATTAGGCCCATGTATCCCCCTGCCCTGGTCATGTCTTCAAGGGCTCCAGCTGGCCTCACACTAGCCTGGAGCCTGGTCACATGTGTCCAACTGTAACTGTTCTGACAGTGAGCTACAGAGTGAGAGATAAGGTTAAAGGAAATTGGAGAGGGGCTGAGGTTTGGTGGAGGGGGGAGTGCTGGGGACTAGTTTTCTTTGCAGGTGAATTAATTTGGAAAGAGCTAAGTAATAATCAAGATCCTGATGTTTTCGTACACAGAAATTGGCTCTTTATCGGCAGCATAAGATCATCTGGATGGGTGTGCTTGGGACTTGATATGCAATGCCTAGGATGCACAACAAACACCCCATCACCATCTGGGAAGAAGATTCCTTTCTTCTTCTTTTATTCCTTCCTTCCTCCCTTCCTTATCTACTTTCCTCTTTTCTCCCTTTCCCTCATCCCCCTTTTCCTCTTCCTCTCTCTTTTTCCTCCTTCCTTCCTTCCTTCCTTCCTTCCTAGCAATGACAGTTGTCTGAACACCTTGAAAGAATGGGATGTCACCAACTCTATTCCTTCTGATGAAATGCAGGACTTTTGTCTAGCCACTGGATTCTGCTGACTCTGGAGGAGAAAGCCAGGTTGAAGACTTGGTGTGATTCTGCCTCACTCAAATCCAATTCATGCTCGTCAAGACATTACTCTCATGATGTCGCTGGTCTTCTTCCAGAACAAAGGACAAACAACAACAATGTCTCACCACCTGCCCTGTTTCCAAGCTCTGCACATCTAGTATTGTCATCTGACCTACTGATTTAAGGATCTCTGGGCTTTGCCATCTGCTTCACACACTTACTAGCTGTATGACCCTGGGTGAGTAATTTCCCCTCTCAGAGTCACTTTCCACAGCTCTAAAATGGGAATAATAATGGTATCTACCTTATATGTTTATTATAAAGACCAAACAAGATAATATAGGTAAAGTGCTTTGTAGACTTGAAAGCACTAAATAAATGTTAACAAGTATGAGTAGATGCTTAATGTTTATTGATTTGAACCAATTGCAAACTTTTAAATGTTAACAGTGTTAATAATATCTCCATTTTACAAGTGAGGAAATGGAGGCAGATAGAGCTTAAGTGACTTGTCCAGGGTCACACAATTAGTATGTGTCTGAGGCAAGATTTGAACTCCAGTCTTCCTGATTCTAGATCCACCATTCTATCCACTGCACCACCCAGCCGTCCCATCATTTTATACGTGGGCAGACTGCTGCCCCAGAGAAGGGAAGCAACACTCAAGTTAAGCAGAACTCCCTGCTCAAAAGTATAAAAATCATGATTCAGACATCCCATGGCTTTGCTCCCAGTTCTGCCCTCCTTCCACCTCCCTCCTTCTATCTCCCGTAAATAAACTAGTCTGACCTCTCACCTGATGAGGAAATCCCCTCTGCAGCAACCTTAGCAAGCAATCCATTCAGCTTCTGTTTGCAGATTCCAAGAGAGGGGGAACTCCCCACTTACCAAGGGGCCTATTCCACTGTGAGAATAATGGAATTACACAAGGTCAGATTGGAAAGGACTTTGAGACCATCTGATTCAACCTCAATCTGAGTGAGAATCCCTTCTACCATGATCTAAGTAGCCACCAGCTTCTGTTTCCCCCTCAGTGAAGGAGAAAGCCTGGGCTTTACCTTGAAACTCCCTTTGCTTTCCCTTGGAACAGCTCTTGTTGTAAGGAAATTCTTTCTTAGGCTAAATCTGTCCCAGGCAATTGCCATTTTGGCCCTTTGTTTAACCCCCACCTCCCCCCCCCAGCCAAAAAGTATAAATCTATTCCGTCTTCCAAGTGACAATTCTGAAAATACTCTACTGCCCTCAATCCATTTTACAGATGGGTCCCCTGAGAGCTCTCCTAAGCCTGAGGCATGTTGTAGTGGGCATTCTGCAGGTTTCTCTGTGATTTTACCCCCCAAAATGGAGAAGGAAGAAATGCAAAGAAAAATACTTAGGTAGTACAGTGAAATGAATGACAAAAAAGATTCCTCCTCTCCCCAGTATACAAGAGGTATACATCTCACCATATACCTGTGAGGACATGTATTCAAGGGACATGTAGCCTGGGAACCCATGTGATGCAGTAGATAAACTAGGAGTCAGAAAGTCCGGAGTTCAAATCCTGCCTCAGGGGCTTACTATTTGCGGGACTTTGGGTAAGTCACTCAACCTCTCTCTGCTTCAGTTTTCTCATCTATAACAGCACCTGCCTGCTGGGGTCATTGTGAGGATCAAATAAGGTAATATTTGTAAACCTTAAAGTGCTATAGAAATGCTAGCTATCACTCTTAACTCACACTTTCCATCCTACTGCTTATTTTCCAGGAAATCCTCCCAAGTCTATTAGTAAGGTCATCAGGTTAGTGGCTCTTTAGGCTTCTGCTGGTCAGTTCTCTCCACCATGCTGCCCTCTGCTGGTGGCTTCAGGGAGCTGCCCTCTCCTGGGCTACTCTTGGCTGGGTTCTGAATGCCTTGGACCCTTCTTAGCCTACAGGAGGAAGTATCTGACTGCTGTCTCAGCTCTTCCATGAATTATAAAACCCAGCTGGCCATACTCAGCGAGCTAGCTAGGAAGAGAAACTGCTGGGTTTTCAAGGATGTCTTTGGAATGTATTCTCTGTCTTACCTACTGTTCTCTAGCCCAATCTCAAATAGGGTTAGAAAATTTTTCTCAATACCTTTGCACTCCCATCAGGCCATCTGTGGTCCATGCAGATTTTGCAGGTAAACAAGACCATGACAAATTTGTTAGAGCTAGCATTTTGTCTTATTTCCTTGCTAGTAGCAAAGTTACTGCTTTTCCAGCACTATCCCCTTCAATTAAAAAAAAAATTGTTTGGCTAGCACCTCACACCCAATATGTAGAAACCTTTGGAGATGCTCATCATAAGTTGTCAATCAATAAAAGATACAGACCTAGGTAATCATCCCAAATGCTCACAATGCATGCGAAGTTATAGGATGTAATTAAATTTATAATAATAATATTATTAATAATAAATTAAATATATTAAATTTGTCTGCAGAGCCAGATGTGTAGGGGAGGTATGGTGTGGAAAAGTAGCATGCAGCACAGATCACAAAAGCACATTAAAGATCAAAGAGATGAAGTCCAAATACTAAGGGAGTGTGGTGGCTAGAGTTCTGGGCCTGGACTCAGGAAGCCCAAAGGTTAAATCTAGTTTACTAGCAGTATGATCCTGGGCAAGTCACTTAACTTCTGTCTGCCTCAGTTCCCCCATCTGTAAAATGGGGACAGTCATAGAAGCATCTAATAATGCCAACACAATCTCATCATTGCCTTGGCAGACCAAAGATCTGGATCACATCAAGCTACCTTAGGCAGCTATGTGGATCAGTGGATTCAAGAAGACCTGAGTTTGAGTCAGGAGGCTTATTTACTTACTACCTGTGATGTGACCCTGGACACATCCCTCAGCCTGTTTGCTTTAGTTTCCTCATCTGTAAGATGGGGATAATAAGACCCTCTGTTTTACCCAGTTATTGTGAAGACCACACGAGACGTTTGTAAAGTGCCTTAGTATGGTGTTTGGTACCTAGTAAGTGCTATTTGTTTATTCTGTTCTCTTTCCCATAGGACAAATAAAAATATATACTGTGAAGTACGTACAAAATATGCGTACAAACAAAATTTGGGTACATGCCAAAAATTTGTGTACACATGAAATATGCATTGCACTCCCAGGGTCAGAGGGTATCATCTGACTCCATGTGTAACATTCCTTCCTGCGTTTAGGGGAAGCATTGTGAGTCTACATGCTCACTGGTTTTAGTCCTACTGCGCTTACAGTGGCCTTCTCTCAGCTTGGTACCCCTCATACTGTCAGACCCACTGGCTTACTCTCACCATCCAAATTTTTGGTTGGCTCAGGCTGACTCTCAGCACCTTGGGGGTCAACTGGTATGAAATCCTTACCATGAACTAATATCAAGCCCTGCCTGGGTATTGTTGTTTGTATATGTGACCTCCATTTCCTTGGACACCAACCCCTCCCCACCTGTAACTGTAGAATCAGGTAAAAAAAAAACAGTTGTCCAGATTTAGCCTCACTCTTCCTCTCATCTCTCTGGTCTGAGAACCTCCTCCAGTGGGAACTGTATCACTTGACCTCCATGACACTCCAGAAGAGATGGGTCAGATTTCTTCTCCCTCTAAACCAGTGGTTCATGTTCAATTTGTAACAATGAAAATACATCCTGCATATCAGATATTTACATTGTGATTCATAACAATTACAGTTATGAAGTAGCAATGAAAATAATTTTATGGTTGGGGGGGGGGTCACCACCACATGAGGAACTGTATTAAAGGGTCATTGCATTAGGAAGGTTGAGAACCACTGATCTAAACTGTTACTTGGATCTTCTTTGAATAAACTATTTCCTGGTTCTTAATAGTCCATTCCCATTGTTTTGGATCCTGCTCATTCAACTTTCTTTTGCTTTTTTCTTTTTAATGATCAAAATGTTCTATGGATAGTAGCTGGTTGTGATGGATTTCTTGACTTTGCAACAACCTTGGTCCGGGGTAGTGTTCTGTTATTTTACTCTCTTGTGTTTTCCTTGGGCACCTAGATTTCCTTCTTTTCTGGGTACCTTTATTCCCTTGCTGAAGTTCTTGGCTGTGAACCAGGGCATCATATAATTACATTCCAAACCACTCCTATCTGAGCTGAAGCCACAAAGAAGCACCTTTACAAAGTACATCACACCTGGATTATTGCAATAGACGGTTGGGCTTGCCTGCCTCAAGCCTGCCTTTAGCAAGGCTTACCTCTCGGCTGAGAGATGTTTTAAACACATCTTTTCCTCCAAAGCACAAATTTATAGGTACTGGGAACACACAGAAATAAAACCAGTCCTCAAGGAGCTTACATTCTATTAGGGGAGAGACTACATGTTTGTGTGTATACATATACATATATACATATGTGCATATATATGTATATATATACACACCCACATATATACATATATATATGTACACACATATATATACACTATATGGATAGATAGACAATATATGTGTATGTTTATGTATATACATACACAGACACACACACTGCAAGGATGTACAAAATAAACTACAGGGTAATTTCAGGGAAAAGTATTAGCAGCTGATCACAGAAGGCTTCATTTTGAAGGGAGTATTGAGTTGAGCTTTGAAGAGACCTAGGCATTTCAAGAGACAGAAGTGAGGAGAAACTGCATTGGGGAAAAGGTGACAGCCAATATAGGACAGAATGTGCTGTGCGAAGAATGCCAAAACATCCAGTTGGGCTTGACCAAAGAGTGTGTAGAAAGGACTGCTAATCTTGTATCTCCAACAACTTTTCAGACACCTCAAACTGTGTGTCTGTCCGACATCTCAAACTGTGTGTCTGTCCGACATCTCAAACTCAACACATCCAAAACACAACTAATTATCTTTCCCCCTACATCTCACCCTCTCCTACCTTCCCTATTACTGAGGAGGACAGCACCATTTTGTGAGGGGCTGCTCAGAACCTGGGAGTCATCCTGGATTCCACTATCTCTCAACCCCTATAGCCAAATTGTTGCCAAGGCCCCTCCTCTCATCAGACTCTGCTACCATCCTGGTGCAGGCCCTCATCATCTCATGTCTTAAATATTAAGATAGCTGCTGGAGGGTCTGCCTACTTACTTACTTACTCATATCTTCCTCTACTACAATTTATCCTCCATTCTACCATCAAAGCAATTTCCTGAAGCACAGTTGATCATCTCACTCTCATCTCCCCCCACCCACTAAGTAAACTCCAGTAGTTCCTTATTCTCTCCAGGAACAAATACCAAAGGCTGTTTGGTGTTTAAAGCCCTATATAACCTAGCTGCTTCTTATCTTTCCAGTCTTCTTGCACCTTATTATTCTCCAACACTTACTCTGGAATCCAGTGACACTGGCCTCTTTTGTTTCAGGAACAAGACACTTCAGGTTCCTGGTGTTTTCTCTGGCTGTCCCTCATGCCTGGAATGCTCTCCCTCTTCCACGCTGACTACTGACCTCCCTGGTTTCCTTTAGACCCCAACTAAAATCTCACCTTCTACAGAAAGTCTTCCCCAGCCCCTCTTAATTCCATTATCTTCTCTGTTACTTCCTATTTATTCTATACACAGCTATATTTGCATATATTTGTTTGCATGCCATCTCATCTCCCTCCATTAAATTATAAACTCCTTGAGGACAGGGATTAACTTTTGCCTCTTTTTCTATCCTCAGAACTTATTACAGTGTCTGGGACACAGTTGACACTTAATAAATGTTTGTCAATAGATTGATTGACTACATAATAAACCTCAAGAACAGTTGTGAAGGGCTTTAAATCTCAAACATAGGAATTTGTTTTGCCCCTGAGATGTAAGCCAATGAACTTTATTGAGTAGGGGAGTGACATGGTCAGTCTTTAGGAAAGTCAGTTTGACAGCTCTGTGAAGGACATATTAGAATAGGGAGAAGCTTGAAATAGAAGGGCCAGTTAGGGGGCTATTTCAGGCAGATGTTAGGATGGACATTTTTTCTAGGCAAAAGAAACAGATTCCTGTGCAGATCATGAAGATGGCAAATGGAATGTTGTAGGAAGGAAACAAACATTGTATTTACTATTGCTGCCTAGTGCCTAGTCTCCATCCTTCAAAAAAATGCTCATTTGACACAGCTCTCTTCTCAAGCTATCGTCCTATATCTCGCCTTCTTTTCACAGCCAACCTCCTAGAAAAAAGTGTGCTGCGCTCCTTCCTTCAACTGCTTTTCTTCACTTTTCAATCCCTTACAATCTCATTTCATTGCTCAACCATAACCACTCTCTCCAAAAACATGTCACTTGTCCAAAACCAATCGGCCCTTTTGCGTGCGATCCACAGCCTTCTTTATCACTCTGCAGTACTTGACACTGTTGACTACCCTTTCCTCATGATTGCTCTCTCCTCTTTGGATTGTCACACGACCCCTCTTGTGGTTCTCCTACCAGTCTGCTGACCCATGTCTTCTTCATTCTCCTTTGAATCTGATGGTTTGTGGGAGTTTGCTCATTCTGGATCACTCAGGAGTTGATTGTTAAATTTTTCAGTGTGAGCATTTGCACTTGGGAAATCAGGAAGTGCTACAAATCTGGGCTATGCTTATCATCTTGTTAATTTTTAAGAGATGGAGAAAGTGTTAATTATGAAGATTAAACATAAAAGTGAGTCATGTGTACATTTTTCCTTAGGGAGCCAGGTGTTAAATATTTACCAGATCACTTAGGTATATCCCAAGGCTCTTTCCAGGACTTTCTTTTCTCCCTCTGCACCAGTGATTCTCAACCTTCCTAATGCCGGGACCCTTTCATACAGTTCTTCATGTTGTGGTGACCCCCAACCATAAAATTATTTTCGTTGCTACTTCATAACTGTAATTTTGCTGCTGTTATGAATCGTAATGTAAATATCTGATATGAAGGATGTATTTTCATTGTTACAGATTGAACATAACCCACAGGTTGAGAAGCACTGCAATACACTCTCTCTTGCTGACCTCATCGGATTCCACAAGTTCAATTATCTCTATGTAGATGACTCTCAGATACCTATATCCCACTCTAGTATCTCTCCTGAGTTCTAGTTCCACATCAGCAACTGGCTACTAGATGTTCCAAACTCAATTTGTCCAAAAGAAAACTCATTATGTGTCCTCTCCCACCCCCATGCTTAACTGAGTCCTTAAACTTCCCTGTTTCTGCTGAAGGCACCATCATTGTCATGCAAGTTGGAATCCCTGATTCCTCATTCTCCTTCTTAGCACAGAGAATCTAGTGGATTCCACCTCTTCCATAAGCATTGTCTTCCCTCCACTTCATCTCTCAGCTAGACTACTGTGAGGTCAGCTAAAGTGCCTTGGGCCTTTTCCTTATCTCCTTCCAGGAGAATATCTTCTCATTCAATGACACTATGCATAACAAATGTATATATTATTTTCCCTAAATACAAATAAACTTCTCAAAGGTGAAGAGTTTTGTTTCTCATCTTTGCATTCCAGGGGCCTAAGTAAAGTGAAGCCCATCATTAAGATGACTGAACGGTGATGAATTTTTTGGCTACAGCAACTCACAAAGTCTGGTATAGGTTCAGGCACAGAAAGATTTTGATCTGTGTCAATGGAGAGAGAACAAACAGTACTAATAAAACCATAGACTTCTAAAGTACTGAAGTAAGGCATTATCATGAAATATAAATATAAATACATATAAAAATAAAAATAATATATAAATATATACATATATACAAATATCTATCTATCCATCTCTCTCTCTACCTACCTATCTACCCATCTATCTACCCATCTATCTATCTATCTATCTATCTATCTATCTATCTATCTATCTATCTATCTATCTATGTATCCATCCATCCATCCATCCATCCATCCATCCATCCATCCGTCTGTCTGTCTATCTACCCATCTACCTATTTGTCTGTCTATCTATCTATCTATCCATCCATCCATCCATCCATCCATCTATCTGTCTGTCTATCTATCTACCCATCTACCTATCTATTTGTCTGTCTATCTATCTATCTATCTATCTATCTATCTATCTATCTATCTATCTATCCATCCATCCATCCATCCATCTATCCGTCTGTGTCTGTCTGTCTATCTATCTACCCATCTACCTATTTGTCTGTCTGTCTATCTATCTATCTGCCCATCCATCCATCCATCTATCTATCTATCTATCTATCTATCTATCTATCTATCTATCTATCTATTTTTTGGGATAGTTCTTGCTCAAATACAATGTTTATGCTCCTAGTAAAATCAGGGCTATTGAAACTCTTCCAAAGAACTAACAGATAATGTTTGGTAGAAAGAGAAAAGTCTGTTGCTTACACTTGGCAATGCTCGGTCCGGGGGCCATACTTATGGAAGATACCTTGCCATAACCTATATTCCCATTTTAAAAAAATCTATCTGTTTTGAATGATTTCAACTTTCCCCGCCTGCTTAAGATTTTCCATAGAACAGGAAATGGAGTGCTGGAGGGTTTCCACAGGCTCTCAGCCATTTTCCTGTATTTTGGTCCAATCCTGGGCAATTAATAACTTAATAGGGAAGGCCAATGGAAGGGGAAAACATTCAATAAATGCCTATCTACCATCTGCCGGATACAGCGCTAAATGTTTTACAGTTATCATCTTGTTTGATCCGATGAGGTGGGTGCTAGTATTACACCTACTTTACAGTAGAGGAAACTGAGGCAGAGGTGAAACCCTTGCCCAGGATTTACACAACTAGCAGGAGCACGAGGCTAGACTTGAATACAGGCCTCTCTGCCTCAAGGCCTGGTTCTCTGACCCAGTGCTATTAGTGAAATCATGATGTCATGAACAGAGCACTGGATTCTGGGAGTGAGAACCTCTGAGGGCTAATCCCAACCACACCCATACGGTCATAATCTAACCTTTTTAGGACTATTTCCTCTCCCCGCTTAATCTGTAGTTAAAAGCCTAGGATTTGAAATCCCCTCGGGCTCCTTAGCACCATATCACTGTGGGCTTTTGTTACTATGAAAGAATACTGACAACTGGATTGTGTTTTGTTTTTAAATGATTTTTATTTTTTTTCTGGGAGTGGTGAAGACAAAACTTTTGGTACTGTCTTTTCTTGCTCCATACCTCACCTCTGACCAAGCTCTGACAATACCCACATCCCAAAAGGCACCAATACAGCATCCTGACATACTGTATAAGGACAAAATAGTTCGGCATTTTGTGATCCTTGATTGAAGCATCAAGAAATAACACCACTTAATCCTTCTGTTAAAGCTTCCTCAGCCCTTTCTATTTTCCCAGTTTTAAATACAATGATTAAATGAGGAACACCTGTGGAGGGATGAGACGTTAGAATAATATTGAAAATTATCTTGACGCAGAAACAAAAATATCAGTTATGTGCTCAGCGAGAATAGAAATCCACAAAAAAGTCTCCATCAGTTAGGCCAGCATGAGGCCTTGTGATCAGGTGATATCTATTCTACCAACTGTGGCCCAGTGTATCATTTAATACTGAGGAATGCTTGATTTGCTTAGGAGTAATCAAATGAGGTTATCCCACAGATAAATCACTATCTTACCTTCAATAGATCTTGGCAATCTGCAGGTTCTGGGCATCTTGTTCATGAGCCTTTTACCCACAGAACACTGGGATACTTGGAAGGTTTTTATTGCTGCTTTTCCGGAGAGATGAGAACTTATTTTAGACACACAGAAAAAAAAACAAACCATACTTCACGGAAATGACTGCAAGCAGGCATGGCACTGACGGAAGAGAAGTTTAGCTTACCCTGAAATCAGCCAAATATATTTGTGGGCACTTATGCAAACGGAATCACATACCAAAGTTTCCTTATAATCAATATTCTTCAAAAATTAGTTACCAGTAATGGAACGGATACTTAGATGAAGGTCTCTGAGAAGGAGATATATGAAGGAAGTAGCAGCATCCTTTTAGGGTAAGGGATGTTTTACTCCTCAGCATCTCCCTGGCAAGTGAGTGATGCTAACACTGTGATTGTGTTCCAGCCACTGAAGTTCACTGGAAAAAAAAAACCCATCCTTTATGGAGGGTGGAGACTTAGGTATAGGGCTGACAGGACCTCCCATAAAAAATACTCTCCATTGACATCAGGGCACGCTACTACACCAGAGGAGGGCTGGCTCATCCTTGAAGGCTCTTCTACTCCTGATGACAGAAGGTCCCAAGAAAACCCCTTGGGACCCTGTAATTCAGGGATCTGAGCCAAGATCATCAAGGGACCTGCAGCAGCAGGGTCTAAGAAATGACAATGACTTTGAGGAGCATCATGGCTTCTTCTTTTAGGCATTGGGAATAGAAGTGAGAGGAAACCCTGAGTCTGTCATTGTTCTTGGCTTCCCAGCCACCACAGCTATAGTGGTTTCAGGCACACTGGGAGGAGAAATGGTCCCGAATAGCTTAAAACATAACTGGCAGGTTTAAAAAGGTTTTAAAAAATATAGAAAGAAGCGTAACTTAATTTTGTGCAAACTAAACACAGCCATGTTGATGGACCAAGGCAAGGGGTACGTAGTGTGGGTCTGATGTTCACAGGACCTGGGTTTTTAACCTTTTCTGTGTTGTAAACCCTTTTGGTGAAGCCTGTAGGACCCTTCTCAGAATCATGTTTTTAAATGCATAAAATAAAATATGTAACAAAATAAAGATGTCAAGTATACTGAAAGGAAGATAGAATTTCCTTGTCATTTAACCTGACTGACCCCCTGAAATCTTCCCAAATTAATAACTCCTATTCTAGGATTTCCCCAGGGCTCAGGGGGATGCAGTGAATGGAAAGCACAGTGGCAGGAAATTCCTGTCCCCCTTTCTATGAAACGTCCTAGCAGTGTTATGGTTTTCATGGAAAACAAAAGCATTTTTTCCTTCAGGAAAGCCACCTAACTCAACACTGTACATGCAGAATTTAAAGTAGGGAGAGCAAACACATAGTGTCTCTCGATGTGTGCTGGGGAAAGCAATCTTTGTAGGGAAACTTTGATATTTTCTTCTTTTTTTGGGGGGGGGTCTTTTTGCAGGGGAGATGGCAGGGCATTTGGGGTTAAGTGACTTGCCCAAGGTCACACGGCTAGTAAGTGTCAAGTGTCTGAGGCCGGATTTGAACTCAGGTCCTCCTGACTCCGGGGCCAGTGCTCTATTCACTGCACCACCTAGCAACCCCTGACTTTGATATTTTTAAAGGTAAAGCTTTCGGAGAACTCAGCACCATTTGGGTTGGTTCCTAGCACAGTGGCAGCACCTATGACCTTCGATGAGCTTTGATTTCCTATGAACTTCTAATGGCATCTGGAAACAGAGCTGGGAACTAGGGAAGGTAGAAGCCAGGGAGATAAAGTCTGAGCCTGCCAATGAGCAACACAGAATAAGGTCAAAACAGGGATGACAAACCGCCAGACAGAGATCCCGTGCCCTCTGCACCCGTGTGCTAGAAGCATCTATCCCTTTTAGCTGCTCATCCTGAGGAAAACTGGGTGCTCTCCTTAAGGGGGGTATCAGGGTCTACTCCCCAGCTCCTTTTATGCACACTTTGGAGGGGGGAAGGTAGGGCAGTTGGGATTAAGTGCCTTGCCCAAGGTCACATGGCTAGTTTTTGTGTTAAATGTCTGAGGTCAGATTTGAACTCAGGTTCTCCTGACTCCAGGGCCGGTGCTCTATTCACTGTGCCCCCTAGCTGTTCCTTACGCACACTTTTTGGGGAATCTAACAGTCTGAAGAAGATTCTCTGGCTGCCCCTAATGCCACAGAGTCGCAGCAGAAACATCATTCCATAGAATCAAAAAGATTTTAGAGGGCTGAAAAAAGTCACTGGAGACATTCCTTCAGAACAGACACGTCAAACATATAGCCCAGGGGCTATGTGTGGCCCACAGAACTGCGAATGGGAAATATTTAACAAAATAAATGAAAATACAACAGATTTATTGTTGCTCAGTCACATGTTATGCTTTGTCACCCCATTTGGAGTTTTCTCGGCAAAGACTTTGGACCAGTTGGACATTTTTTTCTCCAACTCATTTTACAGATGAGAAAACTGAGGCAAACAGGGTTAAGTGACTTGCCCAGGGCCACACAGCTAGGAAGTGTCTTGGGAGGGATTTGAACTCACATATATGAGTCTTCCTGATTAGAGGCCCAATGTGCCAACCCAGTGCAAACCTAGCTGCATTATACAGACAATGTTAATACGTGGTTTTCTAAGTCAATATATGGCCCCCAGGGTACCTTATGTATGATCTAATGGTCCTCCTTCCGATTTGAGCTTGACACTGCTCTGCAGGTCCAACCTTCTCATCTGACAAATCAAAAACTGAGGCCCAGAAATACCAAGGCAATATAGTAAAAATGTGAAAAAAAGGTGCACAATTCCATCTTCAGACGGAGTTCCACCTCTACAACTTTAGAAAGCTTCTTCGTGTGGGTTAATTTTTATTAAACTTCTATCTCTCAATTAAAGGCACATGTAGCTAAGGTAAATCTATCCTTGACCTTTTTTGGGTCACGGACCCCTTTGGCTGTCTGGGGAAGTCTGCGGACCCTTTCTCAGAATCACGTTTTCCTGTCTACATTCATAATGGAAGGAAAAGCTAAATTTCATTTAGAGGCTAGTGAAAATAAAGATGCAATTTGTTTTACATCCAAGATCACAAATTCCCCTGAAATCTATCCAAGGATACACTGTGGGTCCATGGACCCCAAATTAAGAACCCCCTGATCTATAGGTTTGAACTCAGCTCAAAGCTCAAAATTTGAGGTTTTCTGATAAAAAAAAAATTATGAGGCTTCAGGAAAATCATTTTCTCTCCTGACACTTTGTCTCTGATATTCAATGGACATGGAAACACTTATCTGCCTCACAAGGAAGGAATGGTAGCAAGAATAAACATTAAATACTGTTCATTAATTAAATTACAATAAGGATGTGCCCATTAGCCCACCAAAAAGTTTAGACTAATTCATACTTCAGCCTTTAAGTCATATTCAGGCTACAAACAAAATCTACTTCGAGGCACCCCTACACTCAACTTCCAGAAATGTCCTCTCCCATTTGGGAACACAGAGCAAGGTTTTTTGACCAGGGGGAATTGGGGAGGTGGTCACAGTTCTGAGATGATCTCAAGTTCAAGAAAGGTTTTAGATGTTCCTCCAATGAGAATACTGGAGTCTTCTTTGCTGCGGGAATGTGTCTCATATTCTCTTCCTGCCCCAAAGAAGAGTTCAGAGTCAAGAAGTGCACTGTCTACCTTCATTCCACAGCCATTGATCGCTGCTTTCCAGGTTCACGGGAAAATCTGTCTGAAGTCAGAGGCATGAAAGATGATTGGAGGACTATGGAGAAGACCTTGGGTCTCATTTGATCATCTGGGTCTCTTCATCAGCATCATAGAACTGATCTTCATTACTTTCACTTTCACATGGGCTGTCCTTGTCTTCAGACTAAAACAGAAAAGAAGGAGATTATTAAAGTAACGGGATGGAGTTTCAGAAATGAAAATTAATATCCAAGTCATCCTACAAATAATATGTTTAATGGTATCTTCACTGACTATCCCAGGAACTGGCCTTGAGAAAGCCAACAAATCATCTGTCATCTTTATTTCCCTGAAAATTTGTAGCTATGAGGGCCCAAATAGTACGTCTAGACAATCTATCTCAGTTATACATAATAGGGTTATAGAATCCTTCTTTTTCAAAGTCTTCAACTGCATTTAGAAGGTGGACTGAAATGATTAAGAAAAATATTAATATACCTGTTCATGATCCAGTGCTTGTAAAGATAACGCTTCATCCCCCAGCCTCCGATACGAATACATCTGGAGATCAGATAGTGTTTCCAGTAAAGGTCTGTTTAGGGTTTCTGGTAACAATAAACTGAGAAGTCCAGAAGACAGGCCAGCAACACCAAATACAATGAAAGGTAAAGACCACTGCACATATTTCTATAACAGGGAAGGAGAAGAATCCCACTGTGAATTTCTTTTCTAACACTAATTACCACTTACTGCATTCCTCCCCACCATGACCAAGCTTGTGGGACCCTTTTGGTCTTTATGGGAAGTATCCATTGTGGGTAAATTACGCGAGTCTTCCTCAGGCGTCCAGAGGTATTATTTAATCACAAAGATGATGTGAGTGTAATCAGTTAGTGCAGTTCTGACCAACCTGAATGCAGTTTGAGGGGTAAAGATGAGTCTGTGGTAAGGATGAATGCCTAAGTCTCTTCCTGACACTGTGGTTATCATTGAAGGCATTTAGGCCTGATCTCAGTAGCAGGAAGCCCTTACAAGTGTTTTCTACTTAACTGTGTTGGGTAGAAGGTAGGTATTTGAGTAATCATTAATTTCTGGTGGCTGGGATAAGGCACGGACTCCACCTAAGGATACACCTTAACCATGTCCTGCCACGGCCCTACCCCAACACTCAGCCCTTGACAGTACCACACTGGCTGGATATAGCTTCATCTCAGCAATGAGCAGAGGCAGGAGACAGGAACTGGAAACAACCTGAATTACACAGGGACTGTAAGTGAGTACTTCAGGTCTTAAACCATTCTCTAGGGGAAAAAAAGTCAACCCTCCTCCAGCAAATAAAGAAATAGTTCAAAAGTCAAAATGTATTAGAGGCTGAATCTCTGATAGGCATTTTTGATAAACAGACTAAACTTCCCTTACACAGTGCTTTAAGACTGTTGGTTCTGTCTTCCCACACTAAACCTAAGCCTCCCCCAAAATCTAACTCATGACATCCATTGTGATGATTTTTCCTGATGTTTTCCAATTTGAAGGATTACTCCCTCCAAAAAAACCAAAACAAAACCCCAAACTTCCCTCCACCCCTACCCAGCACACACACCTCCATACATATACTCTAAGTGCCTTGTGCCACAAGATAGGTGTAAACCTTATTTGTCCAGATCAAGAGAAAGGTTTTACAAGTATTTTCTTTCTCCTAAAATCAAAAGGAATAAATAGAAATGCATGGATAGATATGAGAATATTCTAGGATATCCATCCAAAGAGAAAGATGTCGTTAATCAATAGGCAGCTAGTGTCTGGTCCAGCCTGGCAACCAGGACGTGGTATTTTATATTAATTTTGTATACACTTACTATGTGTGTAAATGACGTGTTCCCCCACCAATAAGGTCCATGAATAAATGACCTTCTGAAACAAATTGAATTAGATCTGATTCCTTTATGGGAGGGAACAAAACATGGAGAAATCCATAATGGAGAAAAATACAACGATGAGATGAGTTCTTGTTTTATGTTTTTCTGTATTTGTTAATGCACCCTTTGAGTCATTGTTTTTCAAGCATTTTTTGTGGGCAAAGAAATAAACAGTTGCCTTATCCTTTGTGCCCATGTTATACAACGAGTATATTGTCTAAAAGGGACACTGTGAGTCCCTCTGTAGGGGAGACTCTAGACATGAGGCACACCAAAGTTCTGTTACAGAGATTTTCAATGGAGCTTTACTTTGGGTTAGGAACAGAAATCTAGAGAGAGAAAGAGAAAGCTCGTTTATTGTTCTTTTTCGAGTCCAGCCTGGCCTATCCTCAGGGTGAACAGAGCTTCTTGTGTCAGAGGGCCCCCGGGGGCTTTGGGTTACATCTTGGAGAGTCTGAAAGACCTGGATTCAAATTATGCCTCAAATACTTTACTAGCTGTATGACCGTGATCAAGTCACTTAACATTTCTGGGCCTCTGTTTTCTCATTTGTAAAACAAGGAGGTTTAGATTCACTGTCCTTTAAGATTCTTTCCAGTTCTAAGTCATCGATTATATGTACTCAGGGAAGGATGACATAATAAAACCTTAAGAACCAAAAGGTGCTATTTTATTGACACGCCCAAACAAAGGAGTGATTCAATGAGGTTGTTTCAGAATTAACTGGATCCATAGGATTCAAATAGTCAAACAGAGCTCAGTTAGCACCACTAGAAAAAATACTGAGGCAGAGTGACTCAACTTCTTACCATAAATCTCTTGGTTAGAAAAAAAAATCACAATTGGAGAAGAAAACAGGTTCTGATACGAAGTTGCTGGTTTTTTAGAGTTGAAAGAGATCTGAAAGTTCTAGTCTAACTTCCTCATTATGACTCAGCCATCGGGAGACACAATGGCAATGCTGCGAACTCACTTCTACTTGCCCCAGCTGAATCGGCACATGGGTCTACAAGAACGGGAATAGCTTTTTGGTCTATTTCAGCCACGTCCTCAAGGATGTTTCCCTATCAAGTTCAGGCTATAAATGGACAGAATTTGGAACTGGAAAAGAAAGTCCTACATTCAAACTCGATTTTTTAGAAATGAAAGCCAGAAACTCGCTCAATTTTGTGCAGCCAGCGAGTGGTGGTAAGTGGGATGGAATCTGGATTTCCTGATTCTCAATTTAGATCTGTCTCCTCATAGAAATAATCTCCTTTTAGAGATAATAGGGGAATAAGGAGGCGAGGGTGAGTAAAGACAGGAATCTTTAAAGCAATCCTGGTCGCACAGGATAAAACTCCTCATTCTGAGAAGTATTTATCAATTTAGCAGAAAAATCAGGTAAACCCGAACATAATTTATCCAGTGACCTGAAGACGTTTGCTACCAATTTATTATAGCTAAACAAACAACAGTGTCAGACGGGTAATGTTGGGGTCACAGGAGGAAATGATTGGCCTGAAGTAGATGTGGTCTCAATCATAAATCCAGAAATAAACATAAAATAGAAGCCCAAGGGAAGAATGCTTACGATCTGATGAAAACGCTACCAAGTCATCATTGGCAGTACACATATGTTTGAATTGTTTTTTCTTCACTGACATACTAATATTCTCTTTGGATAATAGGTTACAGAGCTGGGGAGGGCCTTGGAGATCATCCAACCCCCTCTTTTTTGAGGTTCAAGGTCATAAGGCAGTAAACAACAGAGCCAGGATGTGAACCAAGGGCCTTTTACTTTAAATCAAGTGTACTTTTGAAGAATGTTGTTTCTCTTCTCCTCTGAGGAGGGGAGGCTGGCAGGAAACTGGGGTCCTTTTGGGTGCCATGTAACAGGACAAAAATGGAACCCTTGAAGAAAGGGGCTAGTCCCTGTAGCAAAACTAGAATTGAGATTTAAAACAAGTACACATTCAATACCTAAAAGGAAAAAAAAAAAACCCCAACCAACCAGACCTGAGGAACACACAATAGCTCATTTATGTAGATTTATTAAGAGGATCCTTTCAATACTTCTTCAGGCTCAAGGCACAAAGAAAACTCCTTCTAAAGCAAAAATAAATTCAGGAAAGAGAAAGTCAAAAGGTACAAACCAACCAGTGAGGGAATGAACGGAGCAATAATCCCGCCAACTCGGGAAAACATCGAGCACATACCTAGTCCAACATTCCTGAAATGAAAGACAAAGGATAAATGGTACTTCCAAAGAAAATCTGGTGGGTTTTTTTTTGAGGGGGGAAGGCAGGGCAATTGGGGTTAAGTGACTTGCCCAAGGTCACACGGCTAGTAAGTGTCAAGTGTCTGAGGCCAGATTTGAACTCAGGTCCTTCTGACTCCAGGGCTGTTGCTCTATTTGCTGTGCCACCTAGCTGCCCCTACAGTTTGTTTTTTTTTTAAACAATACAAATACATAGATAGAAACATCTAAAACAAAGACAAAATCCCTTAGAAATTACATTAACTATGGTATTCACAAATCCTGCAAACTTCATAGCTACTGTCATCTATAGTGTCTTGGAAATTTTTATCATAGTCAAAAAGTATAAGGCAATAAGAAAAATTGATACATAAAAGTCCTGAACAGAATTTTAAAAACATGAACTGGAAGATGATATGACTTTCAATGATTCAAGAAACAAAGAAAAACCACCAAGATGATGTAAACCAACTGGAAAACCATGATCTCTGCATAATCTCTCTTGGTCTAGACAAATAAACCACATTCCAAGTGTATTCTTGCTAGCTGCCCCATTACCTCCCTATCAGAGATCAGGACAAGAATTTATTTTCATCAGACTAATTCTAATTGTAATACTATACTCACTTGCTATGTTCTTTCACCACAAACTGAAGGATACTCTCCATCAGCAGCTTTCTCTTAGAAATCCTAAAACTTAGAGTAACCTTACAATGTAATGGACTATTTTGGGAGAGTTGTCTTTGAAAACTTCCAAGAAAAGAGCAGTAGATCTGTAGTCTAAAGTATTGCATTTGAATCCCTACTCTGTTACTATGTGACTTTGCTAAGTCATTCAAATCAATCCTCTGGTCCTCAGTTTCCTCATCTGTAAAATAGTATGAAAAATGAAAATTAGACAAGATTATCCCTATATTCTTTCTTTTTTAAGATGTCCTTTTCCTCAAGATGTAAAGACAATTTTTAAATATTTGTTTTTTAAAATTTTGAATTCTAAATTCTTTCCTTTCTTTCCCTACACCCTCCTTGAGAAGGCAAACAATTTGAGGTAGATTATACATATGCAATTATGCAAAACATATTTTTATATTAGCCATATGCAAAAGAAAACACAGCACAAAACAATTAGGGAAAATGAAGAAATTAATTAAGAAAATTAAAGAAAGTAAAATTAAGAATTTTACTTTAAGAAAAAATTAAGAAAAATAAAGAAAGTAAAAGAGTATACTTTAATCTACAATCAGACTCCATCAGTTCTTTCTCTGGAGGTGGATAGCATCATATGTATTCTGAATTGCTTTGTACCATTATATTGCTGAGAATAGCTAAATCATTCGTAGTTGATCATCATACAAGATGGCTGTTAGCGTGTATGATGATTTCAGTTCTGTTCACTTCACTTTTCATCTGTTCATGTAAGTCTCCCAGGTTTTTCTGAAAAGCATACTGCTCGTCATTTCTTTTAGCCAACAGTATGCCATCACAATCATATACCACAAATCGTTCAGCTATTCCCCAAGTTATGGTTATCATCTCAATTCAAAAAGAAAAACAAATTCACAAAAAGCTGCCATAAATATTTTTGTATCGATATGTTCTTCTTTTTCTATAATCTCTTTGGGATACAGACCTAGTAGTGATGTTGCTGGGTCAAAGGGTATTCACAGTTTTCTAGCCCTTTGGGCATAGTTTCATATTGCTTTCCAGAATGGTTGGATCAGTTCACAACTCTACCAACAGTGCATCAGTGTCACAATTTTCCCACATCTCTCTAATATTTTCATTATCTTTTTCTGTCATATTAACCAATCTGGTAGATGGGAGGTGGTACCTCAGAGTTATTTACATTTGCATTCCTCTAGTCAATAGTGATTTAGAATATTTTTATCTATTATCTTTTCAAACTCAAAAAATAAAAATCCAAGAACTATTTGTGAGCTAATAAGATCCTTGAACACTGACTGACACAGGGTCACTGGGCCTGTACCTAAGATTTTCCAAAATGATGATGATAATAGCAAGGCTGTAAGGTTGGCAAAGCAAATTACGTTTGACTATTTCATCCACACAAAAATTCTGTGAGATCGGTAATGTGAATATTATTATCCTTATTTTTGAAATGGGGAAACTGAGGCATGGAACAGATTTAATAATTTGCCCATAGTCACACAGCAAGTAAAGGTTAAAAATAGAGTTTGAGCTCAGGGATTGCCTGACTTCTGATCCAATTCTATTTCCCCTCCATCGTGCTGTTTCTCTTATTAGGACTTCAGAGGCAACATCACTTCAGCAGGGGCTTTTGTGGAAGGTAGAAGAATCTGGTATTATTTATCAGACCACATGAAGCAACAAAAGAGACGTCTGAAGACTGAAAGAGGTAAAATAATGTATTGTTTGTATTTGGAAGAGACAATATAATTATAAGAGGCTAACCCTGAAGAGTAAGGACCAGTCTGTTTGCCTTCACTGACTAGAATAACAGACTTGATTTTTAAAAATGAAGAATTCAGGCACAGTTTGTTGCTCTTGTTGAGTTGTTTTTCAGTTTTGTACAACTTTTTGTGACCCCATTTGGGGTTTTCTTGGCCAAGATATTGGAGTGGTCTGCCATTTCCTTTTCCAGTTCATTTCACCAGTGAGAGAAACTGAGGCAAACAGGGTTAAGTGACTTGCCTAGGGTCACACAGCTAATAAGAGTCTGAGGCTGGCTGGAATTCAGAAAGAGAAGTCTCCCTGACTCCAGGTCTGGCACTCTGTCCACTATACCACCTAGTTGCCCAGGGGCAGTGCAGACAGAAGCTCTCATGTGTTAAAAAGAAGTGTGGGTCACTGTGGACTACAAAGTGAATACAGAACAGTAATTGCAATAGTAATCATAATCATAATTATATGTAATAATAATCATAATTAAATATAATCATAATAGTAATGGTTTTTAAAAATGTGAATAACATATTTGTGTTTATTAAAATCAGTAGCTACTAAAAAGATGAATAAGAGCAAACATTTATCCAGCACCGATTCGATGCCAGGCACTAGGCTAAATAATTTTTGCTAATATTGTCTCATTTTATCTTTCTAACAACCCTGGGAGGCAGGTGCTATTCTTATTATTTACAGATGAGAAAATTTAAGTAAACAGAGGTTAAGTGACTTGCCCAGGGTCACACACCCAGTTAAGTACATGAGGCTAGATTTGAACTCAGATCTTCTTGATTTCAGACCTAGTGCTCTAGACACTGAACCGCCTAGCTGCCCTCTCTTCTTCTGGTTAGGATCTCATTTTGATATTGAATCCAGATTAGAGTTCTGGACTTTAAGAAGGACGTGGAGAAGCCAGAGGAAGACTGAACTATGCTTAGAATGCACTCCCTCCGCACCTCTGCCTCTTCCAATCCCTAGCTTCCCACAAGGTTCAGCTCAAACATCATTTCCTGCATGAAAACTTTTTTGAACCCCCTATTTGTGAGTGCTGCCTCCACCAGCAAATGCACATGACTTGTGATGTATTTTGCTTCTATATACATATATGTGTACATTTTTTCTTCTGCCCTGATAAGAGAAACACCCTTGAAGGCAGGGATTGTTTGCTTTTCATCTCGGTATTTCTAGAACCTAACAATAAGTATTTTGCATACAGCAGGTGCTTAATAAAGTTGTTGAACTGAATCTAATAGGTAAGGCCAGAGAATACAAACCAAAAAAACAAAAACACAACCGTCCCCTTTCCCCACTTATATCAGGACGCTTAGTCCACAAGTCCGCAGGATCCAAACAAAAACTGTTTTCCCTACCCCAGTGACAATGTTTTCAAGCCAGTTTTGCAGGGTTAAAAATGCTGGAGCTATAAGACGGGTGGGTATTTGCCTGAAGCCTAAGGATCTAGAAAGAAGACTTTGGAACAAGACTGCCTAGATAAGGGCTCTTTGACGGTGACTTACCTGATGACCGTTGGATAAAGTTCCGATGTATAGATGTAAACAATGTTAAAAGCAGCACTGATGGTGAGTTTCCCTAGTAAAGACAAAGAATGGCTATTCACCACTGCAAAAATTCCTGTGTCTGGAACAGAAAAGGCAACCCAATGGAGGGTATTGTTAGAAGAGATAAAAATCCTTTTTAACCTACATAGTTAGATAGGAAAAGAATGGGAGGCTCTAAAGGTAATCCCAAAGGACTGGCAGGATGGCCGTCATCTCTGATTTAGGGAGAAGACTCAGAGATCAAGAGATGGACCTTTGCCTGCTTCTAGTTACATGCATCACAGCCTACCCTGAGCATGACAGTTACTAAATGTGTCCAGTCTCTAGTTCCTTCTGACCAACAGCAAAAGGTACCCACCGTCTCCATATATGTAGCCAGTTAAGCTAGTGATAAGTAAATTTAGTTTAAGTTAAGCCAAAAGGATTCAACTGGACAAGGAACTAACCTTAAGAATGGTTAAGGTAAGAGAACTGCACTCTCACCACTGGACCTACACAGAACCATACAGTGCCTCGTTCAGTTGTTTTGGTCTTGTCTGACTCTTTGTGACCCCATTTGGGGTCTTCTTGGCAAAGATAGTGGAGGGATTTGTCATTTCCTTCTCCAGCTCCTTTTACAGATGAGGAAACTGAGGCAAACACGGTGAAGTGACTTGCCCAGTATCTGAGGCCAAATTTGACTCAGGTCTCCTTGACTCCGGGTCCAGCGCTTTATTCACTATACTCCCTACTTACTTACTTGAGGATGTTAATAATCATAAGAATTACCATTTACATAGCATTAGTATGTACCAAGGCCTGTGCTAAGAGTTTTTAACAAATTTTATTTTCACAATGATCTTGAGAGGTAGGTACTATTATGACCTCAATTTTACAATTGAGGAAAATGAGCAGAGATGAAATGACTTTCCAAGAGTCACAAAGACAGTAAGTATCTAAGGCAGAATTTAAACAGTTTCTCCTGACTCCAGGCCCAGGGCTTTATCCCTTGCATCATTAGCTACCTCAGTACTACTAACTAGTACAACTTCTACCCGCCCCCCCCCATCTCCCCTACAACATCTCCATCCAGCTAGCATGCAATTTTTCCTTCATAGAAAGTCCTCCAATTGGGGAAGGGGTGTGGGGGACTCACTACCTCTCAAGAGGGTCTATTTTATTGCATTCAGCAGCAAGCACTCCTGAAGACCCTGAAAAGGAAGTTTTCAATGCCAAAGTCCTAGGCAGTATCAGATGATTCAATGTCAGAAGCAGACAGAATTTTATCAGTGGAAATGTCACTTAAGAAGGCACATTACCATCTGTCTTGCCTTGCTACCTTAAGGACCAACGGACCTTTCCATTTTCTCTGCATCTGAGGCTTCCTATATAAATTGTCTTCCCATAGTCAAATGTGAACTCCTTGAGACTAGAGACTATCTTATTTTTTTTTTCTATCTTGGACCCCATCACTTAGCATAGTGACTGGCATACTGTGGGCATTATGTAAATGCTGTTGGTGTTCTTCATTCTTTTTCAGTTGTGTCTGATTTTTCAAGACCCTGTTTGGGGTTTTCTTGGCAAAGATACTGGAGCAAAGATATTTCCTTCTTCAGCTCATTTTACAGATGAGGAAACTGAGGCAAACAAAGTTAAGTAACTTGCCCAAGGTCACATAGCTATTAAGTGTCTGAGGCCAAATTTGAACTCATGAAGACAAGTCTTCCTGATTCTGGGTCCAGCACTGGGGTGCCATGGAGCTGCACTAGTAATCATTAATGCTTCTTCCTAAAGTCTTTCTTAATTAATTCTGCACACTGTGACAACTTCTATACACCTATGATCCCATAAGCTTATAAATAGCAACTGGCATTATAGCAAACCTTCCCTTTTGATATTCTGCTTTGTAATTGCTTACATGAGATTCTAATCAGAGTAGATAGGTCCTCAGCAACTTCTTATTAATTATCTGAGGGCAGAATGATAAAAATAGTCCATGATTTCAAGGAACTTCTATTTTGCTAGATGCAATGATGACAGAACTGGATCCCTTATACTTCTCTGTATCTCCCACAGTACTTGGTCTGCAGGACATGTTCACCATCAATATTCATTGAATGAAAGGCGAGATGGAAGCCTGATGAGGGTCATCTTAGTGGAAGACTCCATAGTTTTACTGATTCCTGATTTCTTAGCTAGAAAGGAAGACAAGGCCTACTCTAGTAACCACAGAATCATCACAATGTCTCATCAGGTGCCATCTTCCCTGCTTAGTTTTGAAATCAGTCCTCATTTACTTTCAAGCTTGGATCTGTCAGACACCACCAAATGGGGCCACATCTTCCCCTCTTGCCATATTACCCACAAAACCCACTATGGGGAATTCACTGAACAAACAATGACAAGTCTTTTGGCCCTTGTTCTCTAGGGTATTTGGTTGGGTACTAAACTGTTTCTTTTTTTCTGAGCTAAAGGGAGAAGAGATCAACTTTAACCATGATTCCCCCTAAAAACAGTGAGTCAGTATAATGAGTTTGGGCAACAGGGTAGCCCGGAGAGGTGTATTCACCTGCTGGGTGCTAGAAATGATCTTTGAAATGATGTACTATGAAGTTTTTCAGACAGCACCAGCACAGAGGTTCTGTACATCTTTGGCAGCATGTTAAGGGCTCCACACCCTATAATTTGAACTCTTAGATAAAATCCTTATTGAAAAAAATAGCATCAAAACATTTCCAATAGGACCCACATAATCATAGCTAAGCCTGGAAAAGGTCAGTCACAGATAACATTTGGGGCCATTAAGCTGAAGCCAGTAATAGACCCCTAGAATTATGATCCCACAGATTTACGGCAAGGGAGGACCCAAGAGGCCATCCAATCCACTCCCCCCATATTACAGAAGAAAGGCAATCTCCAGCAATCATGAATAAATGTTATCTAATGTGGTTCTCCCTGGGCCATCTATGACCACAATCTGGGCTTGGTGGTAATGTGATGTATGGTCTAGGAGTGCTTTGCACATTATCCATAGACTTGCTTCTTTTAATTCCTTGGCTTCATTTCTTACCTGCAAATGAAGTCCTTGATGTCAGCAGCTCTTACTGGGTGTAAGACTTATGGCTATAAAACTTATGGTTATAAAATAGTGACCTAGAATTTGTCTTTCCCAGAAACTATTGCACTCTTCTAGGTTGTCACTCTGGGAGGCTCTGCACTTTCAGAACTCCTCTTTGGGAGCTGCCAGCAGAGTTCATCTATAAGCAAGAACTAAAATAAAGCTCACTGTTTTCTACTTTCAATTTTTACCATAACCGCCTTTACCGAGTTGATTCCTTACCTCACTCCCTAGATAACAATAAATAGCTGATTATTTATACACCCACACACACACACACATAAAATTCACCCTCAAAAAGAACATGTGCTGAAGGCAATGCCAAAAATGGGTTATAATCACTGGATTACGTGTTTAAGCTCTTGGAGGAATTATTCTGAAGGTAGCAAAGCCTGGAGGAGCAAGCTTTAACTAGAATGTTAAAAATTCAGTCTCATTCTCTTATGGTCACATGCTGGTGTGAGGTCTGACGTGACCAGCAGAGGTTAGGACCCAGCAGAGCAGGTAGGTAGGAAAAGATCTGGGATGATGATAAAGCTATTTTCTAGCTGAGGAACCAGTTTTTGGTTTTTATCCATACTAAAATTTGGAACAGCAAGTTTTGTTTTTGTTTTTGTTTTTCGGAGGGGGAAAGGCAGGACAATTGGGGATAAGTGACTTTCCCAAGGTCACATGGCTAGTAAGTGTTAAGTGTCTGAGGCCAAATTTGAACTCAGGTTCTCCTGACTCCAGGCTGGCACCATCTAGCCACCCCAGAATAGCAAGTTCTTAATGGTAAGACTGGATATAAGTTGGATGAAACTCATTTCAGAAACAAGATGCACATCCTTTTAAGCCAGGGAAGGCAAAAGTGAATGTTTTACAATGGCCCAAATCTTCTATGGCTGAAGATTGGGGAGTTAAGAGGAAAAGGGCAGAAAACCCTTAGAAGTGGGAATGTTCGAACCAGACTGGTCCATGAAAGGCTAATGGACAGGGCAAAATGAAATACCTCGTTGGATCTGCCACCATTAAAAGGCAGCCAGGGAATGGACTAGGCTTAAAAAAAAAAAGACTGACTAGAGATTTGATAGAACAGAATACAGCCTTAAAGGTATTCTCTAAAAAGATGTCTCCTCTGCATATGTTAAGATCAGATACTATTCCCGAAAAGATGAGGCAATAAAGAACTTTGACAATCCCAATTGTCAGTGTGAAGCAAGCCACAAAACAGGGAGATATTTGCTTGCCAAATGTAACTACCACTGTCCGGTAAATCCAGTTCTGAGTGCACGTGGAAGAAACACGGTGAGAGTCTCCTAGTTCAAATAACAGCATGCTGACAAAATCAAGCCTTAAAACACCATGCAGATTTCTAAATGGAATTCACAGTAACTTCAAAGAATTTTGCATAACAATTTACACCGGACAAAACAAGTGGATAATGAAAGCAAACTAAGTCTGTGGAGTTCTATGGGTAACCATTTAAGCTGCTTCATCGGCACATAAATCTTTTAGCATGCATAGTTTTGAAACACAGAAATAATCTATCACAGAAATTAATACAATCTTTTGTTTCCCTGGAAATCTTCACCTGTTGGCCGGATGTTCACTTCTCTGGAGCTGATCTGGTATATCTACTCACTGAGGGCATCAGTGCGGTATGAAAAGATCTATTAGACAGAATCATCAAATGCAGTTGGATGGGATAAGGTAGAACCACGTGACGATAATCGAGTGAATCTCTAATCTCTTTCATTCAGAATTTTCATCCAGCAAAGCGGATCTCACCCCACCCATTCCAGTCCATACTTTATGAGTCTGTCTGATGTCGACCGCAGGGCATCTTCTCACTCTCCACCGCTTCTCTCTGTTGTACGAGACAACACTGTTCATAACAACCTATAAACCCTCTTCATAAGATTTTACAAATGAGTTTATTTCCTAAAGGTGTTCCTTTGGTCAGCATCTTTCTCCATTTGGTAAAGAAAAAAAAATCAAACTCCTGCTGAATAAAGACCATTCTGAGTTCTTTTGTTCTTATTGTGGGAACCGATTTTCAGGAGTCACATATTTGTAAAATTATTACAATCAGTGATGATGTAATTTCTTTTGCTTATTTCCCAATTTTCATGCGATAAGACAAAAAGGGTCAGAAATAAACAGAAAATGAGAAGGGAGATGATTACAGGTCTACAGTTGGGGGCAGGAATTTGAATGAGTTCTTGATCTTACCTTTTGGGGCATAACATGCATAAATTCAGAAAGGCCATTGTGTGAAGGCCCAGGTGGTTTGAATCAGTCCAACTGTATACCTTAGGAGAAAAGATACACCAGTGTGGCAAAGAAATTTTCGACACAAAGATTTAATAAGGTAAACAGTAGCTAATAAGAGAGTAAGGGAACATAAATGAACAAGGGGAGAGAAGGGACAAAGAAACTTAAAATTGTGGGGTCTGGACAGGAAGGTCCTGGGAAGCTCAGCAGAATTTAAACAGTACAGCAAGAGTGTCCCCTCATGAAGTAAGGAAAAATGAAGGAAGGCCTCTGGCACATTGAGAAGACTCCCTGTGGCAGACACCAGACAGACTCATAGAGTATGGACTGGAATGGGTGGGTTGAGATCTCCTTTGCTGGAGGATTCTGAATGAGAGATTAGAGATTCACTTGAGTGGCATCACATGGTTCTACCTTATCCCATGCTTAATAAATACTTGTTGACTTGACTTGACATAGGGTCAGACTGGTAGGGACATGCCAGAGGACATTTTCATTATGTATTTGATTCAATTCAACAAATACACAAGTGCCTATTGTGTGCTTAGTACCTGGGAGAAGGTGAAATCTGATGAAGGCATTCTTGTTTTTTTCTGCATTTGTCCAGGAACAAATGAATCTAAATTTCCAATGGTTAGGGGCAGTATGAATGGGGAAATAGCAGGGCCATCTTCTGATATTTTACTCTTTTTTTTTCTAATAGTTCCTCAGCACTGGGAATAGAAACAAAAGTTCAAGGAGCTGAGGAATGCCTCTTTTATACCTTCATTTTATAATTTTAAAATCTGCCAAAGAATTGGAATTGTGAAAAACACCTGATGAGATGAATTCTAGAGTTGACTTCTGGTCCCATTATGTTTTTTAAAAATTAAATTAAATTAAATTAAAAAAAATAAAACACCGAATAACTACAAAGGAAAAAAAATCCCCAAACTATGATAAATCCCTTCCAATGTGTAAGCTATTTAGAGAAAAGGAAGAATATTTGGTCCCTGACCTCAAGGAGTTTACTGTTCAGACCCAGAGATCCCACTGTACTAGGGCAACAGTAATTTCCCCAAAAGAGTTATTTCATGAAATATTTTCACCTTTCAGTTTTTTGTTTTGCTGCTAGGTGGTGCCATAGCACACAGAACACTGGGCCTGGAGGCAGAAAGACAGGAGTTCAAACACAGCCTCAGACATGGGTTGTGTAACCCTGGACAACTCATTTAACCTCTATTTGCCTTAGTTTCCTCATCTGCAAAATGGGGATGATAATATCACCTACCTCCAAGGGTTGTTGTAAGGATAAACCAAGTTCTTTGTTAAAAGCATTTAAGACAGTGTTTGGCATATAGTAAACGTTATATAAATGTTAGTTATTATTTTATCATTGTTGTTATTTCACCCATGAAGAAAGCACCAGCATTAGGAATGACATTTGAGTTGTTTTTCCATAGTGGCTACAGCTTTGTTCTAAAGCAGATGCCTGGCCCCTAGCACAGGGTCTGGCACATAGAAACACTATCAGAAGATTGGAGAGATCAGTAAGTCCAATCTAATAATTTTTAAAGATGAAAAAACTTCCACAGAGAGATTAAGTGACTTTCCCAGGCTCACACAGCTCACATTAAAGGTGGGCTCTGAACCCGTCTTCTTGACTCCGGGTCAATACTTTCTCCACCGTGCCACAAATGGTTATTGATTGATAGATCTTGCCTAGGTCTTCTGGTAGCCAATACTATACACTCAGAGTTGGTTGTTGCAGATCAGGGGTATAATTCTATGGCCACAAAATAGAGATTTTCTCTGTGGGAAGCTAACAGGTCCTTATCATGATCCAGTTAGCAAACCTGGCCTCACGAGTATGATGTTCTAGCCACCCAGATGGTACCTTAATAGCCTGAAAGAATTAATAATGCACTGCTCAAAGTTCATTATTCACTCAGAAAACAGCTGACTCACCAGGAAGGATCTGGTCCATTATGTCCTAGACAATTGCTAAAGAATACGCTGTCATAGAAATGAAGCTTGGCATATGGTAGACTCTTCCAGGCTAAGATCCACCATTATCAAAGAGCTAACAAAAAACCTGGCAAGAAAAATAAAAACAATGCACCTTTTTTTTCGGGAAGAAACATAACAATAAGACAGGCCAGTCCTCCAAGGCACAGAAAAGCTGCTAAGGTCCGCTTGCGACCAAACCTAAAAGAATCAAAACAAATGAGACATTCCTATTAATTATCTCCTAAGTCCACCTCTTCCTCCCTCTCTGGCCTTTTCTTTGGTTTCCTCTGGTTTCACTGTATGTGTATGTATACACATACATATATCATCTATACACACACATACATGCACACAGATGTCTGTGCCTTTCTTATACAGTACAATGATTACAGAAGGTGATTAGAACTACACATAAAAAGAATAAAACCAAGGAATGTTTACTGATGATAAGTGCAGATGCTGCCAAGACATTAACGAGCCAGCCGAAGATGTCACTGCAACACATGCTGTCTTAACTGCTATTGATTTTGGCAACAGACAGCACAATGCCAATACTGCTAAGATGGTCAATCACCAGTTTCCCATGCGTGGACCATTCGACTGGACAGGCGCCAGGTTTTCAGAACAAACTTTTAAACATGTTGAGGATGAACTATTATATGACTGGTCTATTAACCTGATGGTGTGATCAGCCAGTTTTGCCCAAACACATGATGGTCAGCTGTTTGACAAACTTTGTATGATAATGGGTTTTTCTGATACTAAGCCAAACGTTCTTAAGCTGGGGTCAATGGATCCCACAAAAACTCCATAGATAGATTTCAGGAGATCAGTGAACTTGGATGGGAAAAAACATACACATATATGTTTACATATGTGTAAATATACGTTACTAACCTCTAACTTAAAGTTAGCATTTTTTAAAATTACTTAAAATGTATGTTTTGAGAAGGTATCTATAGGCTCCATCTGACGTCAAAAGGTTCCATGAGACAAAAAAATTATGAACCTCTCCATTAATCAAAAATTAACTATATTCTTAGAATATAACATTAAGAATATAAGAATATAACATTAAGAATATAATGTTATATAACATTAAGTCCGATAAAAAAGTTAAAAACATGAAGTGAACCCCATAAGCCATGGTTTTCTTACTCCTAATACAGAGGTGATAATCTCAGGGATACCTGCCTCATGGGGTTGTCATTGTGAAGTTCAAATGAGAAAATGTATGTAAAGAATTTTGCAAAACTCTAAGACCCAGTTCTTATTCTTTTCATTATTATTATGTAAAAAAACATTTATCCTAGAAACAGTTCTTCATACACAAGTGGAATGTTTCTAAGTTAGGGGCTCATTTGACACTGAAGCAAATTCAGAGAACATTCTTCTCCTGTCTTCATTAAGCTATGTTCCTTCAATAAAGAATGAAAACAATGTACGTAATTTAGGTCTAAATGCTAGAACAATTTACTTATCTTTAACGTCAACTTTCCCAAACATATAGAACTCTGGTAAAAAAAAAAGATCTTGGGGGGTAAACATGTCTGTAATAATGCTCACACAGATATTTGTGGAGTAAACACATCTGTAACAATGCTTATGCCTACATGTTATTTGTAAAAACCCTCACTCAGAGACTATTGATGCTTTACTTTCCATACAACTGTAATGAGCCTAGTAATCTGTTTTCCCAGCCCACAGTAAATATGAGTCAACAACAACAAAAAAAATTAGAAGCAAGGGCTGTTTAAGCCACACACGATGGAAGCAAGCAAGACATGACCTTTGACAGAAAGGAAGGAGAGAGAAGGACAACAGAGTACCCCATCTCTCAATATCCAAGCAGCCCCCCAAATTTGAGCAGTCTGGGGTCATTGAGTATAGGGCTAAGCAGGCTTATATATCTCAATAGTCCCTGAGGGCATCAGCCCAACATAACTGATGCCCCTAAAGCCATATTTGAACCAGTTTCAAATAAGGTCAGAAGTGTGTGCTATGTATTAGTGGAGATGTGTTTATAATTTCATAAAAATGATCAAAACAATACAAGTTCTGCCTCTTAAAGGGCAAAACTTCTGTCATTAGAAACATCTCCCTTTATTGTAAGAGTTCATTTTCTCAAAGATGCCAGATAAGTAAGGCATCAGTGTGAGTTCTTAAAAGCAGATTCACGGGCAAAATAAAAGCGTATTGCTACTAAGTATCACCACTGGCACTGGTTTTTTGGTGTACAGTGACTTTTAACCTCTACTAAAGGCCTAATTTGATGCCTCATTTTTGTGGGAAGGGGAGCCTGGGAGGTTATGCCAGAGAGATGGGGGCAACATCAAGTCCTTCCAAGCTGGAAAGACTTCACGTACATACCCAGGGATTGTCTGAAGATCTGTCATCCAAGGACTACCACTGACAAGGTTGGGGCATCTCACTAACAGGGAGTTAGTCACTGAATAATAATATTTTGGGGGAGCTTGGAGGTGGTGGGTAATAACATTCAATAAACCAGATAGTAAGGCAGAACAGGGTTGGTGGAAGAAGCATCCATATGGTTAAAATTACCCATGCAACAAAACAAAACAAAACAAAACTAAAGTACCATCTAAAGAATTGAAAGCAGCTCCACGTTTTCATTATTAAATTTACTGATTTACTGATATCTTTTGTTTTTATATTGCCTAAATTTCCCCCTGCCTCCCTCTCCGTCGCAGAGAGCCCCGCCAAATAACAGCTTTGTATTTTCTAGAATTCTATGGTCCCTTCCATCCGTATCTGCCTTCTCACACTCAGTGTAATTCACCCACCAACTCTCGTCTTTATTTTTCTTGTTTGTCTACCTATTCACCCTATCTCTTTTCTACCACCCAATCCATGGATAATTTCACTGATCTAGCTGCCTAAACTTCTGAAAGTATGAAACCGTATAGAGCACATCCTTGATTTAAGTCTCAGGTGAAAGCACGAGATTTCAAGTCAGAAAATGGGGCTTTCTATCCCACGTCTGTTATAAACTACCTGTATGGCTCTGAGGAAACCACTGAGTTTCTCTGATCTTTGCTTATATTGGTGAGATGAAGGGGCTGGACCAGGGTCTCTTTCAGCCTTAAATTCTACAATCCACACTTGAGGTCTAGTACCAAGTACCAAGTACCAATAATAATCAGTATTTCACACTGGTAGATAGCTTTAAGGTTTATGAAGCTGTACAAATATTATTATCTCCATTTTCCAGATAAGGCGAATGAGGCTCAGAGGACTGACTTACTTTTCCGGATTTTTCATACTTTATTCCCTTTATACGTTTCATGATCCAGCTACACAAGCTCACTTGCAGTTTCTCAGATACAACCTTCCACCTACCTGGAATGCTCTGTCCTCTCACCGTGACTTCTTGGCTTCCTTAAACACTTGGCTCAAATCTCACCTCCTGCCAGAAGACTTTCCCAGTCCCTAGTTGCCACATATACCTTCTCTTTCAGATCACCTGTACTCTGTTCTGCATATATACACACACACAAGATATATATATATATATATACCTAGTTATTGACCTTTTCTCTCCCTTATTAGAAGGTACATTCTCTGAGGGCGAGGGCTGGTTTTTGGCCTATCTTTGTACCCCCAACACAACACAGCTCTTGGTCCACAGTATGCACTTTAAGAAATGCTTGCTAACCTGATGACTTGTCTCAGGTCAAGTAATTAGTGAATTCTGGTGATGATTTCCCAGGCTCCTGACTCCAAGCCTAATGATTCCAGGCAACAAATGCCTGTAGCATCAGATATGGACTGACTAAAGGTGACTGTGGGCGTACAATCTTAAAACCTGGCTCAAAGCCCATTGATAACATGGGCAACAGGTAGCCCATCCTTAGGGGGTGCCTTCCAGGACCATCTAATATATGAACCACAAGCTCCATGAGGTCCCAACCTGTGTCTTATCTACACTTGGTACCTTCTAGGCAAATATTCTATACATAAGTAGGTGCTTAATGAGCATTTGTTAAATTGAATTAAATTTCAAGATTCAACAGCCAGGGGATTGAAGAGCCCCATGGAAGTTCACGCCTCACTGGGTAATGATCCAATGTAATTCTACTCTTCTCAGCAATTCAAGTGAGAATTTTGTTGGTTTGTGGACACTGTGGGAAGCAATATAGGAGGTAGGCTAAGTGGTTTGTGAGGCTGTTTCACTGTGCTGGGTATCTGGCCAACTGCCATTCTCCCCCTCATTAAAGAATACAGCCCTGCTGAAAAACAGACATCTGGCAGAGAGGGAGTGAACAAATAATCCCACACCCACAGCCAGCCCCTCTTCTGCTCTTCCTCTAATTCCTCTGTGTTTTCTGTACCTGGCTTGGCACTTTGGGGGACAAATTTTGGTCTCTTCTCCTTGAGGTCCTTGCATTATGTCTCCCTCCTCCATTAGTACTTCAGATTAAGCTCTTTTTGGCATCTGAAACATCATGGCTCAGAGGCCAACCAGGCCCCTGTGTTCTGCCTGGCTTGTGCTGCTACTGCTCAAGCGTGGCTGAGTACCTGGCCGTGAAGTGGTTTCTGGCCTGAAAGAACCACGGCTACATAGTGTGCTTGCTGGTTCAGAATCCATTCCATGGAAATGGTGAGGTGCAGTGGGAAAGAGTACTGGCCCCCGAGTCAGAAGACTGCAAAACCCTGAATCCTCAGATCCAGCAATTACTAGCTCTGTGGTCTTAGACAAGGCAGCTAATGTTTCTGAACCTGAGTTTCTTCATCTGTAAAATGGGGATAGAAGATCATTTATCTCAGACTGGAAGGGACCTCAGAAACCATCTAGTCTAACCTTTTCATTTTACACAGGAGAAATCAGATACTTGTATATGGTGGGTAAAAGATGAAATGACGGAGGAAAGAAAGGTAAGCTCTTCTGGGCATACTGATTTATTAAACAAAGCACGCCTATTGCTGGGATCCTTGTGAGGAAAGTGCTTTGTAAGCCATAAAGTACCAGATGAATGCCAATAATAAATAATGATAATAGTTTATTATATATTTTCCAAGTAATCTGGCCATAACACTTGGGAAATAAGATGTTCTACTTAATTTGGTTTTCCCAATTAACTAACTTAGAAGTACAAGTCAACATCTATAAAATTTGCTTTTTGGGGGCTGTTCCTGATAAAGAGTTAAATGGCAGAGATATGAATCCCTTTATGACCTTCTTGGGTAGGGGGATGCAGGGAGCAGGGAGGGGAAAAGAAGCATGATATGTGGCCAAGTTTTGGGCCTTAAATCATTAGACTTGAGTTTGAGGACAGGCTCTGTAATTTATTGACTTTGTAACCATAGGTAAATTCACTTGATTTCCCCTTGTCTCAGTTTTCTCCTATGTAAAATGGGATTAATAATATATATACAATCATAGGATTGTGATGAGAAAAGTTCTTTGTAACCTCAAAGTACTACCTACACGTGAGTTATTATTAAAGATGCAGAAATTCAAACAATATTGTGATTGGCCTATACAATATTCGCTAGGGATAGGTAGTGGTAACAACCTTTATGAGATAAAAAAAATCTACCTTTTCTCCTTTGCAGAGGGGGTAGACCATAGATGTGAAACATGGCATATACTGACACAGCTGATGTTTTGATTAGATATGGTTAATTGGTCCTCCCTTCTTATTCTTTTTTTATAAGGAATGGTTCAATGGGTAAAGAAGAAGGGAGGGACAGATTTAGAAATGAAGGTAATAGAAAAATAAAGAGCTATCAGTCACAATTAAATGAGAAATAGAGCCCTCTGAAGTCATTTTTGGGAGTTAGGAAAGGTCTCTGATTCCTTTAATCTTATGTAAGACAATCTTTTTGCAAAAACTTTCAAATACTATTATTTGGGAATGGTAGCTCTTACCATTAGTAATGGTAGCTATATCTATTGAGATAGAATACCAGGTCCATCTAACAGAACTCTTCAATTTACTGTACCATGTTTACTCAAAAGTCATCAGATAATGACTTTCATTATTGGCCTGGATGTACGCAACTACATTATGTATGCAACATGTACTTCAAACATGTCAACAAAGAAAAAAATCCCATTAAGAAATGAATTCAGACTTTCCCTATTCTGTCACCAAAGAGAAATCAGCAAATACTGTATAAATGTGATGACTACAACACACACACAAATACATAACAAAGAAGACCTAGCTCACATTCCTTTCTACTCACCATTTGTGGTTAATCAAATAGATGCAGACAGGATACGAGGGAATCTCTACCAGCCCCGACAGGGCCAAGTTGGCATAAATACTTCCACCCAGATCTCCTGCACTGAGGGTTAGGCCATAATAAACCAAGCTGCACACAAACCTGTAAAGGGGGAAAACGAAGGAGTGAAGAAAGAAGGCACAACTGGGAAAAAACACATAAATAGGCATTTTGTGATGTCCCATCAACCACATGTATTCACACCTCCATCATGAATTGACCCTGGACATGGTGAACTCTCCTCCCCATATAATAATTGTCTTAGAGTCTAAGGCTATTGTATGGAGAGGGAAGTTTTAGGTTTACACTCTGAGTTAGGCTTGGGCTTAGAATATAAATAATCACTGTGGGAGATTTTGTTTGTTTAGAATACAGTTATTAGAAGCAAATTAGAGATGAAAAAAAATACACTTTTGAATAAAGGTGAATCAGACACTATGGTGTAGATGCTGCAGAGAGGAAGATTTGGGCTTAGTACAAGATAGAGGAAATGTGTGTATGACCCTTTCTCAAGCTGAAGCTGGATAAAAGACCATTCAAGAAGTAAGTGCTATTGGGGGGAGGAGCATCTCCAGTCATCTCGATCCATATCTGACCATTGGACCCAGATGGCTCCAGAGGAGAAAGTGAGGCTGGTGACACTGCACAGCCCTGCCTCACTTAAATCCAATTCACTTGCAAGCCATGGCATAGCCTCTCTTTCGCCAGCGTCCTCTTTGAGAACTAAGGACAAACAACAACAGCTATAAGAGGAATCCTTGTTTTGAGGAAGATTTGAACTAATGGGTTATTTATATCTTTTCCTCTTCTCAGAAGGTGAGATCTCTTCCATAGGCCATGAGGGAGAAAAGGTTTGCAATGCAATGTGTGACACATCACTGCCATTGGAACCCTCCATGTTTTAGAGTTCTTAACACAAAAACACGTTCATTTGTTTCTACCTTTTGTGCAATTTCCATCTTTTGGCTCCATTCTGCTTCCTATGTACAGCAGACTATTAAATGTTGAAACCATTTATCGTAAGGACACGTGCATGTGGAAATTATATTGGTTCTAGCCATAGGAAACATACAGGTCCAGTGAGCTGGGTCAAGACTATATAGATTAATTCCAAAGTAGCATGGGAGTCAAGTTGGAAGTCCAATGGATACAGTCAGGGAAAATGGTAGAAATCAACATGGTAGAGAAGATGAAGCAACAAAACCCCCAAGATATCATGGAGCAAGTTTTCTTTTCTTTATTTTTTTTGGTCTTTTTGGAGGGGGGAAGGTAGGGCAATTGGGGTTAAGTGACTTGCCCAAGGTCACATGGCTAGTAAGTGTTAAGCGTCTGAGGCTGGATTTGAACTCAGGTCCTCCTGATTCCAGGGCTGGCGCTCTATTCACTGTGCCACCTTGCTGCCTCAGCAAGTTTTCTTGAAGGTGGCTGGGAGCCATAAATTTACATATAAAATTCAGTTTAGTTATCCTTGAGTTCTAGACATGACTAGGGATTTTTATGTAACCTTTAGCAGAATTTTCTCAGCCTACTATAGACCCATAAAAAAACCATAGCACTTGCTAGATTAGTGATAATGGGAAAGTCACTTAACCTCAGGGTCACGGTTTCCTATCTTCAAGATGAGGTGGTGAGCTTAGATGGCCTCTGAGGTATCTTCTAGGTTTAAAGGTACAATATCATGAGATTTTGTATGAATGGATATTAAAAATTCAGGTTTAGCTTTACATCTCACTGTCATATTTAAATGGCACCTAGTCACTCAGGAGGATACCTCAATAAGCTAAAATTCAAATAGGATTTTTAATCATTTAAAAAAATGAGTATACATAAGTAATATCTTCCCTGTTATCACAAAAGTAAAAGAAGATCTATTTAAATCCATGTTATATATATATTTAGAAAGAGAAATTCATATCTATATTATATATATACAAAATAAAATCTCTTATTTATTTAAATCTATATTATATAGAGAGATTCATATATATTATATACATATTATATCTATGGATGAAATAAAATTTCTTATTTCTTTAAATTTATATTATTTAAAAAATTTCCACCTTAGAGAAAAAATTTTAGGGCAGGACTTACAGTGTGATATAGGCTAAAGAATACTGGAGTCAGAGGACACTATTTTGAATCTCATCTCTGACATTAATTACATGTATGGCTTTGGGCAATTAATTCCCTTAACCTCCTCAGACCTCACCTTCCTCAACTGTAAAATGAGGGGCTTAATTGTTTCTGACATCTGCCCCAGTTTTCATTCCATGAGTTTGTCCAATTCTATGATTTTTATATGCCATATTCAAGGTGCTCTTGCTGAAAAAGCACTGGATTTAGGATTATTATCTTGCTTCGAATTCTGGCCCTCCTGCTTCACATTTGTTTGACATGGGCCCTTTCTGGACCTCGGTTTATCATCTGTAAAACTAGAGGATGGACTATTAGGGGTGGGGAACTTGCAGTCTCAAGGCCATATGTGGCCCACTAGGTCCCCAAGTGCAGCCCTATGAATCCAAACTTACACAGAATAAAAGCCCTTAATAAAAGGACTTGTTCTGTAAAACTTGGACTCAGTCAAAGGGCCACACTTGTGGAGCCAGAAGGCCATGTGTGGTTTTGAGGCTGCAAGTTCTCCGCTCCCTGAAGATGGTCTCCAAAGTTCCTTCTAGTTCTAAAGCTACGACTCTGAAGAAGTGCCTGTTTCCTCCTTCCATCCTGTCCCCAGTGTGTATGACACAGGGACTGTCTGGACAACAAATGGTGTTGGAAAAAGAGAGGAAAAGGAAGCAGATGTCACCTTTACTCTGGGGTAGAGCACTGGATTTGGGGTCAGAGGACTGGATTTGTTCCTTTTACTTGCTATATTTGAATAGTTATTTAATCTAATAATAGTGCTTTATTAAAGATCCATTGTACTGTGCAAAGCACTGGGTCTGGTGATCTTGACATGTTTTATCTATTCTTCTATCTGCGATTACTCATAAGATGATGTCCACACAAAATCCCCTTCCTCATTCCAGCATTCAAGACAGAGGCCCCACGAAGCCATCCATGGCAGTCACATTTGAACCACAGGCAGTCCAGTCTAATAATCCTAGTAAAACAGTTAACAATGTTCACGTACTGTACTGTACCAGGTCAGGTTTACTCAGTAGAAGGGCTATGCAAACCTTCATTTAACTGTGTACCCTGAGCTACCACTGGCAAAGCTGTGTACCCATCAGGCATTACATGAGCTGCTTGCTTCCCACTAATCTGAACACAATCTGTTGTTACAAGCTGGGACCTTCCCAAACTGCTTTTAGAAATACCATGGTCCCCACCAGGTACAATGTGGCTCATGCTCTAAGGCAGTGTCAAGAAAAGTAGGGGCTCTGGGCTCTAATTTTTGCTTAAACCCCTAACTTGCCTTGGGTATGTGCTTCAGGATCTTAAGATCCTAATTTGTCAAGTACATAAAACTGAACTCAGCATATATAGGAAGGAAAAGATGGGGTGAAAATGCTTATGAAGCACTAGGCAATTCTGAACTTCTCTAAAATTCATTGGGACTATAGGTTTTAGGGGAAGTAAGGTAGTACAGTGGATAGACCACCAGCCCTGGAGTCAAATCTGGCTTCAGACACTTACTAGCTGTGTGATTCTGGGCAAGTCACTTAATCCCAACAGCCTCAAAGAAAAAAACAAAAAGAACCACAAGAGATAAAGAGACAGAGAGATAGACAGAGAGAGACAGAGACAGAGAGAAAATAGGTTTTCTCCCCACTTAAGTCCTATTAAAAGCCTCAGATAATGGTATTCATTCCTTTTCACTTATAATTGTTAAGAGGATTCACACAGAAATATCTTATTAGGAATTTTGTTGTTATTTTTTCTAGTTCAGTAAAATAATATTGTGACAATTTAATTGTGATGGTGTTGAATATATAAATTAGTTTGGGTAAAATTGTCATTTTTATTATTATATCAGCACTGCCTACCCATGAACAATAATATTTGTCTCTCCTACTATTGTCTACCTAGGCAAGGTCAGAAGTCTCTGCATCTAACATCATTTGTGGAGAGGAGCCTATGCCAAAAGCAGAGGACAGAGTGACAGAAACTAAGGGACAAGGCTTATTTCTCATGCAAACATTCCTATGATGATGAATGAGGTAAGCATTTTTAGAAATGATGCAAACAGGACAGCTTTTCAACAGACTTCTAGCAAGTGGAGTTGTTGGGTGGGCATCAACAGCTTTTTAAAGGCAATACCCCAAATGTGTAAGTACCAGATGAACATCATGATCAAAGTGTGCCCCAAAAGGATCCTGTAGCGGAAGAGGTCCAGTAAACTGCCAGTCTCTTTGGAGATCCCCTCTGCTGGGGGCATCAGTGAAAAAGTGCACTTGAGCTTCCGATTCCTCTTGGCAATGAGGTAGAGGGCATCTTCTGCTTCCTGGAGTCGGCCCTGGGAATATAACCATCGGGGGGACTCAGGAATGAATCTGGAAGAGATTTGAGAGATATGTGTATGTAATGTGTAAGTATGTGTATATAACAATACAATACAAAATAATATAATAAATAATATAATTAAATATATCTGGACAGAACTTTGTAAATTTAATAATTGAAATTATTCATTTTAAACCTCTGTTCTCCATCTCTCATTTATTCATAAGTTGTTTGCCTATCTATGAAACTGAGAAGTAGTATGTTCCATATTCTTCTTGTTTTCTTGTAACATCTCTCTTTATATATTGGTCATGTATTCATTTTGACCTTATCTTGATATGGTGAAAGATACTGGTCTTTGCTCAGTTTCTGCCACACTGCTTTCCAGTTTTCCCAACAATTTTTTAACCAAATCATGAATTCTTATCCCCAAATCTTAAGTCTTTATACGTGTCAAATACAAGGTTATTATGTTTATTTTGTTGCTATAAAATGTGCCTATTCTATTCCATCATCTCACTTTCTGTTTCTTAGGTACTTTTGATAATTACTTTTGATAATTACTGCTTTATAATGCAGTTTTAGATCTGGTACTACTAAACTTCCTTCCTTTACATTTTCTTCCATTATTTCCTTTCATATTCTTGACATTTTGTCCTTTCAAACAAATTTTGTTGTTATTTTTTCTAATTCAGCAAAATAATATTATGTAAATTTAACTGAGATGGCACTGAATATATAAATTAGTGTGGGCAAAATTGTCATTTTTATTATTATATCAGCACTGCCTAGCCATGAACAATTAATATTTCCCCAATTATTTAAATCTGATGTTATTTGTATAAAAAGTTTTTTTTTATAATTTTATTTATATAGTTCCTGGGTAAAATTAAAAATAAATCTTTAAAAAAATCTAATATAATTATATTGTATTTATGTATACATAATATATAAGCACACATATAAACATACAAACTGGAAGTAGATTACCAATGCAATAAAATACATAAATTAGAGATTATTACAGATTACTAGGTAGGCCTCTGCCATGCTTTAATCCCAGGCCATAGTCTTTCCAGTTGCCTTTCTCTCCCTTTCCCCATCCTTACAATTTTCCAGATCTGGAACCATAATCAAACCAACACTACCATTGCTACTGGAAAGTAGCGCTTGCTAAACATCCCTATAAATTTTCAAAGGAAAACTTTTTTGGCCGGCCACTGCCCTCCCCCATTTGTGTTATCTCCCCCACGGGAACATAAACTCCCTGAGGGCAAGGACTGTTTTTGTATCCCACAGCTTGACAAAGTGTATGGCATATAGTAAATGCATATTAAATGCTTTTTGTTCATTTATTCATCAAGCACTTACTATTTTCCAAGTACCATGCTAGAGGACAGGGATATAAAGACAGCAATGACGGCGGTGGAATGGTGGTAGTAGTGTTGGCGGAGTCTCACATTTATTTGCTGTGTGACCTTGTTAACTTCTCTGGACCTCAGCTTTGTCACCTGTAAAAATGATGGAGCTGGACTAGACCTGTAAGGTCTTTTCTAGCTCTATATCTACGATGTTTCAAAACTGTCCTTCCCTTCAAATAGCTTAGATATCCTATTAAATTAGCTAACACTTACAAAGCTACCAGGCAGTTCAGGCCTGGACTACGCAAACAATCTCCTCAGTGATCTCCCTGCCTCTTTTTGTATTCTATTTTCCACAATATCACCAAAGCAATTTCCTAAAATGTAGTCACTCCTCCATTCAATCAACTACTGCGGTTCCCTATTATTTCTAAGAACTATCAACTTCTTTATTTGGTATTTAGAGATCTTCAAACCTGGCCTCTTCCTGCCTTAGTCTGCATTACTCCTCTCCAATACAGTGGAACTAAAACGGCTTTCTAGCTGTTTCTCATATTGTCATTTCATCTCCCAGTTCTGTAGCCTTTATACTGGTCATTCTCCATGCCTGGAATGCACTTTCTCTTCAACTCCATCAATGACATCCCTGATTTCCTTCAAGTTTCAGCTGGAGCACCACCTTCTGAAAGAAGCCTTTCCCACTGTCACAGACACTAGTGCCTTTTCCCTAAAGTGACCTTGCATCTATCTGGTATATAGTATTTTACACACACACACACACACACACACACACACACACTCACACACACTCACACATTTGCTGACTGACCGTCCCTCAGAGTTTAGTAGCTCTGTATCCCTGGACAAAAATCACTTTACCTATCTGTTACTTAGTTTTCTAACTGGTAAAAATAAAGGGGTTAGAATCTATGACTTCAAAGGTGCCTTTCAGTTATAAATCTATTATACTCTGATCCTATGTCAGAGTTCCATATATGAGATATGAGATATATATATATATATAATATGTATAAATATATATAAACACAAATGAAACAAAAATCAAGAGACCTTTCTACAGACAAGTATTATGTAGTGGGTGAACCCAAAGTAAATTTATAAAGAGAAATTAGGACTGTGTTTCTAAACTAAGAAGAAAAAAAGCTTTCGTAAAAATGAAAAAAAATCAATTTGGTGATGATTTTAAAATAAATCTAAAGGTTTTACTGTTTGAAATATGAATTATAGGTTGACCGGAAACCTCAAAAACACCCTACTTATCCCCTAGTTCCTATTTCAATTGCTCCATGAGTACCATTTATTATAATTGCTGCTCAAGGCAAATCCCACCTAAAATAGGCATGCCAAAAAGATCCCTGTGACTAAAATTATTTATTTGTAGATGGAGCTACCTTTTTTAACTGGGCCAAGTATCCCTGCCCAAATGTGCAAAACATATGAAAGGTTATTCAAGACCAACCAAAATGGCCAGTCCTCTGTGAGTTAAAGTAACCTGCACTTCCCACAAAGCAATAAACAAAACAATGAAACATGGAGAACGTTTATGAGGGAATCTGAATGAGAACATCACTCTGCTGAGATGGTAGAAAGCATTTTCACTTGTGTAGGAAACATTTTTCACCTGCTCCCCCCCCCCCATCTCAGGGGCTACAGTTCTAAAGGCCTGGAGGAAATAAATGATTGTTTTCTATATAGTGGTAGGAAATGTCTCTAAATAATTACCATATGTTAACAGTGTGACCTAGAGGCAAGACATCAAACCTCTCTGGGCCTTATTTCCTCATTTGTAAAATGGGCAGGTTGGACTAGATTTCCCCTCAGGTCACTCTGAGCCATGACTAAGTAATTTTGTTATCGGAAAAAGAAATTACAGTATTCTAGAAAATCAACAACTTGGGAGGCAAAGCCCTGATCAGAGTAATGTGTCATCTAAGAGAGTTTGTGGGAAGAAAAGTGGGAAGGATTGATAGCTGAACCCAGAAAAACATCAACATTCATTGATCATTGAACTACCCAGAGAAGCCATGTTGAGGTTGTAATGGAGCTACAAAAGGTAATGGAACCAGAAGTAGAGAATGACCATGGAGAAAAGAGGTTAAAGAAAGGGATAATGGCAGGAGATTTTCTTGAGGTATGCAGACTCTAAGGGCATGGCACAGGTTCCCCATCCCTGCAAGAGAAACGACACCCAAATACTGCTTGGTATTACCCATGCTGCTGCATAGTGTGGTAGAAAGAAGTCTGAATTTGGAGTGTGATGACCTAGGCCTGAACAATAGACTTTCTCCATCTCCCTGACCTCACTAAACTACTTCACAAGGCAAATTACTTAGCCTTACTAAGTCTGAGTTTCATCATTGCCTATACTTGGGCATTCTGTGAAACAAGGCAAACACTCTATCTATCTTGCAGAATTGTTTTGGAGAATCAAATGAGCCAATGTATATAAAGTGCTTTATAACCTTAAAGCTCAATATAAATGTCAACTACTGTTAGGTTGGGACAAGAGATGAGAAGGAGTCTATCAACTGTGTGATAAATCTGCTGAAGGCAGATTGAACAAGATCTGGGATGGGGTCAAGGGCAAATAGTGAAATTGGAAGAACTCATGAAAATATCCCATCTAAACCTCCAGAAAAGCAAGGGTAAGTGTGAGAAGATCTGAGATCTAGGGTCACATATCTGGAGTTGGAAGAAATGCCATAGGCTAAATCCAACCCTGTTATTTTTATAGATGAGAAAATTGAGGCTCAAGGCTAAGTGACTGGCCTTTGGCCAGCTGGGCAGTAAGCATCACAGGTGAGTTCTGAACCCAGGTCTTTTGGTTCAGAGCCAAGGCTCCTTTCATTATATCAAGCTTGAAGGCCAAATAATACAGGATGAAGATAGAATTTCCAAGGGGATTTGGAGTCATCAGGTACAAAGGGACTAGCTGCCTGTAAGGTCCTCATAGGATAATCTAACACCCAAGGAAAGAATTTTTAGAGGCTCCATAGAAAAGGAGATGAGTTCCAGAAGACCTGAGAAGTCTAGCAGCTTTGCCAAATCAAAGTGATTTAAGCACTGAGACAGCCTAGATTAACATCCAGCCCCAGTGGGTTAGGGCCAGCTGACTCAGAGGGAAAGAGAGGACCTAGTCAATGGACTGGAGGTTAGGGTGGAGGGGGTGGGTGAGCAGAAAATAAGACATACCCAGATCTAGCTTTTGTCCCACCTGCTGGCACTGAGTGTAAGAGAAGAGGGTTAAATTGAAGACTTTTGCGACTTCATCACTTTTCCTCCATAGTTATGAGAGGGTTAAAAACAGAACAAAACCACAACTCCTTAATAAACCTTAGTGAAAGCAGGATAGAGGAAATGTGAGGAATAACTTGTAATAATAATAATGATAACTATCATTTCTATAGTTCTTACTCTGTGCCAGTCAAGATCAATCACATCAAAAAGATCAATACAAGGAAGCTTCTATTTATTATTCCCAGTAATTGAAAGGGAGAAGAGAAGGAAACAAGTCATTATTGAGCACCTACGTTGTTCTGGGCACTGTGTTAAATACAAATGTTAACCCACTGAGTCTCACAATAAACCTGGGAGGTTGGTGCTATTATCGCCCATTTTATAGCTGAGGAAACTGAGGCAGAGGTACTTATATCCTTAGCCCTTAGCATAGTGCCTTGCAGATGGTAGGTACTTAAAAAATGTTTGATGATTTGAAATGAATTGCACAACCCTCAATGTTTCCCTACATCCAGGCAAAGTTCAACTCTCCTATCTTCAAACAGGCTGGTTTCAAATCCACCCTGGCTACAGGACCTTATTAGCACCGTCTTGCACTACTGCAATAGTTTCTAACTGGCCTAGCTGCTTCTACCCTCTCCCTCCTCCAATCCATCCTTCATACCCATTGCTAGGATAACTTTTTTTGCTTAAATCTAATCATGCTACTCTGCTGAAAAATCTTCAGGGCTCCTCAGTGCTCATTGATTGAAATGAAAATTCCTGATCCTGGCATTAAAGGCTTTTGTAATCTCGGGCTATTCTACTTTTCCAGTCTCCTTTCATTATTATCCAGAGCCATATATAATATATTCAAGCCAAAGAAAGCTATTATTTGTCTTTGAACACACTCTGAACTTGCGGTGTTCATTATGCCAGAAATGATCTTCCTGTTCCCATCTTTGCCTTCAAAGTCCAGCTCAAATCAACCTTCTCTTGGAGGTCTCAAAATATTCCTCCCTGTTGGTAATGACCTTCCATCTTGCATCTTACAGAACTTCATTTTAGAAATGCTCAAATGTATTTATCATTCAATACAGCACTGTCATGTGTACTTCCACTAAAGCCTTGTTTTAATGTCTCATCCTGGCGTGGAGATGACCAGGGGACCTCAAAGGCTGTGCCAGTGGAGCATAAGCCTCAATAGGTCCTTCCTAGCAAGGCAAGGCTCCAAGTATGAACCCAGCAATCAAAAGTATGTCTCTTCAAGATCTGGCCTAGCTTCATTTGGAGAAATTAATTTCCAGGTAAAGTGGGATGAAAAACAACTCTCTCAGATTATCTTCTAAGGCTAGAGGACTGATGATCCGCATTGCTCCCTTCCATCTACTCTGTCTCTATCTTGTGTGGACCAATTTATGTATATGCTATACCTTCCCCATTTGGATGGAAGATCCTTATTTTTTTCTCTTGGGGCAATAGGGGTTAAGTGACTTGTGAAGGGTCACACAGTTAGGGATGGGAGATTCTTAAGGGGAAAGACTATACTTAATAATAAGTACTTAATAAAGGTCTGCTGATTGAGTGGTAAAAGGAATACCTATACTCATGAAATTGCAGATTCTTAAAGTAGGTGGCTTTAAGGTGTATATGGCTTTGCCCTCGATGGATATATGTGGTCCTTGTCAGTGCACGTCTAGGTTTATGTGGTCCCTTCCCACCCCAATAAGGCAGAGATTAGGCCTTTGTTAGATTTCGTCTTGGGCAGTACCTAGGATAGTGCTCTGTACCCAGCAAGTGTTTGTTGAATGGACTATAGCATTTGTGTGTGTGTATGCACCTATGAATATATATACATATTCATATATATATACACATACCTACCTATATGGTATGTAGAATGTAATTGAATACTTTTTAAAGTAAGCGAGCCAAAATATAAACAAATATGTATTTTCCCTTTCAAAGTACATGCCAGTAGCCGTCATGGTGACATATCCTATAATCCCTGCTACCAGGGAGACTGAGGCTGATGGATTTCTTGAGCTCTGGAGTTCTGAGCTACATTAGGCTAATAAGCCAATTAGGTGTCTGTCTGTGCTACGTCTAGAGACCCATAGAGATATCAGAAGCAGAGGGCTGCTAGGCTGTCTGAGGAAGGGCAAACAGACCTAGGCAGAGACAGCATTGGTCAAAGTTCTCATACTGATCCACAGTGGGATTGGGTTCATGAGGCTCTGCTGCACTTCCAGCCTGGGCAAGATGGGGAGACCCAGTTTCCAAATTCAAATAATAACAACAACAATAATAAAGTAAGTACAATTGCAGTGATTTGGGGAGGAGACATATTTATTTTAAAAATGTTGCCCCTGATCACAATATATTTTTAGAGCCCTTATTTTGGGATTGCTTTCATATTTTGTTTATGAGACAGTCTTATTAACTGTCATATTAATTTATTTAGCCTTCATTTTGAATCCCAAATAGTATCTCACATATATATGTATATATATATATGTATATACACACATATACCCATACATACATACATACATACATACATATATTATTCACCAGCAAAGGTTCTGAATAACCTTCAACTATTTAAAAGAAAAAAAAGAATCTAGTCTGAGCCAAAAGTCACTCAGAGATTCTGTCTGCTGGGTAAGGTCAGCTGAGCCTGGCAAAACAGAAAGCCTAGCTAAAAAGATGGGAAACCATTAGGCTTATAAATTGACTATGCAAGCAATTTCAATAAGAGGAATTCCAAAGAAATACTTCATGCAGTAGGCCATATTCACTAAATAAGTATATTTATTATCGTCCCCAAGAGACTGTTTTAATGACTGTGATTTCAGTGTAAGTGTTCTGTTACCTTTATTTAAAAAAAGATTAAAACATGTATAAATTTCACCAGGAAAGTGAAATATAACATAGTCTAAAAAATTCCTTGGTTTGAGATACTTAACTTTTATTTATTTTGGGGGGGGAGGGGCAGAGGGAAAGAAGTATTCAGTCCTGCAGGGATCTCCCAGTATGGAGACTCCCTCCACAGATGCAGATGTATCTATTTCTGTATCTTCTCTGACAACCACCACTGAACTGCACCTGACAGCCCTTAACTGTTGTTGTGAGGACTGCATGAGATACATTTGCCAAACGCTTTGTAACTTTTAAAGAATTATATAAATGCTATTTGTTATAAGCAGAGCAGCTAATAATTTCTTGATTTGCTCTACTGATTATTTCATCCTTAGAAAGGTAAAAGAATCACAGGAAGAACTAGTTACTGGAGTGAAAACAATCAGAACCTCAGTAGGCAGTGAGTGCCCCACCACAGACTTTGTAGTACAAAAGGAAAGGAAAGCAAGTCTGACATACACCCTAGATCTTGGAAGAACAGATTTCAAAGTGCTCCTAGAAAGGAAAGATAGGATCCCACGGTCTAAAACTCTACAGGAAAGATCAGACCAGGAGGGACGGAAAATGCTAAAGAATGGAATTCTGGAAACAAACAATTTTGAGGAAGAAAAGGGAGCATTATCTAGAACAGTGATTCTCAACCTTCCTGATGCCACAACCCTTTAATACAGCTCCTCATGTTGTGGTGACCCCCAACCATAAAATTATTTTTGTTGCTACTTCATAACTGTAATTTTGCTACTGTTATGAATCGTAATGTAAATATCTGATATGCAGGATGTATTTTCATTGTTACAAATTGAACATAACCCACAGGTTGAGAACCGCTGGTCTAGAACCTAATGTGAATGCATAAGGATCTCATCATCCAATTTATTTTTATTTTTGGTCTTTTTGGAGAGGGGAAGACAAGGCAATTGGGATTAAGTGACTTGGCCCAAGGCCACACAGCTAGTAAGTGTTAAGAATCTGAGGCTGCATTTGAACTCAGATCCTCCTGACTCCGAGCCGATCCTCTATTCACTTCGACACCTGGCTGCCCCACATCATCCAATTCAGATCAATTAACAAAAACAATTAACATCATCAATGTGTCAATACAGCCATCCTTGACTCCTGGCTCACTGTCACCTCCTATATCCAATCTGCTGCCAAGTTCTACCATTCTACCCCCATAGTTTCTCCTATATACACTCCCTTCTCTCCTCTGACTCTGCCACCATCCTACTGCAGATCCTTACCACCTCACACATAAGTGCCGATTGCTCTCCCTTCCTCAAGTCTCTCGCTATTCCAGTCCATTTTTCACTCTGCTGTCAGACTGATTTCCTAAATTTCCTAGGTCTTGACCAGGTCATCCCTCTGTTCGATAAATTTCAGCAGTTCCCTATTGCTTTGAGGATCAAAGAGAAAAGCCTCTCTTGGCATTCAGTGCCCATTATAACCTGGTCCCTCCTAACTTTCAAGTCTTCCTTCACTTTACTCCTACCACATACTTTGGAACCAGGGGACACTAGGCTCCTTGTCGTTCCTGGCACAAGATACTCCATTTCTCATCTGCAGGCATTTTTACTGATGGTCTCCCATGCATGGAATTCTCCCACTCTTCACTTTCAATCTTGGTGCTTGCCTTTAAGGCCCAGATAAAATCCTACCTTCTGCAAGAATCCTCTTTGTTTGTTTACTCATTTTCAGTTGTGTCTGACTCTTTCTGAGAGTACATTTGGGGTTTTCTTGGCAAAGATACTGGACTGGTTTGTCATTTCCTTCTCCAGTCCATTTTACAGACGAGGAAACTGATGCAACCAGGGTTCAGTGACTTGCCCAAGGTCACACAGCTAGAAAGTTTGGCCAGATTTGAACTTATGAGAATGAGTCTCCCTGACTTCAGGCCAGGTGCTTTATGCATGATGGCACCACCTTGCTGCTCCAGAAGCCTTCCTAAATCCCCTATAATGTTAGTTACTTTTCTTTGAACATTATCTTCAATTTATCCCATATACAGCTTATTTTTACACAGATGTTTGCATATTAGCTCTACTGTTAGGCTGAGTTCCTTGAGAGCAGAGACCATTTTTTTTTTGCCTCTTTGTATCCCCAGAATTTGGCACAATGCCCAGCACACAGTAGATGATTAATAAATTCTTACTGATTAGACTTCACCTGGATTTTAGGAAAGCAGTTAGCAAAATCTCTTATATTATTCTTGTGCAAAAGATGGAGAGATATGAATTAGATATGGTGGATTTAGAACTGGTTGAATGGCTAGAACCAAAGACTAGCTATACAAAGATTCTATCTCGACTTGCAAGCCCTCCAGTCGAGTATTCCATAGATCTGTGCTTGTTTTATGCCATTTAATATTTTTATCAATGTCACGAATGACCACATAGATGGGCTCCTTCTCAATTTGTAGATTACACAAAGTTGAGAGGGGCAGTTAACATAATGGATACCAGAATTGAAACTCAAAAAGATTTCACCAAGTTAGAAGACTGGACCAATTGGACCAGGAAATGACAAAGATGGAGAATCTAGACAGGAGGAGATCTCCGAGACCATCTAATCTAACTCTGTGCCACATCTTAAGAGAGACAACAATAATCTAGAAAATAGCCAGCAGATGGTAACAAAATGGTAATGGGTAAGTTTCCTTTTTTTGTGATGTTTTGTGCTCATCGTGTCCTGTTCCTTCTGACTGCCTTCTGGAAAAAAATTATTCATAATCTCAAAGCATGAAGCTTCTGTATAGTCTCCAAGGCTCTGACCTTTTTCATTTCTCAAACCTGAACCTATTTTCCAATATATTTTCATTTTCCTCTTCTGTGCTAACCTTTGCATGGATGTCTTAGAATATCAAAGTATATGCTGACTTGGTTTAGGACCAGAGGATCTTAACCTTTTCAGTGTCATGGACCGTTTTGGCAATCTGGGGAAGCCTGTGTACCCCTTCTCAGAGTACTTTCCAAAATGCATAATATAAAAATAAATGGGATTAAAAGGGAAACCAATTTTGAGAAACAATTTTTAAAAGTTCATGACCCTAGGTTAAGAATCCATAGTTTAAAGAATGTTGTCGAGTTCATTATAGAATTTCTCTAATTTTTCATACTTTGCAAGAGATCAACAGCAGATTCTTAAAGAAGAATCAAAATGGTACAGAATAGTGGAAAAGGCACCAGACTTGGAATCAAGAAGAACTGGGTTTGAATTCCACTTGCAACCATTGCTAGCTATGTGATCATCATCAATTTTTATAAACTTCCTCCGAACCTCAGTTTCTATACCTGAAAAATGGGAATGATAATAGTAATTATAGAATGTACCTCACATGATGGGAGGACCAAATGAAATATTGGGTTTAAAGTACTATATAAACATTAACTAATATTTTTATATCTGCTCTTCATGAACACTGCAAGATGAGTATTTCATTCAAGTATTCCATGTATTCCAAGTATTCCATGAAATTGTGTTTCATATTGCATGGGTGGGTGATAAAACACAAATCCATCAGCTCCTTTGCCTTTCCAAAAAGCATCCAAGAACCATCCTTACTTTTACCTGCAACTTCCTTTGTCTTCTGATGATGTCTATCATGGAATTATTGACATTGATAAGATAGAGTTCCTTTAAAAATGTCCATTTTGGGGGTTAGTGGACAAAGGTTTCAGATAGATTAATTATGATTAATGTAATGATTATGTAAATTATGTGCAATTCTTAGCACTTCTTCCATTACTTGAAAGCACAGGGCCAGGGCCATTTTTATTTCATGGATTGCAATGGACAAAGAATTCACCATTTAGTGGCCAACCTAACAGACATGAGCCCTTTTGTGCTAGGTTGGCCTTTAGGGATACTGTGGTCAAGACAATTAAATATAGTTTCCTCTTAAAAAAAGATCAAAGGTGATTACAATTGGGTTAAGACAAAACTACACAAAAACTTGGAAATTTCATAATAATTAAGGTATTTTATTTATATTTGCTTTCAAAAAACATTACCTACAAATAAAAATAAATATTACATCAAGAAATTTGTTGAAAAACATAACCTATTACATAGTACAGAGAAGCTGTTATGTTCTAGTCTATAGTGAGCTAGCCTAGGAACCAGGAAGACCTGACATCAATCTGTGCTTCTGACATACAATGGCAGTGGAATCCGGGGCAAGTCACTTAATCTCTCATGCTCTATCCAGGCAGCTCTCTGATCCTAGTCATTGCAGAGAAGGTATGGACCCACATTGGTAGAAAGAATTTCATCATTTGAAGTTTCCTCCATCATTGAAGTCACCAGCCCAGTCTCTATCCCCTGTCTCTACAAGTAACATGTAAAATTGACATTGAAGTTAATCTCATATTTCCCTAATTTGTCCTCTGTGCTCCAAATTTTAAAAAGCAATGGATTAAAGAAAAATCTTTATTATAAGATCACATGATCACAGATTTAAAACTAACTAGTGGGGATGAGGAGATATAAAAGCAAAAGTCAGTCTCAGTTAGTCAAAGTCCCTTATAGACAAGCACTTTGCTAGAGTCAACTGAATTCAACAAGCCTGACTATGTAAAGTACTGTGATGGATGACAGGATGCAGAGAGAAATATCCCAAAAATCCTGTCTCAAGTAGTTTGCAAGTCTAAGGATAAGCACAGGAATAGAAACAACGTGTGTGACAGGTGCAGGGAAGGAAAGGCAAAGAAAGGGCTATGAGAAATTGTTGGGAGAAAAGACCACTTGCACCTAGGTGAGGTGGAAGGGGAGGTGAAAAAGGGAGAGGGTGTCATGGAAGGCAGTATTATAAGGAGAGGGTGCCCAAGTTGGGTCTTGATGGAAGAAAAGGAAAGGGAACCTCAGTAGACTGAGGTTCATTCCAGTCATGGGAGAATGATATGAGCAAAGCACAAAGCAAGAGGCAAGCAGACCAAGAAATAGAAATGGAGAGAGTTGGTTTGGCTGAAACTCATGAGTATGTGAAGTGGAATATTTGCCATGCTAAAAGAGGAAGTTTCTGCTTTGTTTACAAGGCAAAGGGCAGCCACTGAAGATTTGGGGTGGGTAAGTGTTGAGATCAAAGCATGGATTAGGAAAGGGTCTAGGAAGCAGTGTGCAGGGATGGATTAGACAAAAGAGACTGGAATAAGGAAAACCAGCTAGGAGACTATGTCAAGTGAGGTAGATTATTGACTATCCCAAGTGAGTTAGGTTAAGACCAGGCAAGGAGGCCAGGGCAGCTACTGTGTGAGCAGAAAGGTGGAGGCAAGAGAAGAAGCAAGTGATCGCTAAGGCAGAGTCTATAGGATTTGGCGTATAGGGAAAGGGAAGAAGAGTCAGAGATAGCATATAGGCTAAGTAAAAGCCTGAGTATGGGGCAGCTTGGTGGCACCGTGAATGGAGCACTGGCCCTGGAATCAGGAGGACCTGAGTTCAAATTCAGCCCCAGACACTTAACACTTACACCTTGGGCAAGTCACTTAACCCCAATTGCCCTGCCCTTCCCTCTCCAAAAAGCAAAAAAAAAAAAAAGCCTGAATAATTTGGAAGATGATGCTGCTAGAATCAAAAATGAAAACGTGAGTAAGAAGAGCAGAGGTTTGGGTTTTTTGCAAGAGGGAGGGAGGATAGATGTGTTATTTGAGGGGCTAGGAGGACATGATAGTAGAGTTAATTGCAGGTAGTTAGGATTAAAGTTTGAGAAGAAAGTCATATGTAGATAAAAATTTGGAAATCCCATGTATTGAGGCAAAGAGAGGGATGGGATAATTAAGAGAAAAAGGAAGATGGCGGAGAGAAGAGGGGAAAGGGGGAAGGGCGATGGCAGCTAAGAATTGAAGCTTCAAGCACACCTTCACAATACACAATGCAAATTTATGATTCACAAAATATTGCCAGATTTAAGGAAATAAGGGTCATCTTCATTAGCACACTCATTGCATTCAAGGGAAAGTTTCTCAAGTGTTTGAAAAGTTCTCTCTTATAGGTTAAATGTTTCTCTTTCATTCTTATTGACCTATTATTGTGGTCCTTATGTGCCTCTTCCTCCTCTCCTCACAGATTATGGAATGTTAAACTTTAGTTCACCTCAATTGAAACAGGCAGAGATTCTGAATTAATGAAGTTTTAATGAATCTCTACAGAAATATCAGTCATTTTGTCAAATGAGTTAACATATATAAAGTGTTATTCAAGCCTTAAGGCACTTTATATACATAGATAATGTTACATGTAAAACACTTTCCAGCAAAGCTGGCTACCAAAAAATCATCCTATTTTTGGTGTTGACTTTCATTATAAAAAATGCAAGCTCTGGGCTCACAGGGCAGCAAAATACTCTTTGATGCAGATGGGTTTAAGATGGTCAGGTTTATAACATGGCGTATCTTTTGAGCTATGGCTCTGGGAATAGTACAATACAGTACTTTGCTGACTCCATAATCTTCCCTCTACTGCTGCTCTCTCTTTGCTGTTCAGTTATTTCAGTCACATCTGGTTCTTCATGACCCCATTTGGGTTTCCTTGGCAGACACTGGAGTGGTTCAACATTTCCTTCTCCAGAGCATTTTACAGATGAGGAAACTGAGGCAAACAGGGTTAAATGATTTGCCCAGATCACACAGATATTACAGGTCTGAGACCAGATTAGAACTCAGGAAGAGGAGACTTCCTGACTTCAGGCTGGGTACTCTATCCACTGTACCCCTTAGCTGCTCTCCCTCAGATCACATGAATTTCTCCCATGCTTGCAGATCCTATGGCTTATACAATCCCAAATTTAACTACTACAATTGTTTTTGGCCTGAATAATAAATATACCTAAAACTCATGTTTCACCAATAGATGCTACCAGATGACACAACATAACCTAATTTAAAAACCTCATTGGTTTCAGGTACTTATTATTTTTTATTTATCTTTTTTTGGGGGACTGGAGAAGAATGTTCAGACCTGAGGGGAACTCCCACTGTGGAGACTCCCTCCACGGAGACAGACTAGCAGCTCTGTAGCTTATAGGAATGGAGAGTTGCCTAGAACATCAGAAGTTAAATGATGTGTCTACTGTGTCAAGGCAGTACTTGAACCCAGGTTTTCCTAACTCCAAAGCTATGCCCCTATTCCCTACAACATGCTGCCTCTTTTGGTTTCAAGTTATATAAAACAAATTAGTTCCCTATTTTCACAATCCTGTAATGTAAATTTTATATCAAGAGCTTTATATCTATCCTTCCATCCATCCATCATCTATCTATCTATCTATCTACCTGTCTGTCTGTCTGTCTATCTATCTATCTATCTATCTATCTATCTATCTATCTATCTATCTATCTATCTATCTATCCTTCTATGGATCTATGCATTTATCTATCCTATCTACCCCTCTAACTCTCTCCTTTGATCTATGCATCTCTCTGTAGCCTTCTATCTATATATGCATCTACCTCTCTATCTATACTTTTATCTCTATATCTATTATCATTCTCTCTCTCTCTCTCTCTCTCTCTATATATATATATAATCTTTATATCATGAGCTCATTATTTACCTCTTGCTCTCTGTCTCTCCTTTGACCTA
>CM053593.1:349320198-349374528 GCA_028646575.1 Pseudocheirus occidentalis | reverse complement strand
TCTATCTATCTATCTATCTATCTATCTATCTATCTATCTATCTATCTATCTACCTACCTACCTACCTACGTATCTCTATCATCTATCTATGTATGTATCTATGTATCTATCTATTTATGTATCTATCATCTATCTATCCATCTATGTATCTATCTATCTATCTGCCTATCATCCATCCATCCATCTATCTATCTGCCTATCATCCATCCATCCATCCATCCATCTATCTATCTATCTGTCTGTCTGTCTGTCTGTCTATCCATACCTATCTGCCTATCTATATCTATTTATATCCATATCTATCTATATCAATCTATATCTCTCTACATATCTCAATCCATCTATATTCATATCTATCTTTCTATCTCTATATCCATATCTATCTACCTATTTATAACAAATGAAAACATTTAATTGATGACAGAATGATTTTCCTCTGCATTGCCTTTGGCACATTCCAAGGCATATGAAATGACTTCTAAATTACATTCATATATAGCACAAAGGAAGAGTCTCTTTAGGCTCACTTCCCCCAGCACCTTTCCAGCCCTAGACAATCACTAACTAGTCAATTTTAGGATGATGGCTCCAGAACTGGAAGGAGATTCAGAGGCCATCTAGTCTACCCCACTTGTTTTTAAAATGAGGAGAATTAGGCCCAGTGAGAGTGAGAGTCTTGGCTATGGTCACACAGGTAGTAAGTGTCAGAGTCAGGATTTGGACCCAGGTCCTTTGACTCCACAGTCCTCTACACCACACTTCTAACAGCAGAATCACCACAGTTTTTTTCAGCCCTTTCTGAAATCATTTTCTCTATTTTCACCTGTCACTTTAGAAGCCTTGCTACAACTACCAAGCTTGTAACTATCTGATATGAGCAGATTCAAAGATGAATGGAGTGGAAGGACAGAGGAGAGAAAGGGGTCCTAGTACTTGAATGTAGGATTATTTTATACCTTTTTATTTCTGGTGACCAATAAGAAGGATAGAAACCAGGAGGCCTTGTTTACTGACCAACTCATGTCAATTTGATAAGAATAGGTCACCCTAAATGGAGTGGGAATGAGTTATTTCTCACTAACCTTTTGCAAAAGTTTAAGTAAACAAAAATAAAGTCCATCCATAAATCAATATGGAAAACTGGAATTTTTGTAGGAAAGTGACAAGCTCATGAAAAATATAGAAGGCTCTTAACTGGACTTCTGATGGTTAAGATTTTAGTGGTGATTTCAAATTCATCTACAGAGTCTTCTCTAGTTAAGTTTAATAGTAGAAATAATAATGATTACAATTTCTTTGTAAACTACAGCTAGACTATACTCCTGCAATTGGAATATGCATTTTAAATGTTCCCTATACTGTTTTTCTTTTTAAATAATTAATATCTTTTTTTATACTGTCTTAATTTCCCAATATATCCATCCTTTCTCCTCTACCATGAGATCCACCCTTGGAACAAAGAATAACAAGGGAGAAAAAAGCCATTCAACAAAACTATCTAACCTTTCAGTACAGAAATATTCAATATTCTACACCCAAAGTCCCCAATTTCTGAAAAGAAGGGAAAGGGGGTACATTATCAGTGCCTAGGCATAGTACCAGGCACAACATATGTATTTGACAAATGGTTAATTAATAGGTTTTTTTGGGGAAAAAAAGTTGCATTTTTTTTTCTCTTTCCAAGTAGAAGATTAAACTATATTTTTCTTGTCAGTTCTAACTCATGAGGTGGAAAGGGTAAAGCAAACCAAGCCAGCAGTGTCTGGAAGGTCCCTCAATCCTTTAGCTCATCCAAAATGCATTTCTTTATGAAGGTAGCAAAGACCAGGAGACATGAAGAGGAAAGTCAGAGCTGATTTCCAGTTTGCTCAATGGCCCATCTCTTAATAACCATACATAGTAGTCTCATTTTATTTCTCCCCTAGGCTGTACAAGTTGATTTAGCTGGACCACAGGAGTGACGGGGTCAGTTTCTCTCAAATCCCCTTCCTTTCCCACTCAACTCCTTACGGTGGTAAAGCAGACAAAGGGAAGGGCATGGAACCAAGAGGACCTGGGTTCACATCCAACTTCTGATATGTCCTATGTGACGTGTGTAAGTCACTTAACCTCTCTCTGGGCCTCAGTTTCCTCATCTGTAAAATGGGGGAAATAAATACTTATGGTATTTGACTTTTCTGTGACTCAGTTCCTCAACTGTGAGATGGGGATAATAAATACCTATGGCACCCATTTCACAGGGTTGTTATGGGGCTCAAAAGAGATAAGCACTATAGTATATAGGTGAGTAAATCAATTATGTTACATCTTCTTTCATCTTTTATATAGTCTTTGGTTCACTGAAACTCAGATTCAGCAGGCGGATCACAAGTTCCTTAGGTCACATTCTACAACAGAAAAATTCTTGTACAAACAAAGCCAATGTAACCAAGATTAAGAGGGAAGTGGGAAACTGGGAAAGAATTTTTACAACCAGTGTCTCTGAGAAAGGCCTTATTTCTAAAATATACAGGGAATTATGTAAATTCTATAAGAATACAAGTCATTCCCCAATTGTAAATGGTCAAAGGATAAGAACAGGCAATTTTCAGAGGTAGAAGTTAAAGATATCTATAAACATATTAAAATGCTCTAAATCACTATTGATTCGAGAAATGCAAATAAAAACACCTTTGAGGTACCACATCTCACCAGTTATACTGGCTAAGATGATAAAACAGGAAATAACAAATGTTGGAGAGGATGCTGAAAAATTGGAACACTAATGCATTGTTGGTGGAGCTATGAACTGATACAACCATTCGGGAGAGCAATCTGGAACTATGCCCAAAGGCCTATAAAGAATTGCATACCCTTTGACCCAGTAATACCACTTCTGGGGTTGTATCCCAAAGAGATCACAGAAGTGGGAGGAAGACCCATATGTACAAAAATATTTATTGCAGCTCTCTTTGTGGTGGCAAAAAACTGGAAATTAAGGGGATACCCATCAATTGGGGAATGGCTAAACAAGTTGTGGTATATGAATGTAATGGAATACTATTGTGCTACAAGAAACGGGAAGGAGATAGACTTCATATTCACCTGGAAAGGCCTATACAAACTGATGCTAAGTGAGAAGAGCAGAACCAGAAAAAATTTGTACACAATGACAGACACATCATATGTGTAGACAACCAAATTTGATAAACTGGACTCTTCTCAGCAATGCACAGGTATAAGACAACTCTATAAGTCTGAGGATGGAAGGAGATACCTACACTCAGAAAAAGATCTAGAAAGACAAGAGTTTAAATGGAGACTAAAGCAATCTACATGCTATCGTTCTTTTTCATGTTTGGTTATCTTTCTTTTTTCCCATTGTTCACTCCATTGGTTACAACCCTTCTATACAACCAGACTATTGTACAATGTGAAAGTATTTGCAGATCCTATACTTGATTGCATTCTGCCATGCGGTGGGGGCTAGAGGGAGGAGAGAAAAATTGAAACTCAAGGGATTGTGGAATTGAATTTTGTAAACTAAAAGTAAATAAACAAGTCAATGATAAAAAAATTAAAAATTCTCTTTTTTAGCAATCACAGAAGCAAGGGGAGCCTGGATAGATAATGAAAGTTTTGTAAAGGCCATTTCCTAGGGCAACGTCTTACGCCAATAAAGAATAAAGACTTCTGACATTTTGTTCCTTAACTTTTCCGAGTCCCTATATCTTCATCTATAAATGAGAGGGTAAGACTAGATGATCTCTGAAGTCCTTTCTGTCTTTAGTATGAGGTCTGGGAGTCCAAGTGCTAACAAAGAAGAGGGAGTTAGAGTATCTAGGTTCTAATCCTTCATTATGTCACTAATTCACTGTGTAACTGGGTTGAGTTACACAGTTCATTTTCCTGGGCCTCAGTCTTCAACTGTAAAATGGATGTCTGTCAAAAGTATATACTTCAAACCAAGAGCTAACATTGTTTGTGATAGAAAAAGGCTAGAAGCTTCCCTTAGTAAGGGAGGTTAAAGCAAGGATGCCTTTCTTCCCATGTGAATTTACGCAGTAGTTGAAATGCTAACTGAAGCAATAAGGAAAGAGAACAAAATTAAAGGTATAAATTTTGACAATGAGAAGACAAATTTATCACTAAATAGAAATATGGAGATGTAGAACATTTAGAAAACCCGAGCAAATCCATGAGGAAAGTAAGATAACTAATAATTTCAGTAAAGTAGCAAGATAAAAAATAAATTTATAAAAACAATCAGCACATCTATGTAGCACCCACAAAAAAAGGTAAAGGAAAGATAAATTCCACTCAAAATAACTACAAAGTGCATATAATATCTTAGAGTTAACCTAACAACATGTAAAAGTTGTATAAAGGCAACCTTTAAAATATACTTTATAGAAAATGAAAGAAGATTTAAATAATGAGAGATGTCTACTGTCTATGGTTAGGTTGTGTCAATATAAAAAAACATCTCAATACTATGTGAATTAATTTACAAATTTAGTACTATAGCAATCAAATCACTGAGGTGGTACTTTTTCAAACAAACTGTTTGGAATAATAAAAGTCTAAAATTAAGGAAAATAATTAAAAAAGGTATGAATGAAGGGGGCATAATATCATTGAATCTCAAATAATATTATAATAAGTAGTAGTCATCAAAATTATTTGGTACTAGATATTTTTTTTTAAAAAGCAAAAAATAAAAACAAATGAAGGCAGCAAGTCATAGTGGACAGAGAAAGATAGGCTTTGCAGTAAGGAAGAACTGAGTTCAATTCCTATCTATCTACTTAACCTCTCAGTCTTCCCAGGTAATTTGTTAAGACTAATTGCAGAGCAGTTGCATATCTGCATCGATAGAGGGAATTTCCTTATTGGTAACTGCTCTACCCAGTGAAATCACAGGACTTGACCCTAGGTCTGAAAAAAGGTAGATCAGTGAAAAATGATTAGATAAATAAAAAAAAAGAAATAAATGAAAACAGGAGCTCAGTGTTTGATAAACACAAAACATAAGTCAATAGGGAAGGACTCATTTTCCTCTCACAAAAATTATAGGGAAAATTAGAAAACATTTTTGCAGAAATTAAATTTAGATAAATATCTTACACTAATATAGCATAGTATTCTCAAAATTGGCATGTAATTTAAATATAAAACGCCATACACCATAAAAATTACAAGGGATCAAGATAAAATACCTTTTAAAATTATGCCTGGGGTTGTATGTATGTGGGGAATTCTTAAAATGAGAGGAAGAGCATAAAAGATAATTATGATTGCACAAAATTCTACAACTTTTGTAAATAAAATCAACAGGGTAGAATTAGGATAGAAATGGTAAAGTGGGAAAATATTTGCAACTAATATCACTTATAAAAATATTATATCCAAAATATAGAGGGAATTGACACAAGACCAATTGACAATAAGACCAAGAGTCATTCAACAAAATTCAAAAGAAGCACTGAAAACTCTAAGTGATCATACATTCCAAATCACTAACTGCAAAGTGAAACAACTCTTGCGATTTCACTTCCCAACATGCATATTGGGAAAGGTGACAAAATATGGAAATAATCAGCACTACAGGGGAACTAACAATACAGGCGGACTAATGCACTGTTAATGGAGATGCAGAGTTTCCCTCATTCTGGTAAACAATTTGGCCTTATGGGGGAAAATGATTAAACTGTCCATATCCCACTACTGAGCACATGCCCCAACAAAGTCAAAGACAGAAACAAAGGTCCACAGCATAACATAATATTAACAGAAGCACTGTTTGGGAGTAGAGAAGACATGGAAGCAAAGTGAACATCCATCAATTGAGGAAAGGTTGAAAAAAACCATATGAACATAATGGAATACTATTGTACACTAAAAATAACGAATGCAAGGAATTCAGAGAAACATGGGAAGTTTTGTATGAACTGATACAAAGTGAATCCACAGAACTAGGGGAAAACATAATAACAATTATAACAACAACAGCATTTATAGAGTGCCCATTATGTGCCAGGCACTGTGCTTTACAAATATTATCTCATTTGATACTCACAACAACCATTAGAGATAGATGCTATTTTTACATGTTACTGGGGAAAAAGAAATTTTTTAAAAAGAGATGCACAAAAGAGAGAGTAAGAGACAGAGAGACAGAGAGACAGAGAGAGACAGAGACAGAGTGACAGAGACAGAGAGACAGAGACAGAGAGAGAGACAGAGACAGAGAGAAAGGAGAGAAACAGAGAAAGAGAGAGACAGAGAGAGGGAGAGAGATCATTTCACAGATGAGGAAACTGAGGCAAATAGAGGTTATCTGACCTTCCTAAGGTCATATAGTTAGTAAATACATAAGCCCAATTTTAAACTTAAGTCCTACTAATTCTAGGTCCCTTTTCCACCTATAGTGAAGGCACATAATGGATACTGTGATTTAAGCAAAAGCGCCACTAGAAGAAGGTGAAATCTTAGAAGGTGAAGTCCGTGAAGATCCAGAGGCCAATAGACAAAACGTTCCCTTTCCCCTCGGCAGAAGGGTGATGGGCTACTGGCAAAAAAAATATTGTCTGTACTGTCAGAAGCCTTCATTAGCTCATCTATTTTGTGTGATTTTTTTCCTTGGACAGAACTTGCTCTTTGGGAGCAAGGACAGGTTTATTTGTGCCTTCTTGTCCCTAGAGGCTGGCATAGCACCTGGCCCAGAACCAGTGCTTAATACTTGTTGACTGATTTGTCCTGAGGAAAGGTTCAATCTGGAGGGACCCACAGTGGAAACAGGCTGTAGAGAGAAGAGGCATCAATACAGTTTCTTGAAAAATAACAGCAAATTCAGGGGCTAGATTTGGTGACTTCTATAGTCCTTTCCACATCTGGTCTTTTGTGATTTTAAGATGAGTTAATAAGTTAACCTGTCCAAGGTTACACAGAAAACAAAACAGAACTAAATTCAGGAGAGGGAGACTATTAGACAACGCTTATACTCCAAGAGCAGTAGAGGTGTAAAGGTCCTCTGACATCAGCCCATTCAACTCCCTCATCTTAATGATGAGGAAAGTGAGCCTCAGAGAAGTGAATTGAACTGTCCCTTAACATAAATGAGAGTGAGAGGGAGGGAGAGAGGGAAGGAGGAAGAGAGGGAGAGGGAGAGAGAGAGAGAAAGAGAGGGAGAGAGAGAAAGAGAGAGACAGAGACAGAGAGGAGAGAGAGACAGAGATAGAGAGACAGAGATAGAGAGACAGACAGAGAGACAGAATTACAGAGAGAGAAAGAGAGAAACAGAAAGAGAAGAGGCAGGGAAGATAGGAGGGAGAAAGTGAAAGAAAGGAGGGAGGGGAAGAGAGAAGGAGAAAGAGAAAGAGAAAGAGAGAGAGAGAGAGAGAGAGAGAGAGAGAGAGAGAGAGAGAGAGAGAGAGAGAGAGAGAAAGCACACACCAGGACTGAAACTTAGGCATTCCATTGTCTAAGTCAGTGTTGTTTCCACTACACTGTTCTCAACTCCTTATAATTGAACCTGTCTTTCAAAGACTTTGGAGTTAAGGCAGTTCTCATGGTGTCCTTAATAACATCTACCTAGATTGATCTTGTTTACAAATGAATCTAAAGGTTTACCTGCTAGTGCCCAGTAGGCAGTGCCCAGACATTCATTCAACAAAACAAAAGACACCAGCGACATCCCTCCATTCATCACTCCCACTAGGAATCGAGATACGGCAAAGAACTCATATGAGGGAGAAAATCCATTTGCAATGGCAAACAGGATGTCAAGGGCAAAACCTAAAAAAAGCAAGGAAGAACATTCAGTCACTAAAAGGTACAACAAAATGATCTCTGATGATGATAACTTATTTTATCTGTCACTTTATGAAGAGAGTCCTTGAAAATATGAATATTCCTTACAGTCTTTGAAGTTATATCCTTTTCATACAGTTACTAAGAAAATGCTCCTGGGAAGAACAAAAACTGAAATTTTAATTATTAAGTATCAAAGGCCAGTAGTGATGAATTCTGAATTGTCTATACCAGACTAGCGTTAGTCTAATATAATGGAAAGAGAGCCCCATTTGGAAGCTAGAGACTTAGGTTTAAAATCTTACTTTTGTTTATTACCTGCATATCTCAAGAGGGTCACTTTACTCCTTTTGGGTCTCAGTCTCATTCTATATAAAACGAGATGTTTGGAGTAGATGATCTCTAAGGCCCTTTCCAGGTTTAATTTCTATGATCTTAGAATTCTTGTGAGCATAATTTAAAAGTAAACAGCTCATTCCACTGGTTCCCAGGCACAATCCCACTCCTTACAGCAACAGAATCTGGCAGAGTTCTTTGTAGCCTAAAGAGAGGCAACCTACAAGTGGGAAAATCCCGCTTAAGGATGAATGTAAAATGTCTCATTATTCCACTGGCCCCATAGGAAACTAATTTGCACAAGTCATTTCTTGAAGTTCAGTTTCCTTATCTGTACAATAAGAGGCACAATGCAACTCTGAGATTCTATGAGATCCTTAGGCTAGAATTTAGAGAAGGACAAAGATAATGTTGAACATTAAGATATTTGGTCAAGCTATGAATACCTGGCAAATACCTGAAAATACTTGGCCTATTTGTAGTTTTCCTGGCAGATACAATCAACACAAAAACTATCTAAACAGTCATTCTCAAAGAACTTAGCAGTACCATGATAAAGCAATATAGGACTTTCCATGAAACTTGGGCTTTATCAGGATTTTAATAACTTACCTGTTAGATAGACCTTCTTCCTTCCCAAACGATCCGAAAGTTGGCCAAATGATATCACTCCCACAAACACCCCGCTGAAGAAAAATGAGCTGGCTACACTCACTTTGTATGACTTGTTCGCAATTAAGAACCACTAAAAGAAGGGGGGAAAAAGAGGCCTTTAGGCCAAGGGAAAAGATGGTTGCATTGAATCAGTCATTAAAAGGCTACATGTACAATCACAGATTATACAATAGTTTTCCCCCATATATGGCCTACAATTATCCAAACTGCAGTGTAATGAGTCCATCTCAGATGCTATTCAAGGTTTAGTCAACAAAATAATGACAAGTTTTTCTTATAATGCTGTTATAAGAATATCATAGTTATTCAGTCCCACATAATGCAGTTGGCCCATTTCTCTAGTAAATGGCTTTTACAGTTCTCATCTATTTTTGGACCACAAAAAAATAAAAGGGAAAAGAGAAATCTCTATTCTCAGAGAGCCATCATTATCTAAGGCTATACTTCCTAAAGAATTGGGAAAGGACAATCTCAGGGGTGAGCAGAGAGCTGAATTTCTCCCATCACCCTTCCTGAAGGCAGCCAAATTGGTTGAGAAAGTTGACCCTTTCCTTTTGAAAGCTTCTATTTTCACAGTTGGGTTCTTTCCATCTGGCTCAAGCTCAACAACCATTCTCTCCCTGTGTCTTCCATGTCTTGCAGTATCATGCTTAGCACAGTGCCTAGCATATAGTGGGCACTTATTAAGAGCTTACTCTTTTCCAGAGAAATGGACAAATAGGCTGCCATGATCATATGTGTGGCCCTGGCTTTTCTTTGAACTTTGTGATGTTATAATTAAGAAAGGAGGTCAATAAGATTTTAAATTATGTGACATTTTACTAAAGATCAGACTCTTGGAAGTCAGACTTCCGGCAATCTCCAACCAGAAAAGGCCTGCATTCTTGAAACAGCTTTGACAAATTACCTTAATTGGAACCATGCATTTCATTGCTTAATGAAAAATAAATTGCAGGGGTGGAGGTAGGAGACCTACCATTTCTTCCATATAGGACTTCCATTGCCAATAAGGCAAATTTTGGGGAAAATATGGACAAGAATCACTCAGAATGGGCTGGCATGGATGGAGTGTGATTTGCATTGTTGGCAGACTATTCCCAAATCACTGAGACCAGGGAATCTTAGAGATTGCCCTATTCTACCTGCAGAATGAATCCCTTTCTATGACTCCTCAGACAAAGAACCATCCAACTTCTCCTTGAAGATCATCAGTAAACAGAAGCTGCCATTTCATGGAGGCAGCCTAATTCATCATTGGCTAGCACTCATTGTTAGAGGTCAGAAGAGTCATCCAGCATCTTTCCCTAATTCAGAGGTGAAGGCAAATAAAAGGTGGGCTTAACAACAGTCAGACTTGACAATTCCCAGTTATAAAGCACAGTGGGGATATGTCAGTCACTCTTCTGGGGGAGCATACTGTAGGGAAGTCACAGGCCAAGTCTTTAAAATACACAGTGTAACTTCTAGAAATTAAATAGGCATTCGCATTACGTAAATTCGCATTACGTAAATCAAAGATACACTTAAAAATACCATTTGATTGAATCCTCCTAAATTGATGTTCTAAGTTGGGAACTTCAAAAAATCATTTAAAAACTACCTGATATAAACCCAATGTACACAAGTATATTCATTAAAGGTGGAACTGCAGCCCTTTCTTCTGGGATTGTCAGCTCCTTGAGTCCCCAAGTTTTAATTTTTGCCTCTGTATCGAGCAACATGCTTTGCATATATTCTTGTGGATGTTTAATAAATCAGGGAAGCCAGGAAGCATAGTGGATAGAGTGCCAGACCTGGAGTCGGGAAGACTCATCTCCCTGAGTTCAAATCTGATCCATACATTTACTAACTGGGTGACTCTGAGAAAGTCACTTAACCCTGCTTGCCTCAGTTTCCTCATCTGTAACATGAGGTAGAGAAGAAATGGCAAACCTCTCTGGTGTCTCTGCCAAGAAAACCCCAAATGGGGTCACAAAGAGTTGGACATGATTGAGATGAGTAAACAATAAAATTTAATAAATGTTTGTTGAATTGAAATACACCAAAGCATGAGAGAGAATTAGAAAGAAGAAGAAAAGACAGAGATTTATAGAAAATTAGAACTGGAAGAGACTAGGGATAACCTTCACCATTCCCCTCTATCTGAAAGAAGGGGAAACAGGCCTAGAAAGATGAAAGAGCTTTCCCCCACCCCAAGATATTCGGCAAGTAAGCGGCAGAGCTAGGATTCTAAACATGTCTTCTAAATTCCAGGATAATTCTCTGTGCCTAATATAGCACTTTAAGGCTCATCAAACGCTTTACATATATTGTCTTAATTGATCTTCAAAACAACCTTGTGAATTATTATCCCCATGTTGTAGATGAAGGAACCAAGACTGAGAATTTAAGTGACTTGCCCAGGGTCATATAGCTAGTAAGTGTCTAAGGCAAGACTGGAACTCAAGGCTTCCTTACTCTACATCTCGCCCTGTATCCACTGTGTCTTCCGGCTGCCTGATAGCACATGATAGTGATATGAAGACATCTCCAGAGAAGTATGATTAGGATGTATCATCTGTGAATCTTAGGTTGCGACATTTCTAGAAGGCCCTGCCAAGACAGAATGGCATAAAATTCAGTCTGGTGATGTATGGTAGGTATGTTGGCAAAGGATTAGCCCTGGCAATTTTGGAGAGGTTTGGTCCCAAGGTGATGAATAGGACATGGTTTTAGTAAATTTAGTGATCCATGAACTAGATTATGGAGCGGCTGACATTAGGTATCCTCAAAATATTAGAGGAATTTGTGGAATAATGGCAGTGAAATTTTAGGTTCACCAAAAAGTAGGTATATAATCTCTTCATTTACATGGTTTGGACAATCCCAACTTCATTGATATTTCATTTCTCAATGTATATTAAGTTGTTTAGTTTCTTTTTAAGCAAACTAACCTTCCTGGTTAGCTTGGACTAACATTTGAAACAAGCAGAAATCTCAAAAAATAGTCTATAAGCTTGCTGGATTTCAAGCAAAATCTCCTTTAGGCTAAGGAAATTTGCAACAGTAATCCACAAACTATGGCTTCCTTTGAAAAGCCTCACTAATTATGGCAGACAGGAAAATGGAGGCTAGGCCACCTATAGGACCACTGACTTTTCTGAAAGACCAGAGTGTTAGAGAAGCCCAGTGGGAGTTGCCTAGTACAATTCAGCCATCCTAGAGGTGGAAAGATGATAGAATTCCTTACAGGGGCTAGATGCGTACAGCATGATTGAAAAAACTAGCAAAGACACATGGCTGTTGTCTTTATCCATTCAGCCTTTCAGCCTCCTGCCTTCTCAAAGTAGAAGGCAATGGCCTTGAAAGTACTGCTTTTGAAAAGACTGATGAAATCCAAATTGGTACTACATTCAACAACACAACCTACTCAGTCTCAGAGCTTGTTTAACTCTGCAGGATGCTAGGCTGGAATGACCAATAGCTCCTCACAAACACAACTCTGGACGATTCCCTATTGTCTCTTTCTCACTCATGTATTGGAAAAGGGCTCTGTTGCAAAGATAGAGAAAAATTCAGGCAATCTTGGCGAATTGTGGCCCCTCCATACTATACTGTACTTCCTGCAAAGATATCGGAAACTGACTTGCTACAGGAGGATCTTGCTAAAGAAGAAAATTGGGCAATCAGGGGCCTTCTGCGATGAGGGAGTCGTTGGACAGAGTATTTCAGGAACAGTTTCATGGTGATTAACTAACTTGCTCCAGCTCTGTGTAGTTGTCATTCCGAATTACCACTTAATGGGTGAAGTGTGCAGGCTATTACAATCAGTAACACAGGCATAAGGAAGCAAGGCATTAACAAAAATGAGCTTCCAAAGCAATTATAGCAGTGGATTTTTCAAATAGTTTTTATACTCTCTCTTTTGACCCTGGGGTATGGCTTAGGGAAAATATATTAATCTCAAGATAATAATCAGTCCATTTCAGTTCCACATTATCCACAATGATATTAAAGAATCCAACCTTACTCTTTTTTGGTTGCAAACATTAATTAAGCATGATAATTGTATGTCTCAGCGATGCTTGGTACTTTCTGAATGAGTCATAGCTCAGGGAATAATTTGAATACAGCAGACAGCAATTTGCTACATAAATTCACCCCAATGGCTATTAGAAGCTCATTTCAGAATAGTCAAGCCTGCCAGTTTATAGTCTCTCTAGCATACAGTATCAAGTTAATCACATCTGCATCCCTTTTTCCTTGCCTCTTCCTAAAATACTCCTTAAGAAAAATGTCTTAAGGATCTGACATGGACACAACATGAGGAAGGGTGGTTTTGATTTCTGATGACTACTTTTCATTAGTTTCATGAGTTGTTCAAACGTGTCTGACTCTCTGGAACCCCTATTTGGCATTCTTTTGGCAAAGGTACTAGAATGGTTTGCCATTTCCTTCTCCAGCTCATTTTACAGATGAGAAGACTGAGGGAAACAGGATTAAGTGACTTGCCCAGGGTCACACAGCTAGTAAGTATCTGAGACCAGTTTTGAACTAAGGAAGAGGAGACTTCTTGACTCTAGGGCCAACACTCTATAAACCATGGTGTTCCCTAGCTGCCATTTTCTTGAGTAGAACCCATTTAATTCTAGAAACCTTCTAAAGAGTCTAAACTGACACCCATTCCTTGGGGTTTCATGGTAGCTTAGCCACTGGTCCTCTGAACTTTCCTATACTTTTCACTCCTATTCAGACAAGAGAATCATTTCTAATTCCACAAACACTGCCTATGCAGCAAATGTTTCACATAACCAACGTACTTGCTAAATCTTCCTCCCCAGATACATGCCACACTGGAAGGCTCATACCCCTCACTGCAACGTATATGTTAGGGTATTAAGCTGAGCAGCTCTGTGGGGCCACAAAGACAGTTGATAGAAAACTGAGGGTAAAAAAAAAATTGATCTCAGTTTCTAATTTGAGACACAGGTTCAATGAAACACAAAGGAAAAAGACAGGTATTGGAAGAGGTGGAATGATAGCTGTGTTTCAAATGAAGAGGGAGTAGGAATGTTCCATTTGGACCCAGAGGGTAAAGCAGGAGAAGTGAGCTCAAGGTACAAAGAAACAAATTGACTGTAGATTTTAGGGAAAAACTTTCTAATGTGCAACAGCTTGGGAGGAACCCATGCTGCCCATCGGGACACTGTAGAGAGGATCACTTCAACTGCTTCCCATGTGGTGAAAGCAGGTTTTTAGGTTCATGCTGAGTTCTTCTCTCTTCCCTCTTGTTATTTCCCCATCAGATTGTAAACTCCCAGGACACAAGAGACTTCTTTGCAGCCTTCCACAACATCAAATGTAGGCACTCAATAAATGCTGAACAAATTACTCCTACTCTCTTCCCTGCCTCAGTCTGTCTGGCTCCTCTTTTGCAACAGCTAAAGGGATTGGTTAGGGATGCAGGGGTGGAGAACCTGTAGCCTCAAGGCCATAGGTGGTCCTCAAGTGTGGCCTTGAAGTTTGGGTTCAAAGGGCTGCACTTGAGGACCTAGAGGGCTACATGTAGTCTCAAGGCCATAGGTTCCCCACCCCTGATTAGGGGTGGCACAGTAGAGTGCCAGGCCTCGAGTCTGGAAGATCTGAGTTCAAATGTGACCTCAGACACTTACTAGCTGTGTGACCCTGGGTAATTCACTTAACCCTGTTTGCCTCAGTTTCCTCATCTGTAAAATGAGATGGAGAAGGAAATGACAAACCACTCCAGTTTTTTTTTTTGCAAAGAAAACCCCACATGGCCTCATGAAGAGTTGGACATGACTGAAATGACTCAATGACAAAGGAATTTGGGCAAAGTGATCCCCCGTTGAAAAGTGCTCCCTCTCAATTAGCACAGAGGATCACTGCCCATGACCTGAGGGCTTCCCACCTCCAACAAAAGCACCTTTGAAGTGAGACTTCCAGTCCTTGTCCTGTGATGCCTTGTCCATTCCTCATGTTGCCTAAGCCTAGGTCCAGTGTATCTCATGAACTTCATGTGCCATCTACTTAGATATTAGTATAATTTAATAGTGGCAGCTAGGGGAGTAGTGAATAGAGCCCTGGACCAGTTTTCTGATCTGTAAAATAAAGACAACAGGACCTGCCTCTGGATTCTTGGGGGGATCAATTGGGATAACATTTATAAACCAACTTCCAAATCTCAGAGTAGTATATAAATGCGAGCTATTATGATGATGAACATATTAAAATATAGTCATCATAGTAACACGTGGGATAAATTGTTACATATGAAAAGTATATTCAAGGAGACAAAAAACTTAAGAAAATAATTTGTCAGGCTGTGTGGCAACTTCAGTGTTCTCTCAGGTCAACTTCTGTAGGATATCTGAGTCTCTCTTTCTAGGGGAAAGAGAAAAGAACACGTTTCTGTTTCTCGATAGTCTTCTTCCATTCCTGTGCTGACACGGACAAGTTTGAAGAAGGCAAAGTTGCTATCAGTATTGGACTTGAAGATAGGAAGACCTAGTGAACGGGCCTCTATCCGGGACAGGGCAAATCACTGAATTTCTCAGCACTCTAGGCCACTCCTGCCTGAGAAGGGGCCTGCTTGCACTGGGAGAAGACATTCAACCCCAGGAACATCATGCATCCATTCTCAGTCCCTATCCCCACTCTCCAGACAGTAGCAGCACAGCTTCATTATTGATGATGGTTAGGCTGGTCCTTTGCCCTGGACCTAAAACTCAGACAGGTAAAATTCAAAGAGCAGGTGACTATGGACAAAGAAGCCAATTTATTAAGTGACCCAATGTAATCAAAGCTCAAAACAACAGTAAATCAAAATCAATAGTCAATCAAAATTAGGTTGTAGGCGCATTTATTTCTCGTGAAGTGGTTGACGTACAACCTAATTTTGTCTGTCTTTCTCAGAAGTAACTCTTTCTGGTCGACACCAACTACTCTGTTTCTTCCTTACTTTCTCATCATTTACCTCGGAGGCGATGGAGGTGAAGCTGCCACTGAAATGAACATGTTTGTGCATTTCGCTTCCATTGGCTGTCAGGAACCATTCCCCAAAGGCTTGGTCTTCGGTCCTTGACTGGTTGCTATGGCTTTGATTAGGCAAAAGCTCTGCCAGGTCCCAGTGGTAGGAAGGCGTTGCCCCAACCAGTGCAATGAGGATTGCCTCCGTGGCAACATAAAGCTAGCAATACAAAGGCACAAAATTAAAACATCCCATGAAATCCCATTTCTCATCTACCTTAAAAATCTCACTCTCATGAATTTACAGTCCTCCTTGGATGCATTTTCCTGGCCAATGCAGTTAGTGATACTGCATAATTATAACAACACCATCATCCCCTCATGGATTTTGCATTTCATAGTTTTTCAGAGGACTTCATGGAAATATTGATTTATTTGAGCTTCATGGAGGGCCAGGAAGCTGAGCAGGGAAGGCACTCTTACCTCACCACCATCTTACAAATCTCTAGTTCCCTCTAAAACAAGCAAGGTGGCATAATCAACAGAAGGCTGGCTTTTGAGGCAGGAAAGTTTGAATTTGCAAGGCTATCTCTTCCAAGCCTGTTATTTCTTTTTAGATACTAGGCCTAAAAATAAGATGCCCCAAATTCAGATAAAATGCCAGTAGGTGGCCACTCTTAGCTGGGCTACAGTCTCAAGTTTCAAACAGTTACGTTTCTCATATAAATAGCTAACTTTAGTCCCAGAGAATGGAACAGTTTCCTGTTCCTTTTTAAAAATTAAAAAACCCTATAACTTTGTTAAATACAGCTAACACATTTACTAGATTTATTCATTATTATATTTAAATATGCTATACAATATTTAGAATAAGATTTAAAGAAATTCAAATATCTAAGTATATCTACATTCTCAGATCATCAACCTTTAACTGTTTGTTATCAATTACTGCTTAATCTATTCCTTGTTTTCCTCTTGGCTTAGGAAGATTTAATTTACCTTAGATCTTTTCTTTTCTTTCTTCCTTTTACTTTAGATCTTTCCTGAATTCTTTCAGACTTGCTAGAGCTTATCCTCAGTTCCAATAACCCTATGTCATGTTTGCCAAATTCCACGCTTACTTTTTTCTGCTGCCAATTCCCACTTCGCTTTAGCAAGAAGAACCTATTTTCTCTTTATTAGGGGAGAAAGTCTTGTATGACCTTCTAATTTTCAGCTCTCCATCTGCTCTTGACAATCTGGCCCACATTTATCTTCCCAGCCTCTTTTTACACATCATTCGCCATCACAAACTGTATGGTCCAAGTGCATAAGTTTTCTAACCATAACTTAACAATGCTTTGCATCTCCCAGCTTCATAGCTTGGCTTTGGGGGTCCCTCCGGACTGGGGGTGCACTCTTACCTCACCACCATCTTACAAATCTCTAGTTCCCTCTAAAACAAGCAAGGTGGCATAATCAACAGAAGGCTGGCTTTTGAGGCAGGAAAAAGTGGGTTTAAATACCACCTCTCTGACCTGGACTGACCCTGGGTAAGTCACCTGATGTCCTAGTGTCCTAGTCAACTTTCTAAGACCAGAAGTGGAGGTGAAGGTACCAACCTGAATCAATGGAAGGAGTTTCCTATTCCAAGAGTTAATTACACCAATGAACTTACAGGTGTATTGTCTTCTATCTTTTTCATTCAATGAGATAGTTAGGTGGTGCAGCGGACAGTCAGAAAGACCTGAGCGCAAATCCAGCCTCAGACACTTACTAGCTATATGACTCTGGGCACGTCGACTAATCTGTTTGCTTCAGTTTCCTCAAATATAAAATGGGGTTAATAACATCAACTATGTAGAGTTGTGAGGATCAAATGGCATAATCGTAAAGCATTTATCACAGTCCCTGGCACACACTAGGTGCTCTATAAATGCTTATTCCCTTTCCTTTCTTTTCAAACTCAACTGCAACGCCACCTTCTACATGAAGACTGTGTTCAGAGTCCTCCCGCCTGTTAGCGCACCCCCCTCCAAAAACTGGCTTCTGTCTTTTGTGCATATACCAGCACATGTACATTTATCTCCCCGCTTACGAAGAAGTTCCCTGAAGGAAGGGACTGATTTGGTCTCGTCTTTGTATCCCTGACACTTGATGATGACGACAACCACCACCACCATAATGGCTGGCATTCAGATAGGACCTATTACATGCCATGTGCTGCACTAAGTGCCTTACAATTGTCATCCTGTTTGGTCCTCATGATGACCCTGAGGCAGGTGCTATTATTATTCTCATTTTACAGATGAGGGAACTATGGTAGACAGAGGTTAAGTGACTTACCCAGGGTCACACAGGTGTCTTAGACTAGATTTGAACTTGTGTCTTCCTGACTCTAGGCCCAGCACTCTGTCTTCTGTGCCCCCTAGCGTCTCTGATACAGTACTTGGTATACCATAGGCACTTAATAAATGCTTATTGACTGATTCTCTTTTCTGTGGGCTGCAGAGAAGGAAAATACAGAGCAGCAATTTACAAGTTTTTGTGAACACCCAGTTTTCACCTCACTACATTCATGAAAAATGTGTTTTGCTGCTGCATCACTAAGACATGTCTTCAGATCACTTCTCTGGGGTGTACATCCAATTTTATTCCCGTCATCAGTGGTTCTCTCAATGGGCTCTCAGCATACATAGGCTCAGACTGCATTGAGATCTCCATACCTGGATGAAGCTATGTCTTTGCTCATAGAACTCGTCCCTTCCAAACATTTTTCAACAGTATTATTGGACACTGTGAGACACAGCAGACCAACAAGGTAATAAGCATTTATAAAGTACTTATTATATGGGCCAGGCCCTGTGCAGCCTTGGAAATACAAGCAGAAGGGCAGTCCCTGCCCTCAAGGAGCTTACATTCTATTGGTGGAGGACAAAACATAAAAGAATGAAGAAAACCTATAGGGGTATGGTAGAGAAAGGCAGGGAGCCAGAGGTAAAACCTGGAGAGGAATGAAGACGTGGTGGACTAGGCATGTTCCTTAAAATGGGGAAGAACTAGTCAATCTGAGGATGAGAAAGAGGGAAAGAACAGGTATTTATTAGGCACCTACTACATGACAGGCGCTTGCTAAGTGCTTTACAAATATCATCTCATTTGAGGAAGAGGCTTCAGGAGGGGAGGGTATTTCTACTATGAGAATTCCAAGAGTGGAGTGAAGCTGCAGGGTGAAGAAGTTTCTGAGTCATGGGAGAGAAAAGAGGGAGAGTTAGGAGCACAGCCTGGAGGAGAATTAATTTGGAATCAAAGAATACTGTATTTCTGCAATATACTGCAATGTGTGACCATAACCAAATCACCTTCTCTTCTCTGCTCCTCAGTTTCCTAGGGTTGAAAATGAGGAGGCAAAATTGATCTTTCAGGTCTTTGTCACCTGTAAATCCTGTGATCCTATGGAAGTTTTAAACTAGTGGTTGGTTATTAACTTTTTACTGTGTCATGGATTCCTTTGGATGTTTACCAAACACTCCAACTTTCAGCTCCAGGCATTTTCTGTGGCTTTCCCCTCTACCTTTCTTTGCTCTGACCATCAATCTCCTTGACGTTTTAAGTCCCACTAAAACACCACTTTCTACAGGAAGCTTTCCCCAAACACTCTTAATTCCAGCACCTCTTTTAATATTTCCTATTTATTCTGGATATAGCTTGTTTTGTATATATCTGTTTGCATATAGTTAGTAGACTGTAAACTTCTTGAGGGCAGGGTGGAGTTTTTTTGCCACTTATTGTGTACCTGGCATATGGTAAGTGCTTAATAAATGTTTATGATGGATTGATGAAGCCTATGGACAGGCTTTCAGAATGTTTAATAACTGAAGGAAATGGGGGCGGCTAGTTGGAACGCTGAATAGAGCACTGGCCCTGGAGTCAGGAAGACCTGAATTCAAATCCAGCCTCAGCCTCTTAATACTTACTAGCTGTGTGACCTTGGGCAAGTCACTTAACCCCAATTTCCCTGTCTTCCCATTTCCAAAAAGAAAAAAAAATGGAAGGAAATATTTTAATTAAAATAAAGATGGGATGTTTTTCCTTATCCAAGGTTAAGGATAGACCCCCCTGAAATCTTTCTAGCAGACTCAGGTTAAGAATCCTTGCTTTATAAAGAATTATAATGGGATTTCTGCACAGTAAATATTATCCTAATTTTAATGTTGAAAAGAGAGATAACATGGGCTATAAAAATGTGCAACATCTTTTGGCCCTGCAAATACCACTTCTAGGGCTGTATACCAAAGAAATCATACAAATGGGAAAAGCACCCACACGTACAAAAATATTTACAGCAGCTCTTTTTGTGGTGGCAAAGAACTGGAAATTGAGGGAATACCCATCAATTGGGGAATATATGAACAAATTATGGTATATGAACATACTATTGTGCTATAAGAAATGATGAGCAGGCAGACTTCAGAAAAACTGGAATCATGAGTCGTTTGGAGTTTTCTTATAACCTTATATTATTGAGAGGAGCCCAGTCTACCAAAGTTAGTTGTCACACATACATTGTGTCTGTGATTTTGTACAGATTTCTCAAGGTTCTGCTCTTCTCTCTTAGCATCAGTTTATATGTCTCTCCAGGTAATTATGAAGTCCGTCTGCTCCTCATTTCTTATAGTACAGTAGTATTCCATTACATTGATATACCACAACTTGTTCAGCCATTCCCCAGTTGATGGGCATCCCCCTGATTTCCAGTTCTTTGCCACCACAAAAAGAGATACTATAAATATTTTTGGGGTCCTCCTCCCACTTTTCTTATCTCTTTGGGATATAACCCTAGAAGTGGTATTGCTGGGTCAAAGGGTACACACTTATTTATAGCCCTTTGGGCATAGTTCCAGATTGCTCTCCAGAATGGTTGGATCAGTTCACAACTCCACCAACAGTGCATCAGTGTTCCAATATTTCCACATCCTCTCCAGCATTTATCATTTTCTTGTTTTGTCATCTTAGTCAATCTGGCTGGTGAGATGTAGTACCTCAGAAGTGTTTTGATTTTCATTTCTCTTATCAATAGTGACTTAGAGCATTTTTCATATGCTTATAGATATCTTTAATTTCATCTTCCGAGAACTGCCTGTTCATATCCTTTGACCACTTATCAATTGGGAAGTGGCTTGTATTCTTATAGATTTGACTCAATTCTTTGTATATTTTAGAAATGAGGCCTTTATCAGAGAGACTGGTTGTAAAAATTCATTCCCAATTTTCTACTTCCCTCTTAATCTTGGTTACATTGGCTTTATTTGCACAGAAACTTTTCAATTTAATGTAATCAAAATTATCCATTTTGTATTTTATAATACTCCCTAACTCTTGCTTCATCATAAAATCTTCCCCCCTCCATAGATCTGAAGGGTAAACTATACCTTGCTCTCCCAAACTGCTTACAGTATCAGTCTTTATACCTAAATTGTGCACCCTTTCTGACTTTATTTTGACATAGTGTTAGACATTAGCTTATGCCCAATTTCTGCCATACGATGTTCCAGTTTTCCCAGCAGTTTTTGTCAAATAGTGGGTTCTTATCTCCAAAACTGGGGTCTTTGCATTTATCAAATAGTAGATTGCTATAGGCATTGGCTGCTGAGTCTTGTGTACCCAATCTACTCCACTGATCCACTACTCTATTCCTCAGCCAGTACCAAGTAGCTTTGATGACTGCTGCTTTATAACAGAGATTAAAATCTGGTGTGGCTAGGCCACCTTCCCTAGCATTTCTTTTCATTAATTGCCTTGATATTCTGGACCTTTTGTTCTTCCAAATGAATTTTGCTACTATATTTTCTATCTCTATAAAGTAAATTTTTGGTAGATTGATTGGTATGGCACTAAATATATAATTCAATTTAGGTAAAATTGTGATTTTTATTATATTAGCTCAACCCAGCCATGAGCAACTGATGCTTTTCTAATTGGTTAGATCTGACTTTATTTGTGTGAAAAGTGTTTTGTAATTGTGTTCATATAGGTCCTGGCAGGTAGATTCCCAAATACTTTATAATGTCTACAGTAACTTTAAATGGGGTTTCTCTTTCTATCTCTTGCTGTTGGATTTTCTTAGAGATATATAGAAATGCCGAGGATTTATGTGGGTTTATTTTATATCCTGCAACTTTGCCAAATTTATTTATTATCTTAAGTAGTTTTTACTTGATTCTCTAGGATTCTCTAAGTATATAATCATATGATCTGTAAAGAGTGATAAACTTAGTCTCTTCTTTGCCTAATTTGATTTCTTCAATTTCTTTTTCTCCTTTTGTTGCTACTGTTAACATTTCTAGTACCAAATTGAATAAGAGTGGTGATAGTGAACATCCTTGTTTCACCCCTGATCTTAATGGAAATGCTTCTAGCTTATCCTCATTACATATAATACTTGCTGATGGTTTTATATAGATGCTACTTATTATTTTAAGGAAGACTTCATTTATTCCTATACTTTCTAGTGTTTTTAATAGGAATGGGTGTTGTATTTTGTCAAAAGCTTTTTCTGCATCTACTGAGAAAATCATGTGGTTTCTGCTAGTTTTGTTCTTGATGTGATCTATTATACTTATAGTTTTCCTAATATTGAACCACCCTTTCATTCTTGGAATAAATCCTACCTCATCAAAGTGCATTATTCTCATGATAAATTGCTGTAGTCTTTTTGCTAATATTTTATTTAGATTTTTTGCATCTATATTCATGAGGGAAATTGGTCTATAATTTTCTTTCTCTGTTTTGTCTCTTCCCAAGTTAGGTATTAGTACCATATTTGTGTCATAAAAAGAATTTGGCAGGACTCCTTCTCCAATTTTCCCAAATAGTCTGTAAAGTATTAGAATCAATTGTTCTTTAAATGTTTGGTAGAATTCACTAGTAAATCCATCTGGCCCTGGAGACTTTTTTCCTAGGTAGTTCATTGATGGCTTGTTCAATTTTTTTCTAAGATGGGGTTAAGTAGTTTACTTCCTCTTCAGTTAATCTAGGGAATTTATATTTTTGTAACTATTTATCCACTTCACTAAGATTGTCAAATTTATGTGCATACAACTGGACAAAATAATTCCTAATTATTGTCTTAATTTCCTCTTTATTGGAGGTAGATTTACCCTTTTCATTTTTGATACTCATAATTTGGTTTTCTTCTTTCTTTTTTATCATATTGACTAAAGGTCTATCAATATTATTATTTTTTCATAAAGCCAGCTCTTAAGTTTTATTTATTAATTCAATAGTTTTCTTAAATTCAATTTTATTCATCTCTCTTTTGGTTCTCATTATTTCTAATTTGGTATCTAAATGAGAATTTTTCAATTTGTTCTTTTTCTAGATTTTTCAGGAGCATTCCCAATTTATTGACCTCTATTTTCTCTATTTTATTTACGTATGGATTCAGGGATATAAAACTTCCCCTAAGAACTACTTTTGCTTCATCCTACAAGTTTTGATATGATGTCTCATTATTATCATTCTCTTGAATGAAGTTACTGATTGTTTCTATAATTTCTTGTTTGACCCACTCATTCTTTAGGATTAAGTTATTTCGTTTCCAATTAACTTTTAGAATATCCTTCCACGGCCCCTTATGACATATAATTTTTATTGCATCATGATCTGAGAAGGAGGTTCTAAGACAACTCCAAAGAGCTCATGAACAAAATGCTATCCACGCAGAATTACAGTCTGAACACAGACCAAAGCATACTATTTGCTCTCTCCTTTCTGTTTGTGCTTTTTTTGTTTCGTTTCTTCTTTCTTATAGTCCATTCCATTGGTTATAATTCTTCTTTGCAACATGACCAACGTGAAAATATGTTTAATGTGAGTATATAAGTAGAGATTTTATCAGACTGCATGCAGTCTTGAGGAAGGGAGAGGGGAGGGGCAGGGAGAAAATTTGGAACTCAAAAGCTCATGGAACTGAATAACGTAAACTAAAAATAAATAAATAATTTTTTAAGAAAAGAGGGTTACAAAAAAGTGATACCGGCAGCAGGGCCAGAATTAAAAAATGGGGCTTCAGGATCCATGCTCTAAATACATTCCACAAAACCAGGTATATCAACTATTTTTAGCCATTTTTAAAAAGCTTAGCCAGAACATATGAACTATTAGTCTACGAATGCCAAACTCTGGACGGTGTTTGAGTTCACTTGGCTCTAAGAAAAGACGTTCTTTGTCATGAAGCTAATGAAATGGAAATTCATCCAGCTTGTTCAATATGACTTTCTGATCAGATGGTCCACTTGATAAAAACCTGATTGCGTCTGAAATTCACCATGTGTCCTGCTATCTAAAGGATAAAAAGTCTATTTTACATGGCAATGGTCCAACTGTTAAGTGGAAAATGTTTTTTAAGACAAAGGAAGAGTTGTTTGTCATACTAAGAGAATAAAACTGCAGAGAATAAAAAAGGGAAAAATGTCATGACATGATAAGTAGAATAACATAAGGCTAATGTTAACCATGGCAAGTAGTACTTTCATATTTAGCAGTAAATCTAGAGGAATGAAAAGCTGATATAGGTCACTCCATGGCAATTAATTTATTACAAAGGAAAAAGAAAACAGCTTCCCTCCATCCTGATGTTACAATATAGGAGGAAGCCATTTCACTGAAATGCACAAGAATCAGAAATTACAAGTACAGCAAGATCATATACAATCAATCAATCAACAAATATTTATTAAATACCTACTATGTGACAGGCACTAAAGATACAAAGACAAAAATTATCCAATGCCTTCCCTTGAGGAGCTTACATTCTATCACTGAAAATACATACACATAGAGGAAGACACAAAGTCAGCATAAGCAAAGTAAACGTAACAAAATTTTTGGTAGGAGAATATTACTAGCTAGGGGAATCAGGAAAGACCTCATGGAGGAGGTGGCATGAGATTGTAGTTTTGTATTTTTCCTTTGTTCTTGAAGAGGACCATGGCATCAGGGAAATGATGACATGACTTGCAACTGACTAAGTTGAGTGAGGGAGGACTGTGCAAGGTCACCAACCTCACTTTTTCTTCCAGAGCCATCTGGATCCAGTGACCAGATATTCATCAGGATGAGTAGATATGACTCAAGATGCAATGGGAGGCCCTGGCCCTTTTAGACTAAGACCTTTTCAGGTTCTCACTTTGAGTGAGACCCATTCAGTGACTAGGCCTCTTTAAGAAGTGAGTTAAGAGGGGCAGGGCAGCTAGGTGGCACTGCAAATGGAGCACGAGCCCTAGAGTCAGGAGGACCTGAATTCAAATCCAACCTCAGACACTTAATACTTGCTAGCTGTGTGATCTTGGGCAAGTCACTTTACCCCAATTGCCCTGCCTTCCCCCCTCCAAAAGGTTTAAAAAAAAGTGAGTTAAGGGATGATCCCATTAAAAAAAAAGGCAAACTGGGATGGGAAGATTCTCAGAAGTGCTAATCCAAAGAGAAACAGTTACTATTAACATTCACTCTGAGTCAGGAGGGTCCAAAATATAGCTATTAAGTGGTACTTGGGCAGGGACCTACTGTGGTCCAATCTATGAGCTTCAGAATGAAATGGGTTTAAGGTTTGGTCTTTGAGGGAAGAAGGAAGGAAGGAAAGAAAGGAAGAGGAAGGAAGGAAAGAAAGGAAGAGGAAGGAAGGAGGAAAGACAGGATAGATAACTAGTCAAAGGTTACAAAGAGTTTAAAAAAAGAAATGCAAATTACTAATTATAATCTAAAATTGCACAAAATCACTAATAAACAGAAAAATGTACAATGTGAAGCAATCCAAGGTATCCTCTCACAACAATAAATTAATATAATGAAATGTGAAAATTGTATGTGGAAGGGCTATGAAAAGACAGGCTTTTCCTTTTCCTGATAGTGCATCTGTGAAATGGTTCAATTATTTGGGGAAACTATACGGAATCATTAAAGAAAAGTCACTCCGTTTTCCATAATCTTTGACTCAAAGATCCTACGGAAACCACACATTTTAGAAAGACAGGACGGAACCAGAATGCATTCCAGGCAAGGGGAAAAATACGTTGTTGCAAATGAAAGGAAAGAGGAAATATATTATATACAATATTTTATATTGTATACTGTAACAATGAACAAAACTAGTTTGGTTGAGCCCAAGAAAGGGAAAGACCAATATTAATGAGGTTAGAAATCTAAGTTGGAGCTCATGGTAAAATACTTTAAATGTAAAGTCACTTTTAAAGTAACTTTTAAATGTAAATATTGCAAGCTCCTTGAGGGAAGGAACTGTCTTTTTATTAGCTATATTCCTAGCACTTATCACAGCACCTGGAACATAGTAGGTGGTTAATAAGTGTTTATTGGATTGGACTAGATTGGAAGCATCTAAAAGCTGAATTTATATTTGATCCTACTGGTCAGAGGAAGGTACTGGAATTTATTGAAAGGGAGAATGTCATGGTTAGACCTGTGACTTAGACACAGGCAGACTTAGGCACTTAGACTCTGGCAGTTGTGTGTATGATGTGTGTGGGTTAGAGAGGGAATGTAAGGCAATGCCACCAATTAAAAAGTGATTGCAATAGTCTAGGCAAGATGTCTTAAAAGACTGACCTTAGCAGGCTAGCAGTCCTGTGAACAGAGAAAAAGAAGATCTGAGGGAATATTCAATGTATAAAAACAGAACTGACAGAACTTAGGTGACTGACTGGGAATGAGGAGAAGGTGAGGGAGAATGAAGACAGGACGATGACTTTGCGGTTGTGAACCTGGGTGACTGGAAGAAGAGTGGCCCCTCTGACAGGAGCAGGAAAGTCCAGAAGCAGGGACTGTAAGGGAACAGATAATAAGCTCTGTTTTGGACATGTGTTTGAGATGTCTAAGGGAAACCTAGTTTGAGATGTCCTAAGCCATCTGGTGATGTGTGTGTATGAGAGAAAGAAGGAGAGGGGGAAGAGGGAGAGAGGGCATGGGAATAGGGAGAGAGGGCATAGGAAGAGGAAGAGACAGAGAGAGATAGAAAGAGAGACAGACAGAGAGACAGAGAGAGACAAAGAGAGATACCCAGGGCGGAGGCTGGGGCCGGGTGAGGGAGTGGAGAGGGGAATACTCACAGTTAGAGGGAGATGTATGATGATCCAACAAAGGAGATTGTGATGAAATCGGACAGCTATGAGAAGAACCAGGAGAGGGTCCCAATAGTGTCAAATGCTGCAGATCCCTCAGGAAAGATGAAGTATGAGAAAAGTCAGAGGATCTGACCTTAAGAGGTCACTGATAATTTGGGAGAGAGATGCAATTACAAAGCAATTTCCACATGTTTAGCATATTCAGATCTTAACTACAATCTCATACATCGGAGGTGCGATCTAAATGTTTCCTAACTTTAACTTAATCTGCTGAAAGTCAACAGAAGGCAGGGAGGGAGGAAGAAGAGAAAACAGAAGGAAGGGGCTCAAGGACAAATATGTTGGGTGAGGAGTGTGCTGGGAAAGAGGTTTTCTCAGGAGGTATAAGATGGGAAACTAGAACAGGCATCCTTCATCTCAGTAGAGTCAATTAGCCACCAATGTCTTTCTTTATCTGCTAACCAAAAGGGTTAGATTATATGGCCTCTGAGTCTTTTACAGAGAACTCACATGTGGCAAGTGTTTACATGTTGGTCAGAAGAAGACACACAAGGACACTCTCAAAGTCTCTCTGAAGAACTCTGGAATTGATTGTGAGGCATGGGAGACACTGGCATAGGACTGACCAGCATGGCATGCCCACATCAGAGAGGGTGCTATGCTCTACAAGTGAAGCAGAATTGCAGCGGCTCAAAAGACATGTGAGATGCACAAATGTAGAACCATCCCCACTCTAAATGTTCATGTGGACTATTTGTGCCTGACAGGTGGTAGAGCCTTCAGCGATTATATTGGTTCTATCAGTCAAAGTCAGATGTACTATACATTGACTCCAACATAGCGATATCATGTTGGTCCCCTTCAAGAATGAAAGATAACAGCCTAACCCAAAGAGTTGGACTATATATCCTCTGAGATTCTTTTTGAACTGTAAATCCATGATCCTATGTTGTTTTGAAAAGAGACAGGAAGAGGAGGAAGATGGCAGTAGAGTCCCGCGTCACTCAGGAGGAAATTAAGAAGGAACCGGAAAAGCCCATTGACCGGGAGAAGACGTGCCCGCTGCTTCTGCAGGTCTTCACCACTAATAATGGCCGACACCACCGAGTGGAAGAGTTCTCCCGAGGAAACGTGCCTTCAAGTGAGCTGCAGATCTATACCTGGATGGATGCAACCTTGAAAGAATTGACTAGTTTAGTAAAAGAGGTCTACCCAGAAGCTCGAAAGAAGGGTACACACTTCAATTTTGCCATTGTTTTACAGATCTTAAAAGACCTGGTTATCAAGTGAAAGAGATTGGCAGTACTATGTCTGGCAGAAAGGGGACTGATGACTCCATGACCCTACAGTCTCAGAAGTTCCAAATAGGAGATTATTTGGATATAGCAATTACTCCTCCAAATCGGGCACCACCTCCCTCAGGGTGCATGAGACCATATTAAACTTTGCTTAATCTTTAAAAAAAAAAAAAAAGAAAAGAAAAGAGACAGGAAGATGTGGTGCCCAAAAAGAGTATTTTATTAAGTGGTTCCCTCTCTCCCTCAGTCTGTGAGATTCAAATTCAGTCAGTCAACTAACATTTATTAAGAGCCTACTATGTGCCAAGTACTTTACTACAAACACTGAAGATACCAGGAAAAAGAAAAGTTAGTCTCTGTTCTCAGTGAACTTAAAGTCTACCTTGTCCCCAGGAAATGAATAAGTTAGTTACCTTTTTTCTCCTTTTGACACAGGAAAAGGTATATCCTGAAGTCCAATACTTACATCCGGTTTAACTGGCTGTGCTCTACCTCAACTGATATTCCTAAATCTTAGTGAAGCTTAGGTATCTTCAGATCTTTCTGAATCACAGTGGAAGAGGCAGGTCCTAGGAGAGGGGTAGAGGGAAGTCTTAGGAGAGTGAGGGGTTGGAAGAGAGAGGAAAAAAAGATCCAAACCTGAGTATACTATAGGGATCCATTAAGACTTCAATGATCTAACCTAGCTTTATAGTTTTAAAGTGAAGGAAGGGATATTAGGGGCCATCTAATCCAATTCCCTCCTTTTACAGATGATGAAGCTAGGGCCCAAAGAACAAGCCCAACAGACTTGCTCGAGATCATTCTGGTAATAAGCAGTACAGCCATGATTATTCTATTGTTGTGACATCTGCAGTGAAATAAATAGTATCAATGGGCTTTATCAAACCCATTACAATGAGGGGGTATTAGTACAGGTCAGAGCGAAGTACCCATTGGCCCAAGAATTTTGGCAGTATATGACCCTTCTGATTCTTGTCCATCAGACAGACAACCATAGGAAAAGGTAAATGAATAAAGACTAGATAATAAACATAGCTAAATTCCCCATCCCATCCCCCATTAAAAATGCCATTCACAGGCAACTATGTCATTATCAAAAGTAAAGGAAATAGAAAAGAAACAGAACAGACAATCAAAAAATAGCAAGTAATTTGACCAATTCTGGGCTTTGAAATACACTGTATAGTGTATGTGTGTGTGTGTGTGTGTGCGCGTGTGTGTGCAATAGTGCCTCTTAATTGTTTTAATTAAGATAATATGAAACATATTAGACTCTTCCCCAGTGCTAGCAAGATGGCAGCCTGAACAAAGCACAGTGAATAGGTAAGAAAGGTGAGATGGGGAGACAGATTGGTATTAAAAACTTGCTGTGAAGAGCAGAGTTGATAGAGGACACAGTCTAATGTTACTAAAGAAATACCAGACTGGAAGTTAAGAGGCTTGGTTCTTGGTTTCTGGCTCTGCTTCAATAACTATGAGACTTTAATCAAGTCATTTCATCTTTTGGGCTTTAGTTTAATTACCTGGAAAACGAAGGAGCTAGATTCTATGATCTCTCCTCTCTTCTGAACTAACTATATGTGTGTGTGTGTGTAATTATATATAGATAGATAGATATAGATATAGATATAGATAGATAGATATAGATATAGATATAGATATAGATATAGATAGATAGATATTTGTATGTGAATCTTCCTAAACAAATTCAAACATAAGAAAGGAAAAAGAACACTATCTATATATTACGTGCTAACAAGTATTTCTACCCATGAGGGTTCTGAAATGATAAAACATTGTAAACCCAAAGGAAATTTACTACTTTAAATTGAAAAAAAATACTTCTTTAAGAAATTAAAGGCAACACTGGGAAGTGGTTAGAAAGCAGAGTTTTGAGTCAGAAGCTACTGCCTTCAGGTCTTGCCTCTGACAGTGCTTTGTGACCTTGGGCAAATCCCTTAATATTTCAGCACCCCAGGCAACATTCTTAAGAGTATATTTGTATTGGTGTAGAACAGGTGCTGATCCATATGGCCAAAGGGAATTTCTTCCCCCTGCCAATATAATTACAAATCTGGTTGGTTCAGGAAAAAAGGAAGAAATAAAGCATATTGTTACTACTAGGACATCTTCTATGTTAGTTTTACAGATGCATTAAAAATATATGTGGGAAAAATTTTATATCAAATTTCTCAGATAAAGGTTAGATATCTAAGATACATAGAGGAGAAATGCAAGTCAAAGCAACCTTGAGGCTTCTCCTAACACCTAGAAAATTGGTAAAGATAACAAAAGATGAGAATAATCAGTATTGGAAAGGTTACTGAAAGGCATACTATTGCATTGTTGGTGGACTGTGAATTAGTATACCATTCTGGAAAGCAACTTGCAGTTATATAAATAAAATGATTAAGATTTCCATGCCCTTTAACCCAAAGATTCCTAGGCATCTATCTAAAGAGTTCATTGATAAGAAGAATGGTTTTATATATATATATATATATATATATATACATATACATACATAGCAGCCCTTTTCAGGTTTGTAAAAAAGTGGAAACAAACAGTTCCTCATTGATTGGATGACTAAATAAATTGTGTTATATGAGTGTAATAAAAGTGTACTATGCCATAAGAAAAGAATATGATGAATTCAGAGAAGCATGGAAAAATTTACTGATGAACTAATGCAAAACTGAAGAAAACAGAATCCAAGAAAACACACAACTATAACATTGTATATAGAAAGAAGAGCCACCCTAAAACATTGGAAAGCACAGTTCCATTCACTTAAATAATGTTTGTTGGCTTGAAAATTAATGTTGCAAAACTATAAAATAAATAAGACAAAAATGACACTTTCCCCTATTCTTTTGCAGAGTTGTGTATGTGTGTGGGGAGATAAGGGGTAGAGTGGGGGGCTATGGATGTGAAATACTGCATACATTGTTACATTTTTTTCAACGTATTAATCATTTGTTGAATTCTTTTGGATGTAAGTGGGAGGGGGATAGAGAAAAATTATAGCAATATAAACACAAAAGACATAAAAATTATTTTTTAAAGTGTATTTTCAGGGTGGCTAGGTGGTACAAGTGAATAGAGCACCGGCCCTGGAGTCTGGAGGACCTGAGTTCAAATCTGACCTCAGACACTTAACACTTACTGTGTGACCTTGGGTAAGTCACTTAACTCCAATTGCCCTGTCTTTCCCCTTCCAAAAAAAGCAAAAAAAAATGTATTTTCTCTTTGCTCATTCTTACTGCCACTTGCACCTGGTTGAGGGAATACCCATTACTAATTATCATATCCCCAATCTTCAGAAATACCTCAAGATTTCGTGCAAAACAACACAAATCGTGAAAAATAAATTAAAAGTAACTGGATACAAGAGGTAAGGAGAGGGCAATATTAACATATAAGGTTATTCTCTTTTTCCAAACCTGGTGGAGTGTATTATCCATCCGTTTTTACTTTCTTTACCAGTACAGCTAATGATGTTTTCTAAATTACTCATGGAGGGTGCCAAGCACAGCAGGACCCCAAATCAACCAGCAGGACCAAAATGTTAATGAATCTTGGCTAAACGACAGAGTAGCTAGGGGAAGGTGAGTTCCCCACATGTGTACTCAACCATAGTCTCCATCTTTAATTTGGCCACATTTACAGAGAACTGGAAGAACAGTTATATGAGCGAAGAGACAGTTAGGTCATCTCCCCTTCTCTGGGGATAAGAAACAGGACTGTAAGAGGCTACCTCAAGGACACTCAGTAGCAACATGAATAAGTCATTTTAATCAGTTAACAGGCATTTTACCCCTCTGGGTACCCCTTTCTTTATTCACAAAATAGTGAAAATAACATCTGTCTTACCTACCTCACAGCTCTGTTAGGAGGAAAGCATTATGTAAACTTCTGCGCACTGCAGAAAGATGATCTGAAGCCCTGGCTACACGAGCATGCAGGGGCAAATGGTTCGACCTTCATAAGCGGCAGTTTTCTCTGTTGTAAAGTAAGGTTGGAGAGTTCTAAGGTTCCTTTTAATTCTGAATCCTGTCCATATCTATTACTACAAAGTTACTACGACTCCATTCCCATTTTGGAGGGGGTGGTGGAGCCTTGTTCCTGACTTTGCACATGAAAATTTCACAAAATCCCAACCCTGCTGTTGGTCTTCTTGTCAAGAGAAGCCTTCCTCTCTTTTCTCCTCACCAGCTTGGCACCTACAAACATCTTCTAGAAAGAGATCACTGTGGTGTCACACAGTTAGGATTTGTCTAGTCCAATCTTCCTCCCCCTCTCATTTTACAGTTGAGTAAACTGAGGCCAAGCTAAGTGAACTGTGAAAGTCACAAAAATAGTAAGTGGCAGAGGCCTGACCTTGATGGGCTAGGGAGGTGGCACAGTGAATAGAGCACCAGCCCTGGAATCGGGAGGACCTGAGTTCAAATCCGCCCTCAGACACAACACAAAACTAGCCGTGTGACCTTGGGCAACTCACTTAACCCCAACTGCCCTACCTTCCCACCTCCTACACACACATATGTATGTATGTATGTATGTACATACATATACACATATACATATATAAAGAAAACAAGTTGCCACTGATGATTGAGTCTTCTCTTACTAGACTGTAGTCACAAGAAAACAAACAAGATTAATAAAAACTCAGACAACACTGAAGTATGATACAGCAGAAGCAATGCCTGTTGAGTCAGAGGAGCTGGATTCAAATCTCTTCTGATCCTTATTACTTGTGAGACTTTGGATACCAAGAATGACAAGCTAGTGCCACAGAAATAGCTAACCACATACTTCCTTGTATTGTTCCTCTGACAAACATTTAGGTGCTCCAAAGGAGGAGAAAAGTGATACAGCTTGGGAAATAAGGTCCACGAGAGCTTGTAGTGTGGAGGGAAGTTTCATGTAAGTAATTTAAACTCCTAGGGATTCAGTTGTCTCTTTTGGCTCCAGATCTATAATCTTCTGACCTGGCTGGTTTCTCATCTAGAACAGGGATTCTTATCAATTCTGGAGGCTTTGTAGAGGCCAATAAAAGCACATATGACAAGTGGCTTGCTGAGTTCTGTGGCTCTGCCAGAGGGACCCAGAAACAGAAAATGTTTGCAAAGCATACACACCCTTGGCCAACACTCTCTTCTCCATATGAAATGGCAATGAGTCAACACTGTTTGTTGATGTTACTTATCCCTGACTACACAACTAGTTTCTAGCATCAGTTCAGATAAGTCTTTTCATGTGTCTGTGTTCTTCACAGTCAATCATTTCTTAGGGTACAGGAATATTCCATTACCTAATGGAATTTAAAACAAAGGAATATATATCCTGACTTCCATTTTCCTTCATATTCACAATGCAGAAGTTGTAGACAGTTCAACTAGACTCCTTCATATTTTCCTGCTTCTCTGGTGTGTGAACAGTGCCTGGCAGACAGTTGGCACTTAATAAATGCTAAGTGAGTGACTAGCATTTCAACTCAAAATCCCCACCAGGAAATAGAGGCAAAAAAATGAAAAGTAAACAAAATGACTCATATGTTAAACATTATAATCAACTCTTATCCAATTCAGTAATTATAAGGTGGCTAAGTTTGTCTGTTTTGCTTTTCTTAAAGAGAAGTACAGAGGTACCTCTCTTAGGCATCATCTCCAAAGGTAGCCTTACTCCACTACTCTCTGGTCCTCAAACATATCCTATGATTTGATACATTATAAATATATATCTATATCTACATATCTATATATCTATATGTCTGTCTGCCTATCTATCTTTCTATCTATCTGTGTCTCTGTCTGCCTATCTACCTGTCTGCCTGCCTATCTATCTGTCTGTCTCTTTCTTTTCTTTCTTTCTTTCTTTCTTTCTTTCTTTCTTTCTTTCTTTCTTTCTTTCTTTCTTTCTTTCTTTCTATCAATCTATCTACCTTTCCTCATGCTGTTTCCTATGCCTGGAATGTCTCTCCTCCCAACCCTTTTTTTCCTACTGAATTCCTCCCCTCAAAGTCCAATGTAAACATCACCTTTTCCAAGAAGCCTTTCTTGATTCCTCAGTGATGTCAAATTCAAATAGCAATAGATCCCATTGAGCTCCATATTGACTTACAAAACCACAAATGAACATCATCTGTGTTGTGTTATATGTTTATTAACTTTGTTCAACATTTTCCAATTACATTTTAATCTGTATCAGGCCACACTTGGAAGTTCTGCTCCACCCAGCCAATGAATTTAATACCTCTGCTCTAGTTAATAACTTTTCCCCATAAAAGTTACATAGCACTTTGTTCCTGTATAATACACTGACTCCATAGTATTATTATACTGTTATCTCTTGCATGCCAGTCATATTCCCTAGTAAGATCCGTGGGGGAAGGAGCTCTGTCATGGGGGAAGTAGCACAAGCTCTGTATAAAGAAGGGCTCTTAATAAAAGTATCTTGAATTGAATAAAATATTAGTTTTATCTATAAACAAAGACTGAGCTAGTTTAATTTTAGGTACATAGCATGTTTCTGTTTAAAAGACAGATACTGAATATAGAGGGAAAAGAAACCACTTGCATGTAAACAGCTTCATAGACTGAGAGCTAGAGAAGGTCATAGAATTATAGAGAGAGAGACATAAGGGATGGACCTGAGGTTCAACCAACTTTACAGATGAAAAAACTGAGGGTAGAGAGGTTAGTTCTAGCCATATCGAGGTAAACCCTCCGAATCAGAGGTGTCAAATCCACCACTGCCATCCCCAACACACTAGAGTGCCACAGGAACCAATTTAAAGTATAATTGTAAGATATTTAACTAACCAAATAAAGTACAATAGAACACAGATAACATTTACATGTGTTTTTTCTAAGTCAATATGCGCTGCTCTGTCCCCTTCCTCTGCAGAGATACTATAGTACACTTTACTGATCCTGGTTTCTATTTGAATTTGACACCACAGCTCTAAGTAGATCTCAAAGTAGCAATTGGCATGTAAAAATACAGCACTGTCCAAAATGGTAGCTTCTTTCCTACACTCCTTAAAAGTATATGACGCTACTAGCAGTCTCAGATTTTATATTCTTGGGCTCAAAGATCACTAAAGACAGCAACTGTAGTCATGTAATGAAATTAAAAGATGCTTACTCCTTGGAAAGAAAACCATGGCAAATCTTAACAGCATACTAAAAAGCAGAGACACCATCTTGTCGACTAAGATCCATAGGTGTTTCTGGTAGCAATGCATGTGAGAGTTGGACTTAAATGGAAGGCTGCGTTGGGCAGAATCAACGCTTTTTTTTTATAGTATAGTAGTGTTCTTTCTTTTTTAAAAAAGTTAAATTATTTATTTTTAGTCATCAACAATCACTTCCACAGGTTTTATATTTTCTCCCCCTCCCTACCCAAGATGGCTTGCAATCTGATATGGAGTCTACACATACATTCTTATTAAACACATTTTCACATTAGTCTTGTTGCATAGAAGAGTTATAATGAATGGAAAAAGCCACGAGCAAGAAAAAAAAACAATCCAGAAAAGAAAATAGTCTGCTTTGTTCTGCATTCCAACTCCATAGTGCTTTCTCTGGATGTGACTGTCATTTGCCATCATCATGTGTCCTTTGGAATTGTTTTAGGTCCTTGCACTGCTGAGAAGGGCTAAGTCTATCAGAATAACTCCTTGCACACTGTGGTTGTTACTATGTACAATGTTCTCCTGGTTCTGCTCCCCTCACTGTCTCAGTTCATATATGTTTTTCCAGGTTTCTCTGAAGTCTGCCTGTTCCTCATTTCTCATAGCACAATAGTATTCCATTACATTCATATACTGCAACTTGTTTAGCCATTTCCTAATGGATGGGCATCCCCTCAGTTTCCAGTTCTTGGCAACTACAAAAAGAACTGCTATAAATATTTTTGTACGTGTGTGTGTCCTTTTCCCATTTTTATGATCTCTTTGCGATATAGCCCTAGAAGTGGAATTGCTGGGTCAAAGGGTATGCACATTTTTTATTGCCCTTTGGGCATAGTTCCAAATTGCTCTCCAGAATGGTTAGATCAGGTCACAGTTCCTCAACAATGAATTAGTATTCCAACATTCCCACATCCTCTCCAACATTTATCATTTTATTTTGCTATTCTAGCCAATCAGATAGGTGTGATATTGTACCTCAGAGTTATTTTGATTTGCATCTCTCTAATCAATAGTGAGAATTGACACTTTTGAACCGTGGTGCTGGAGAAGACTTTTGAATGTCCCCTGGATAGCAAGGAGATAAAATTAGCCAATATGAAAGAAAGAAATCCACTGAAGGTCAAATACTAAAACCGAAGCTTAAATACTTTAGCCATGAAATGAGAAGATGTTGGGAAAAACTGGAGCCAACAGGAAAAGGGGATGACAGAGAAAGAGATGATAGTGTCATGGAAACAAATGATCATGAACAGACTTTAAGAGATAGTGGAGGACAAAAAAAGCCTGTGTGCTATGGTCCATGAGGTCACTAAAAGTTAGATATGACTGAACTACAAAACTCTTGACAGTGTACCTGCACCCACTACAATCATGTCGGGGAGGACAGGGGGTAGGTGAGTAGCTTGATCTGAATTGATGGAGGGTTAGACCTGAAGTCACAAACAGCTGAGGGTAGACACCCTCTTTTGTCTTTCTTGGCACTGCCAGTAGTTATCACAGTGCATGGCATACAGTTGGTGCTTAATAAATGCTGTCTCAGGGCCTTGTTACTATGTGACCTTGTCATTCATTTAACCATTCTGAACCTGTTTTCTTTAACAGGAGTAAAAACAGTACCTATTTAAGGTGCTTGCAAAGCTTATATAAATGCCAGGTATTATTATTACAAGATGGTAGTAGTGATGCTAAAATATGGAGAAAAGTCATTTGGCCAATAAGAAATTGGAAAGTCTGCCAATTCTGGCTGACGCATACTGGTAGTTATGATAACTGAAGAAGACGTAAACCCAGAAGTCAGAGTTTAGTTGGTTGTGACATGTATTTTGTGGCACTTAAATGTTCTGGGAATTAACATTTTAAGCAAAACAGTGAAGTCACAATGGGATGATGGGAATATAATACCATTTTACAAATAGGGAAACTGATTCTCAGGGAGAAATGATTTTCCCAGGGTGACACAAGTGGCTGGATCTGAACCAATGTCCTCTTTGTCCAGACTCAGCATGCTTTTCTAAACAACACATTCTCCTCTTTTAGCTGCATAAATTTTCATAGATTTTGTTCGTTTGTTATTGAAGGGGGCACCTGTATTTGAACCAGTTTTCACTGATTATCAAAAGATATTTTCCAAATGCATTATAGGCTTCTACAGGGCAAACTTCTCCAAAACCTCTTTGCAATCCTTTCTTCCCTCCTCCCCAAGTACAGTGCCTTGAGGCACAGCGCTTTTCCATACAGTAATGAATGTTTGCTTAACGAGCCAGATGTGTGCACAAAGTATCCAAACAAAAAACTTAAAGGAGAACTTCAGGAACACTGTTCATTAGTATATTGGGAATTTCCAGTATGGGAAAAGAAAATGGAATTTGCCAAATTTCTTATCTACTGATTGGTACTGGGAGCAGTCTACACCTCAAACAATACATGAAAAGAGAATCATTAAGGCTTAGTTTCTAGTTTTTCAAACTTTCTGGTTGCCTCATCATCTTACGCAAGTCTAACAATCTTGTGGTTATAGCACAATGCCCAAAAACTTTGGGTGGCACTTTAGAAAGCTGAAGAATGCCCAAAGACCTACACCACATTAATTAATCTCATCTTTGATAGGTCTTGAAACTCTTGTTGATAATTTCCAAATCAAAACTCAAAAAGAATGGCCTCGTTTTTCCCACAGTATCACATAATTTTTAAAGTTTGAGGGGACTTCCTGCTTACCTCCTTTCACTTAGTAAAGTGAATCAGCGTTGACCTTTAGAACACAGCTTGAAACTCACATTTCTTGAATCATTCATTCATTTCCCAGAATTCTCTGAGCTTTACAAGATTCCCATTAAAAGAAAACAAATAACTGCATTTTAATACCATGGAGGTGTATAGTCGTAATAAACAGGCTTTTAAAGCTAATTTTTGATAGCTTTTAAAGGCTGAGGTAGGAAAAGTCAGAATCTGAAGGATACTACTCAGGGCGGGATAATGCAGAATGCCACCTAAATGAGCAGGACCCAGATTCTAGTTCCAACATTGCAGCTAACAAGTTGTGCCACTTCTGACAGGTCACAGCCTCGCCCTGCGCCTCAGTTTACCTTCATGTGGCATGATGAAAGAATACTAGAACTGGAAGATGAATATTTGGGTCTGAATTCCAGTTCTTACTACCAGTACTTATTACCAACATGAGCTCAGGGGCAGTTTACTTAATCTCTCTGGGCTCATCTGCAAAATGATGTATCTTTCTGTCTATTAGTCTATCTCTCCTGCTAACTGGAGATTTTAAGAGGAGTCTGAACATAAGTTATTCCACAAAATGCACTGAAACATGAAAAAGAAAATCACCCTTAAATTCTCCCAAAGGACGAATGAAGAGCTAGACTAGATCAGACAGGCCATAGACCACTTATTTCTTGTGTTCCTGGGTTCAGACCAGCATGGATGAGTTAAACATTATCTGTACAGCGTTTAGAAAACACACCCCTCGCACCCAGAAAACAGTGACAGGCACCTCTTGCCCTTCAGATGAATGAAAAGGGGTGTCAGTAGCTGGTAGAAAGCAAGGCAAGGACAGACAGTGAGACCAATGTATGGATGTTGGGCTGCCAGGCCCTGGGCCCCCAAGAACCCTAGCATTCTTCAGGCCTGAGCCTGAGCTCTCGGCATAGCCCCCTACTTGGAGAAGAGAAGGACGTGGGGCTCCAGGGACCCCAGCCTCCCTCCTCCTGGACCGGCACAGCAAGGAGGATCGAACGGGGCTGGGACTCCGGCCCCCTGGCCTCCAGGGCCGTAGGATGCGGCTGGCACTCACCTGCAGCATCACCGCCAGCAGGAAGCACAGGTACATCTGGTAGATGCCCATCTCTCCCACCACCTGGAACGCTTCCTCCACCTCCATGGTCCCGCTCCCCTTGCTCTCAGCCCGGCCCCCAGCAGGGGCCTGGAGGCACAGATCCAGGCCGCACCCCAGCCTTCAAGGACGCACAACTTTGCCCGCGCTGGCCCCCGGACCGTAGCACCAGTGCCCCCCGGCCCGCGACCCCCAGCGCGGCGCTCTGCTTATTCAGAGGCGGCCACGGGAGAGGCGGGAGGGGGTCCGGCGGGGCTGGGGAGCACCGCGTCTGCGTGACGCGGGGCTGAGAGCCCGGGACCGAGGGATAGCGTAGACTCGGGTCCCGGCTGCAGTCGGCGTTCCGCCTGCTGACCATCATTGGCGGAAAGCAGAGCAAGAAGTGTGCGCAGGGGCGGGGCCAGAGGCGGTGGGAGGACCGGGAAGGAGCCGGGTAGAGAGGCTTGGGGTGGGCTGGGCGCTAGGGGGTGGGTCCGCGAGTGCCCGAGGCGGGGGCGTTTCCTGCAGCACTTAGAGTGAGAGCAAGGAGAGAGGCCTGGGATACTCCCTTTTGGCTCGCGGAGAAAGTAGGATGTGTTGTGCTTTGGGAAGGCTAAATCTGGGCTTTCTAATTTCTAGGCTCTGGCGAGAAGTGGAATGGCTTCCGGCTTTCTTCCATCCAACAGTACAGCAACCCCTTGCTCTGGGTATCTGGCGAAGCTCTGTAGGATCAAATCAAAAGGCGAGTAAGGCAGCAGGGCAGATGGGCAGTGACAGTCTGGGCTTGAAAGTCCGACAGCAACTGTAAGCGCTTACTAAGCGCTGGGCGCAGAGCTCAGCGCAGGAGATAAGAAAGACAAAAACACGGCCCCTGCCTTCTAGGGGCTCACATCCGAATAGGAGAGACGACATGAAAATAACTGCACACAGATTATATACTGTATAAATGGAAGGCTATCTCAGAAAGTACTAGCAGTGAGGGAGATCTTTTCCATATTTATAGGGAATGCAACAATCCAACAAACATCACTATATTAGGGACTTACATATACGTGTGTATGTCCAATGTATACAACGACCTAGGTAATGGGGAAACAAAGATGGCCAAGAACTTAATCTCTCGGTTCCTCAGTTTCCCCTTCTGTAAAAAGGGTGTTGTACTCAATCATTTCTAATGTATCTTCCATTTCTAAATCCATGATCTTATGAATCCAGCCCTTACTCTTATGGGACTTTACAGTTACCTAGGTTTGATAGCTTCCAACACAAATAAATGTGCTAGGAGAGATCCAGGGAAATTGTTCCAGGCCGATTTGAGACGGGAAGGAAACACGCTTTCAGCCAGGATATAAGGAGGACTTCATGAAAGAAAGAGTGGCACCTGAGCTGAGCTTTGAAAGAAGGAAAGGATTTCACTAAAGAAAGATAAGGATGAGATATATTCCAAGCATAGTGTACTGCCTTCGGTAATGCATAAAAAAGAGAAGCAGAAAGGAATCAGGCAACAGTAATTTAGCACAAATTAGAGACCTCTCCCGACAGCTGGTTGGTGCAGTGGTTAGAGCACCGGCTTGGGGTAGGGAGGGCCTGAGTTCAAATTAAGACAGTGATTTTTTTAGCTGGTAAGTCAGTTAACCCTGTTTGTCTCAGTTTCCTCATTTGTAAAATGAGCTGGAGAAGGACATGGCAAACAACCCCATATCTTTACTAATACCCCAAATGGCAAGAACGGCAAAGAGATCTTTCTAGCATACTTTGTGACCTTTCTCCAATTTTAAGCAGATAACAGCTGCTAGTACTAATAGTAATAAATAATCATGTACAGAAATATTTTCTGAAGAGACAGATACCCCTGGACTTACCAAATATTAATGATGCCACTTTACCACTGGATGGAGCCTATGAAACAGCTTAGATGGGAGAACGGAAGTAGATGTTCCACATAAACTCATTGAACAATATATCAACCAAAGAAGCCTCAGATAAATGTCTGAGTTCAGTGGATTCTGAAATTGTGTGAGTGAGTGGGGTGGAGCATTCAGAATAGTGATACTAGAGCAAGTCATTACAACTAAAAAGTACACAAAGTTCATTGTTAAGAAACCAGGACTTATCAATCCATGCAAATTCTGCAAGGCAATGTTTAAAATTGTGCAATATATGACTAAAGGTTGCAAAATTGCAATACTTACCAAATATCTAGAAAAATATGATTAAGTAAGCTAGAATTATTCACTAGGAAGTTACTTTTCTTCAGGTAGTCAACAAGCATTTATTAAGTGTTGGGAACCGTGCAAAGAACTGAACTAGGTATAAAAATAGAAAAGCAAGGAATCTGCTTTTAAGGAGCTTGTATTGTAAAGAGGCAGACGACAAATGTAGGAATTTAGGAGTTTGGGGCTGCAAGCCAGATGGAGAGGTCCAATGGTCCTTAGGTTACAAGTAGCAAAACAGACGTTACTAAGTTATCTTCTAAATCTATGTTGTCATTTCCATTGATAAAACCATAGCCATTTTTGAGATTGAACTATTTGATAGTTCCAAAGACTTTGGTTGCCAAAAATATTGTTTTTTGTGTTTTCAGTAGCTGTGGCTGCTAATATAGACTCAGTGGCCAAGTCATGTTCCCACAAGCTTCATCCCATCATTCCCTTGAAATGTCATCAGCAGTGTTAGAAGCAGGGTTTGTGGTCTTGGAGGTGCTGCTATTCCTTAGATTCTTTTTTAAAAATTTTAATTATTTTTAATTTTCAATATTCACTTCCATAAGTTTTAACTTTTCTCCCCCTTCCTCCCCAAGACAACTTGCAATCTGATATAGGCTCTACACATAAATTCCTATTGAACACATTTTCACATTAGTCTTGTTGCATAGGAGAATTATAACAAATGGGGAAAACCATGAGAAAGAAAAAAAAATCCAGATAATAGCCTGCTTTTTTCTGCATTCCAACTCTATAGTGCTTTCTCTGATTGTGACTGGCATTTTCCATAGTGTGTCTTTTGGAATTGTTTTAAGTCCTTGCATTGCTGAGAAGGGCTGTCTATCAAAATCAGTCCTGTTCCTGACATTCTAAGCAGAGGGTGCTGGTAAGACCTCCCCTGAGGTCTAAGGCAGGTGGTGCCACTAGTTTGACCTGCCTGATTCATACTGCCTTCTGTCTGTCCTTCAGGGTGCCTTGCTGTTTCAGCAAAACTGATTTGCTTGCCTTATCAGTAGCAGTCAGTTATGTGAGTAGTGACAAGGATGGAAGAACCCTTCTCTAATCCCAGAGAGTTGTCCTTAATGATGGCTGTAGGTGAACTGAATTGGAAGCTCTTGATGGTCTAGGGTTGGGGTGGTAGTGGTGCTACTGTTTCTGGGGCTTTTGCCTACAGGATCCTGGGTGTTTTCCATCAATGAGGTACATGGAATAGTGTATAGGTGATTTGGAGTTAGGAAGACCTGGGTTCAGATTCTTCCTCAGACACTATGTGACCATGGGCAATACGGGCAAGTAACTGAATCTTCCTGTTCTTCAGCCTCATCTGTAAAATGAGTAGGTTGGACTCCATGGTCTCAAAGGACCTTTCCATCTCTATACCAATGGTCCTATAATTCTTCCCATTTCTGAACACCACATTTTAGGAAGCATGTTTCTAAAGTGGAAGGCAGCCAGAGGAAAATGGTCAGAAAGGTGAGGCATCCAAAACCAAATCATACAAAGACAATAAATACTTATTAAGTGTGCATAAAGGGATTGGTTAAAGGACCTAGGGATTATACTGGAGAACAGGAAATCATTTTCTCCCCCAAGAGAACCAACTATTTGAAAAGCTAAAAGTAGAAGAGAGATTGTGCTTGTTTTCCTTGGTTCCAAAGGGGAGAATTGGGAGCAATGGGCAGGAGAGTTACAGAGACATATTTTGACTTGATGTTAAGAAAGAAACAAAAACCAAAAACTTCCTGACAGAGCTGTCTGAAAGTAGAATGGGATACTTCCAGAGACAGTGTCTACCATCTTTGAACATCTTCAAATGGAGGAGGAGTGTAATAGCAAGTTTTAACAAAGTGACCACAGAGTCCAATTAAAAGTTTTAAGGAGCTTTAATTTAGCCAGCTGGTGACTGTCCCATATGCCAATTGGAGCAGCAAAATAACACTGAAGTACAGGGTCTTTTATACCATTTTGGGTTGTTAATCAATAACTAAGTTAGTATCCAAGTATAATCTGTAACCAAAACTAATTGGTATCCGGTTATAAGCAATTACTTTTCTATAATTACTTGATTATTATAACTAGTTGACATCCAGGTATAGGGATCTATTCTTTATCTTCAGGGAACCATGAAGTAGGGACCAGGAGAATGTGATGACCTCAGAATTGATTAATGAAGAGTTAGGTACAGAAGCCCAGAAAGTGAATATGGGGTTGGGCATGGGGGTACAGGCTTAGTCACGTAGCTGCATCTAGTGATTGATTTGGTTCTGAGTTTACTGAGTTCTGCTTTAGATAGAGTTTCAGTTTGGGTATGCTGAACTCACTGATTTTTTATTTCACAAAGTATTACTAAGTGTTTCTTGGCTAATCTCTTCAGTCCATAGCTTAACTAGTTCCTGACCACTTCCGGGGGACTGAATATTTGTTGGAAATCTTTTTTTTTAAGTTTCTTTTTTCCCTTAATAATATTTTTCTACAATGTAAAGATTATTTTCAACATTCAATTTTGTAAAATTTTGAGTTCCAAGTATTTCCCCCTTCCCTCTATCCTTCCCCTTCACCCTCCCCAAGACAGCAAGCAATCTGATAGACTTATACATGTACAATCATGTTAAGCATATTTCCACATTAGTCATGTTGTGAAAGACTAATGAGAACAGAAGGGGAATACCACAAGAAAGACTGTGGACTCCTCAGAATCATATTTATTACCTAGATTCATAATTGAAGGAAGTTTTAGAGTTCAATGAAAATAAAGATGTGTTTTTTCCACCTAAGTTTCACAAAGCCTCTGAAATTTATCCACAGACATTTTGAGGGTCCACAGACCCAAGGTTAGGGATCCTTGTTCTAAATATTGCCACCTTGAAAGACCCATAGTTTTTCCTTGTTCCCCTCCTACTTTTTAAACTTCTGTCTGTTTTGCTAGCAGATATTCTCCTTTCGTGCTTTGGATGTGGGTGTTCCTTAAGGTTCTCTCTTGTTTTTTTTTTCTTTTCTACTCTCAACATTCTCTTTGTTGGTCATCTCAATGTGCTCCCATGGCATTGATTGTCATCTCTATGTAGGCTGCTTCCAAATTTCTAGATCTCTGCCTTCATTAGCCTTGATTTCTCCTGCTAGCTCTCAATTTGCTTCTCCAACTTCCTAGGCAATCACCTTGCCTACAGGAAATAATCAACTACATGGTGGTGTTATTACTGTCTCAAACTATACACATCTAAAATTTAACCTTTTCTTCCCACCTGAACCCAACTCATTTCCCCCCTAAATTTTAGTGTTAGGTATACCATCTCCCAGTCTAGGCTGCTTGGTGGCAGGTAGAGAGAGCCCTGGACCTAGAGCCAAGAAGAAAGGTCTGAGTCCAAATCTAGACTCAGACACTTAATGAGCTGCGTGACCTTGGACAAATCACTTAACCTTTGTGTGCTTCAGTTTCCTCATCTGTAAAATGAGGGTATCGATAGTACCTACCTTCCAAGGTTGTTGTGAGGATCAAATGAAGCATTGTGCCAACCTTAAAGCACTATATAAATGCTATTATTTTTATTTACTTGTTGAAAGTCTATTATCTTTAGCTCTTCCATATCCTTCACCTTACTTGTATATCCAATTAGTTATTGATACTGCCTCCACAATATATATAGTTCTTCCATCTGCTCCTTCCTTTCACTTCCCACTGTGATCTTGTCTATTACCATCTGCCTGGCAATATTTTGATAGGCTCATAAAAAGTCATCTAGATTCCATTCTCTGCCTCCCTTCAAGGCATCCTTCACCTTACTTTCCCACTCATATTCATTACACAAAGTCTGATTATGTTCCTTTATTTTAATTCAATAAACATTTATTAAGCATCTATTATTTATTTGCTAGGCATTGTGTTTGGGATATAAAACAGAGTTTCTGCCCTCAAGGAGTGTAAATTCTATTGAGCAGGCATAATATATATTAGATAAGTGGGTATAATATGCATAGATAAGTAGATGCAGGTTGTTCCAAATCTCTTAGTGCAGTTTATAGTTCCGAACTGTGCTAAGTCTTTTGGGATACCCTGTATATGCATATCGAACATGTTCTGAGGCCAATGTTCTAATCCCTTACGCACTCTCTAAAGTTGGATCTCCAGAGGGAAGCTGCTACGGTTTCCCTCAAAGTTTGAAAGACAGTTCTGAGGGAGTTAGGGTGTGTTTTTAATGCTGTAGCTCACAAGTCCATGTCGGTGTGTTTTCTCTAATGATTTTAGTTATCTTTAAAAACAATTGTAGTCTATAAATTACTCTCTCACAAGGAAATACAGAATCTGGGAAAAGTGGGTTCAAGCTTAGAATGTACATGTGACAAAGGGGTATGGCAAAGTTTTTTTTTCCCTAGAATACTCCAGATATTTCCTTTAGGAATGTTGTAGCTTTTTGACTGAGTTGTTATAGAGTCATGAAGCTGCCTTTCCTCAGTGTGTCTAGTATATCCTCAGTTCCTGATGAAGAAACTACATCAGCTATTCCCAATGGAAACTGATAGAACAGGAAATCCAAATTCCTCCAGTCTGAAGTCCTTCTCTGGTTAATGAGTAAGAAAGAGAACAAAACCAAGGCTGCAGCTCTTCCCTCCTAAGTGATTTCTTCTCAGGGACATGCTTGAGGCCACTAAGGTGTTATACTCTCAAATCCCAATTCCAAACAAGAAATACGTTTAATTTTTTTTTATATAAGCTCCATAGAGCATGACCAAGCCTCATAACCAATTGGAGCATACTTCCAGTTCTACCTAGTTAAAATGTCATTGACTGATTCAATGGGAGATGTCCAAGTCTGATTCACATTGTTTCTCTTTTATTCGCACCTTGGATTCATTCATTTTTACTGTGTTCTGACCTGCTGAGGATCTCAGGGTTAAGGGGATTGGGTGAAGTCAATTAATTAACTCAATCTCTACTCCATCTAAATAAACCAAGTAATTCTGGAGGTGGGCACAACAACTGGGGCAATCAGAAAACATCTCCTGCATGGAACGTTAAAGGGGAGCTAGGATTTCCAAGAGGCAGTGGTCAATAGCACAGTCTTACTATCTCTACACATGCTCCATTCTTGTCAAAGGGGATTACTTGCTCTCTTAAGATCTTTTACTTTCTTTCCTCTCTTCCTTTGCTTACAGTTTCTTATTCCTAAAATAATGTGCTCCCTCCCTCCCTCTCTCTCTCTCTCTCTGTCTCTGTCTCCGTCTCTCTGTCTCTCTATCTCTCTCTTTGTCTCTCTCTGTCTCTCTCTCCTTCTCTCTCTGTCTCTCTCTCCCCCCCTCTCTCCGTCTCTCTCTCTCTCTGTCTCTGTCTCTGTCTCCCTGTCTCTCTCTTTCTGTCTTTCTCTGTCTCTGTCTCTCTGTCTCCCTCTCTCTCTGTCTCTGTCTCTCTTTCTCCGTCTCTCCCTCTCTCCTCTCTCTCTCTCTCTCTCTCTCTCTGTCTCTGTCTCTTGGTCTCTCTCTCTCTCTGTCTCTCTGTCTCTCTCTCTCTCTGTCTCTCTGTCTCTCTATCTCTCTTTCTCTGTCTCTGTCTCTGTCTCTCTCTTTCTCTCTCTGTCTCTCCCTCTCTCCCTCTCTCTCCCTTTCTCCCTCTCTCTCTCTCCCTCTCTCTGTCCCTCTCCCTCTCCCTCTCTTCCTGTGAATTCCTGCCCATCCTGTAACTTCACATCAAAGCTCATCTTTTCTAGGAAGCCTGTATCTCTCAGTTGATGATGATCTTGTTCCTCTCTTACATTACGGTGTTTTTGCATTTAGTATATATTATTTTTACTGTATATATTTTTGTGTATGTGTGCTATTCACCTCCTAGACTGTGAGCTGTGATCTTATTTAAACAACTCTGGAGCCTAGCATATGTATCCCAGTAGGCACTTAATAAATTATTTTTGCTGCCTTACAGTAATATCTAACATTTATATAGCACTTACTAAGCATTTTATAATTATTATCACATTTGGTTCTCACGACAATCATGGGTACTATTATCATCCCCATTTTACAGATGAGGAAACTGAAGCAGAAAGTGCTGAAAGGACTTGCTCAGGGTCACACTGCTATTAAGTCCCTGAGGCTGGATTTGAACTCAAGTCTTCCTGACCCCAGGCCAAGTCTGTGCCACCTAGCTGCCTTATCCTCTTACTGGACTTTGAATTCCATCAAGTAAGGTAGTAGACTGGAGAGAGCTTTGGATTTTGAGTCTGGAGGGTCTTAGTTTAAACTTGCTCTCAGACACTTACTAGCAATATGACCCCGAGCAAGTTATTTCACTTAAGTCTGTCTCAGTTTCTTTATCAGTAAAATGGGGATGATAATGGCACCTACCTCCCAGAGATGCTGTGAAGATAAATGCGACAGCATTTTAAAAGCACTTTATAAACTTTGTTTTTGTTGTTTGTTCTTCATTTTCAAAGAGAACATAACATCAGGAAGGTGATATAATTTGCAAGTAGAATTGGATCTAAGTGAGGGAGGGCTGTGCAAAATCATCAGTTTCACTTGCTCCTCCAGAGCCATCTGGGTCCAATGGCAAGATAGAGATCAGGATGGCTGGGTTACTCTTATGTGGACAGAACTGTGTCTTGTCAATTAATCAGTCAAACTAATTTGAAGTACTTGCTATATTCCAGGCTATTGACTTGGTTGCATAGGAAGCAGAAACAAAGCTAAACTTTGTATCTTGCTCACTTGCATAGTAGAGTGCTAGGAAATGCTAAGTAAATATTTGTAGAATTGAACTGATCAAAAGATGATTGTTTGGTGATAATGGCCTCCACTGTCTTCTGGTGCTGGCATTGCATCTCCAAGATCTTTTGCCTTCCATCTTAACCTCTACTGTCCCTGAGCTAGCTTCATCTCTCAATGTATAGCCTTCTGAAAGAACCCTTTAGCATGAATCCAAAACCTGATGCATTCACTGCAGTACTGCTATGGTTCAAGGTTCCCCACCTGTAGCTCTTCATAGAAAAGAGTTCCATTTAAAGAGAGGATTCTTTCCATCTGACCCCTTTTCTCATATTCTTCCTCTTTAGTTTTCCACAATAGTTATATAGAACATTTAACTTCCTTTTTTAAATATAGAATTAGTGTGAATCCTTTCTCTTAGAAGCAGTGGTTCTAAAGTGGGAAGCATGTGTTCGATACAGAATTTTTGTAGAGCATGCACTTGGTGATTGGGTTGACAAAAGAAGAGTCATCTGCTTTGTAAATGAGTTAAGAGTTGGATGGTGACGCTTTTAGCTTGTTTCAGTTTTTTAAATTTGTGATTTATTTATATTTTATATTTAATTTTTGTATATGAATATATATATAATATATAAATATACATATTGTATCATAAATATATGTTTAATTTATATTTATGTTTTATATTTATGTTTTATTCATTTATTTATTTTGCTTATTTTTAGTTTTTGACATTCATTTCCACAAGATTTTGAGTTACAAAATTTCTCCCCGTCTTTCCCTTACCCCCAACCCCAAATAGCAAGCCTACTGAATGCTCCTTCCCCCAATCTGCTCTCTCTTATATCCTCCACCATCTCCCCTCTAACTTTCTATTAGGGCAAGATGGTTGTCTGTACCTCAGTGCCTGTGTATCTGATTTCCCACTTGAATGTAAAAAACAAACAATTTTTCTTTTGACATTTGTTTTTAAACTTTGATTTCCAGATTTGTTCCCTTCTTCCCTCCTCACCCATCCCCACTAGGAAGATAAACAATTCAATATAGATTGTACATGTGTAGTTATGCAAAACATTTCCATAGTAGTTACATTGTGAAAGACTAACTATATTTCCCTCCATCCTATCCTCCCCCCTACTTATTCTTTTTTCTACTTTGACCCTGTCCCTTTTCAAAAGTGTCTGCTTCTAACTACCCTCTCCCCCAATCTGCACTCCCTTCTATCATCACCCCTTTTATCCCCTTTCCCCCTACTTTCCTTAAGGTAAGATACTCAATTGAGTATGTATGTTATTCCCTCCTTAAGCCAAATTCAATGAGAGTAAGGTTGACCCATTCCCTTTCACCTTCTTGCTCTTACCCTCCATTGTAACACTTTTCTCATGCCTCTTTTATTTGAGATAATTTACCCTATTCTATCTCTCCCTATCTCCTTCTTTCATTATATTTCTCTCACCTCTTAATTTTATTTTTTAGATATCATCCCTTCCTATTCAACTGATCCTGTGCCCTTTGTCTATGTATACATGTACACACATATACACACACTCATATATTTATACATACATACACCTTCCTATATAAACATATATGGTGAGGAAAGTCTCATGAGTTACAATTAATATTTTCCACATAGGAATGTAAATGGTTCAACTTTAATAAGTCCCTTATGATTTCTCTTTCCTTTTTACCTTCTCATGCTTCTCTTGATTCTTGTATTTGAAAGTCAAATTTTCTGTTCAGGTCTGGTTTTTTCTTGAAATTCCTCCATCTCATTGAATGACCATATTTTCTCCCAAAGCATTATACTCAATTTTGCTGGGTAGGTGATTCTTGGTTTTAATCCTAGCTCTTTTGCCCTTCAGAATATCATATTCCAAGTCCTTTGATCCCTTAATGTAGAAGCTGCTAGATCTTGTGTTATCCTGATTGTGCTTCCACAATACTCAAATTGTTTCTTCCTGGCTACTTGTAATATTTTCTCCATGACCTGGGAACTCTGGAATTTGGTTATAATATTCCTAGGAGTTTTCTTTTTGAGATCTTTTTCAAGAGGCAATTAGTTAATTCTTTCCATTTCTATTTTGCCCTCTGGTTCTTGAATATCAAGGCAATTTTCCTTGAGAATTTCTTGAATTATGATTTCTAGGTTCTTTTTTTGATCATGGCTTTCAGGTAGTCCAACAATTTTTAAATGATCTCTCCTGTATCTATTTTCCAGGTCAGTGTTTTTTTTGTTTTTGTTTTTGTTTTTGCTTTTGCTTTTGGAGAGGGGGAGGTAGGGCAATTGGGGTTAAGTGACTTGCCCAAAGTCACACGGCTAGTTTTTGTGTCAAGTGTCTGTGGCTGGATTTGAACTCATATCCTCCTGACTTCAGGGTTGGTGCTCTATTCACTGCGCCACCTAGCCACCCAGAGTTAGTCTATTTTTAAGGTGTTTTTTCTTCAGTATTTTTAGGGATCTCCTTTAGCAGGCTGTTGACTCACTTTTCATTATTTTCTTGCATCATTTTCATTTCTCTTCCCAATTTTTCCTCCACTTCTCTTACTTGATTTTCAAAATCCTTTTTGAGCTCCTCTATGGCGTGTAACAAATTCATATTTTTCTTGGAAGCTTTTGATGCAAGAGTTTTGTCTTTGTTGACTTCTTCTGGTGCCATGTTTTGATCCTTTTTTCACCCAAAAAGGATTCTATGGTCTGATTGTACTTCCTCTGCTTGTTCATCTTGCCAGCCAATTACTTGATTTTTGAGGTCTTTCCCAGAGTAGAACTCTGCTTCCATAGTGGAGAGAGCTTTGTCCCAAATTGCTGGGGTTTTCACAAATGTTGTCAGAGATCTGAGGAAGGTGCCCTCTCTATAGCCACTACAACTCTGGCATACAGGCATTTCTCACTCCAGGACCACCACCCAAGATAATGACCCAGATCCAAGCAGGTCAAAGCAAAAGCCATTATCCTCTGAATGGTCACTTGGTCTCCCTACAGTCTGCAGGCCAGGAGCTCTGGAGGCAGCTATGCAGCAGCAGCTGTAGCTGCCATGCCTCTGCCATCTCTTGCCCCGGGTGGCAGAGGCAGAACAGCACTCTTCTGTCACCCAGTTCCAACAGAGTTCCCCACTGACCTTTTTTTTTCTCTTTGTTGTTTATGGGTTGAGAAGGCTGAAAACCATCACAGCTGCTGGTTATTCACTCTCCTGCTCCAACAGGTCTGGGCCGCTGGTCTGGGTCACCCAGCGCTTTGTGGGTTCTGTAGCTCTGAAAAAATTTTAGAGTCATATTTTACAGGTATTGGAGATGATTGTGGCAGGAGCTTATGGAATTTCCTCCTTCTACTCCATCATCTTGGCTTTGCCCCTCTCCAATCAGTTTGCTTCAGTTTTAAAGTAATAATGCAATAGCTCACATTTTTAGAGTTCTTTTTCATTAATAAAACAAGTTACATATATCATGATAAGTTTCCACATACCACAGGAAGTAAACATATAAAGGATGAGAATAGAGCTTAGTTCAAGAAGGGCTTAGAAAAATGATAAATGAGAGCTCCATAACAAGTTCTTAAGGAAATACAGAATACAGTCACGCACTATCATTATGTTGACATTTGGGGTCATATTCAAGTGGGAAATTTACCAATTAGAAAGGTATGAGAATGGAATGAACTGCCTTGGTAAGTAGCATGTTCTTCATCACTGGATATATTCAAACAAAAGGATGTAGGGCGAATTCCTTCATGGTATAGAAGATTTCACTAGAACAATCAATCAAAAGCTTTTTATGAAATGACTACTATGCACCTGGCACCAGGTTAAGTACTGGGATTATGAACAAACAAAAAAGTTTCTTCTTTCAAATAGTTGAAATTCTCTTGGGTGGGTAGGTGGGGTGATAGGGAAATATTCACAGACATGTAAATATAGAATCTATACATAATAAATACAAGATGATGGGAGAAGGGTCATTAACAATTAGAGGAATAAACAAAGGTTTTTTTGAAAGATTTGGTTCTTGAGCTGAACCTTGAGTAGAGCTAGGAGTTCCAAAAGGCAAGAGAGTAAAGAGGGAGGGTGTTCTGGGCATGGATGACATTTTGTACAAAGGAATGGAGAAGGAGAGAGAATATCATGTGTAGGGAGCAGCAAATAGGCCAGTTTGCCTGAAGCATAGACTGTGTTTGGAGGAATGATGTGTAATCATCCTGGAAAGATGGGCAGGAGCCAAACTGGAAGCGGTACTAAGTGCCAATCAAAGGAATTTGTATTTATTCTGAAGGCAAAAGGAAGTGAGCCTCTGAGACTTATTGGGTAGGAAAGCAGCATTATAAGAACTGCTTTAGGAATATCAATTTGATTGATGTGTGGAGGATAGAGAGAAAGGAGGCTGGGTACAGGGGTACGCAGTTAGAAAGCTATTAGTCCTGCATAAAGGTAATGAAAGCCCAAATTAGGGTGATTGTGGTGTGAGTAAAGAAAAGGGAACAAAAATGAGATTTGAGAAGGTGGAATCAATTATGTTTGGTGACTAAGTGGGTGGATGGGGTGGGCAGTGTAGGGAGTGAGAATGAAACATCCTGAATGACTCTTAGACTGAGAAACTCAGTAATTGGAAGAATGGAGATTCCCTCATGGACACTGGCAAGTTAGGAGGAGAGTTTAGAGGGGAAGGTAATGGATTTTGTTTTAGACAGGTTGATAATAATCTCTAAGGTATTTATCAACTTGAAGAGGCCTTATTTTGATGTAATAATATGTATAGTGGGAATAAGAGACAATTGTGTGTGTGTGTGTGTGTGTGTGTGTGTAATATATAATGGACTGAGATCATAGGAAAGAATGTGAGTGTATTTAGTAGGGAGGTAGTTGGATAGGGATTGGGACTGGGATGGGAACTGGGCCTATAATTTCATTGGCATAGGGAACTCCAAGTGAAAAACTACTTTTATCAGTGCATATTTGAACTTTCTCTTCAACTAGTGGTTTTAGAGAGTTGCCTAGGACCCTTTAGAGGTGAAGTGACTTGCTTAGGCTCACATAGATCATTTGCCCTCCTTTCTCAAGTAGTTCAGTTCCTAGCTCACCATTTTCTTGTTCTCCCCAGCTCCCCCCTTTATATTAGGGGACTTGAATATTCATAATGATTCTCCTTCAGACTACTTAACCTCCATTTTCTTACACTCCTTAAGCTATATATAACGATGGTCACACAGGCGATCTTACCATTACCCATACATATTCCACTTTCCCAGTTAGGAGAAATTTGCCTTTTTGCATTTGCCTTATCTGATCATAACCTTTTATTGTTCCATTTCTCTCTCTCTCTCTTTCACTCTTCCTATGCCTGTCCTTCATTCTTCATCGAGACCTCCGTTCTCTCTATCATTTAACCCCAACTCTAACTTCATTCGCCTCCCTCTCCAACCTCAACCCAATGATTAGCCATCTCAGCTCTATATTGCCCTCTGATCTCAGGACCACCTTTTCCTTGATGACACTCCTCCTTCCCTGGGTTTTTGTGACATTACTCTCTTTTGCTTTGTCCCTTATGTATATGACTGGTCCTGAGTCTCTTTTGATGCCCCATTATTCAAACAATGCCCCCTAACTTTGGATTTTCCACCAAGATTTTGTCCTTTATCTTTTTCTTTACTTAGATGGCATTGTAGATAGAGTGCCAAACCTGGAGTCAGGAAGACTCATCTTCCTTAATTCAAATCTTAACTTACTTACAAATCTTAACATAACTTACAAAGTTATGGACTTTGTATATACAAACCTTTATGCTGTATATATTTTATATATGCTTGTCTCCACCAAAAAATTTATTGTAATTAGGGATCATTCCTTTTTTTTTCTTTTGGTACTTGTATTCCCAGCACCTAGAAACAGTGCCTGAAAAGTAGTAATAGGCATTTGTTATTATTTGTCCTTCCCTCTTAGAGAGAGAGAGAGACAGAGAGAGACAGAGAGAGAGAGAGAGAGAGAGAGAGAGAGAGAGACAGAGACAGAGACAGAGACAGAGAGAGAGACAGAGAGAGAGAGAGATCAGGATGACTAGAGATGGCTCCCAAGTAGGCATTTAATAAATACTTCCTTGAACTCAGGTCTTCCTGGCTCCTGAGATCAGCTCTTGTCCTACTGTTGGTATGATAGGGAGGAAGGAAGGAAGGAAGGAAGGAAGGAAGGAAGGAAGGAAGGAAGGAAGGAAGGAAGGAAGGAAGGAAGGAAGGAAGGAA
>CM053593.1:349301042-349320098 GCA_028646575.1 Pseudocheirus occidentalis | reverse complement strand
GAAACAAGCATTTATTAATCACTGTTCTAAGCACTTTACGTATATTATTTCATTTTATCCTCACAACAATGGAGTTTTTAGAGTTGAGAAAACTGAGGTTGATTGGGATTAAGTGACTCACTCAGATACACAAGATAGTAAATGTCTGGGGCAGATTTTGAATTCAGTTCTTGCTGATTACCAATGATTTATCTTCTATGCCACCTAGTTGTCTTTAAGGGAAAGTGTACGCAGATTTATCAGGAATGTATTTGATAAAAAGAGAAGCAGGAGAAGCACAGACGATGGCAATTAGCAATGAGATGGATGTGTGTCTTTTTCCACCGGCTCCCTCTCAAAATGCCTGTTATTGTTAGATAGGCTTCTGGTGAGCTGCTTGCTCTGAAAGGGTTTTAATTTTCACAGGAAGGAATAAGCTATTTCTTTAACCTCCTCCTCAGATGCTTAAATCTTGCTCCCTAGACATTTTATTACCTTTGAGCCATATCTCTGAGGTTTTCCTTCCATTCATTGCTTAAAGGCACCCCCTCCCATTAATAGTTGCACAATCTGCTCTTAGTAGAGAGGTATGTCAATCCAGAAAACAGGGGATAGGGTATAATATACAGTGCTTGGGTATTCAAAAAATACCAAGTTTGGGAGCTATTGCAAACTAGAACCTGAGGTCATGTTGTTCTGAGCTTGGAGTATGCATCAAAATGAGTAAAGTCCATGATCTAACTAGTGCACTGGGAAGGCTGAGTTGGGATGAGATGGAGAGGTGGGAGGACGAGGTAGAGATCTGACATGTGACAGGATAAGGAGATGACAGAAGGAGCCGAGTAGCCGTGACAGGGATTAGATGGGTAGGATTTAGCTGTATTTGCTATGTTTCCATTGCATGTGTTGGCCTTGGAATCACTGGGCACTGTTTCAATATGCAAATCATGACCCAATTAATCTAGCAAGTATTTATTGAGTACCTGGTAGTCCCTCAGACGTCTGTTCTTGATTTTATTTTATTTTTGTCTTTTAAAAAATGGACAGGGGGACGAAATAAGGATTTATATACCACCTATTATGGGTCAGGCACTGAGCTAAGCACTTCATAAATATTATCTCATTTGATAGTTCAACTAACTAGGGAATACCGGTTGTCAAGATGAATGTGGGATATTCCTAAGGTCAACAAATTGACTAAGATAGGGAAAGACATTTGAAGGAAAAATATCCCCTATCCAATAGCAAACGTCTCTAAGAAAAATCTTTGTCCCCCAGACAAAAAAATCTCAACACCTTTGATTAAACTGGGCTGCGTGACTTTGATTGTTTTCTTATTACACTAGGGGAGGTAATAATGTCTATAATTATAGGATCCAAAACCAAGCTAGGCTTTGCAGATTCAAAGCAATGGTTTGAGTTGCTCACAGGGTGAACAGGAAGTCCAAACAGATTGCAAAGATCAAGTGCCATCCAATTCATTTAGTCTAATTAAATGAATATTCATGAAGGATCTACCCAGTGCAAGGAAACACACTAGGTATCATGTAGGATAGAAATATGAATAAGGCTTGTTCTGTCCTCAAGGAGCTTGTAGTTCAGAATGGAGGAGTAGGTGCTTGTCATTCTACATATCAGGCCCAGGGAAGATAGGACATTAATTCCATACCAGCTCAGGAGGCTTAAGTGTTGCTGTATGCATTCAAGAACTGTGAGGTCCACTTAGAAAAAGTTCTGCAATCAAATTCCTGGTTCTGTGGAAATTCAATTAGATCAATGTTAATTAAACACCTACTGTGCTAAGTTCCGGGATACAAAGAACAACAAAAGATAGTGCCTGTCTTCAAGGAGCTTACAGTCTAATGGGAGAGACAGTATGTAAACAGCTAGGTATAAACAAGCTAAACATATACATTGGAAATAATCACCATAGGGAAGGCACTAGAATTAAGAGGGATTGGGAAAGGCTAGTCTTAGAAGACTGAATGTTAGTTGGGACTTGAAGGAAACCTGGCAAATCAGAAGGGAAATATGAAGAGGGAGAGGATTCCAGTTATGGGGGACAGACTGAGAAAGCAGGGAACAGGGAGAAGGAGTGTCTTGTTTGAGAAACAGCAAAAAGGCAGCATGGTCGGCTCACAGAATACATGGTAGCAGGTATGAGGTGTAAGAATGGAAAATGGGGCAGGGAAGGTTCTAAAGGGCTTTGAATGTAAAACAGAAGATTTGTGTTTGACCCTGGAGGAGATAGGGAGCCACTGGAGTTTACCGAGTGGGGGAAATCATATGGTCAGATTTTTGCTTTGGGAAAATCACTTTGGCTGCTGAATGGGGGGTGGACTGGAGTGAGGAGAGACTTGTGGCAGTCAGACCAATGAGCAGACCACTTCAATAGTTCTGGTGAGGTGATGAGGAGCTACACCTTGGTGGTAGCAACGCTAAAGGATTGAAGGGGGTGAATTTGAGAGATGTTGCAAAGTGGAAATTTGACAGGCCTTGGCAAGAGACTGGTTAGAGGCAGGGAAGAGATGGTCAGGGGTTGAGGATGACAGCCAGGTTTGGAACCTGAAGGTCTGGGAGGATGGTGTTGCCCTCTATAGTAACTGGGAAGGGGTTAGGGGAATTGATAAAGGGTTGTTTTGGACATGTTGAGTTTAAGATAGAAATGCAGACATGATTTGGCTAGCTTGGTTTAATAATAGGGCTGTATTTTTTCATCAGTCAACATTCACTAAGCTTGTTTTTCCTCTTTTTGTGTATACCATTTTGTGTAGGAAAGAGAAGGGCCTCATTCCAGGCACTTTCCATATGTGCCTTTTCGAAGAACACCTGTGTCTGGCTGGATCACAGAATCACCCAGCTGCTGCCCCCAACCTGAGGAAGCTCTATTAGCCGCCAGTACCACCACCCCCTCTATCACCAAAGCCTGCTCTGCCATTATCTCCTAGTCTCTGCCTGGACTGCGTCTGGAACAAATCACTTATGAACAGAGATATAATTGTTACTAAAATGCTGGCAATTGGGGTGGGAAGAGGGCAGCTTGTACTGCCTTTGTACTTTTACTTAGCCTCACTGGGTAGGAGGATGTGGGATGATAATGGGATGAAAAAAGAGGCTGCTGATAGTGAATAGCCTCACTGTGCTTTCTAATCATATAACTGGAGAACTATAGGCATCATTCCTTGATCACAGGGGTCAACCCCAAATAAAAAATCCAATCCCATGACTTTTTTTTTTAGAATTTCTTGAGTTTTATGTGAAATGTACTGTCTTCTCTTTACTATCCCAAGTTATATACAAAGAAATTAACAGAAGGGAAGGGAATAAGCAATTATATAGTGCCTACTATATGCCAAGCACCATACTAAGCCCCTTAAAAAGTTATCTCATTTAATCCTCATAACAACTTTGTAAAGTGGGTGCTATTATAATCAGTTGAGAAAATTACGTCAAGCAGAGGTCAAATGACTTGTCCAAGGTTATGCAGCTAGGAAGCTTTTGAGGTGGAATTCAGACTCAGGTTTCCCTTACTCCCAGCCCAACACTAGTTCCCCTACACCTGCTACCTGTCTGCCATAATACTAAGTTTATTAGATGATCTTTATTTTTTCAGATCTAGGTTACTCTCCAACTTACTGTTACATTATTATCTACAGTGACTGTTGTTCATTCACTTCTCAGTCATGTCCTACTCTTTGTGACCTCATTTGGGATTTTCTTGGCAAAGATACTCCAGTATCTTTTTTTTTGCCACTTCTCCATCTCATTTTACAGATGAGGAACTGAGACAGGCAGGGTTAAGTGACTTGCCCAGGGTCACGCAGCTAGTAAGTGTCTGAGGCCAGATTTGAATTCAGAAAGAGTCTTTGTGACTCCACATGTGGCACTCTATCCACTGTGCCACCCAGCTGTCCCCCTTGCCCAATAGCTCAAGGCAAAAGACAAGCATAATAATTGGATTTTTCAGCTCCACTTACCCATATCCATAGCTCCTGCCCTCAGGTTAGTGCAGTTGTGACTATGAAGTAATTGTTCAGATGAGCTGGATAGAGGTCTGTGGTGGACACCAGTTCCTTCATGCCTATGCCATACTTCCACCCAAACTTGATCCCTGTTGCCGTTATGTTCTAGTGGTAAGAATCATAGCCAAGGAACGCTGGAGCAGCACTGGAGGAAATAAAAAATGACCGACTGAGCCCATGACAGATTCATGGTACCTCACCTGGACCCTCACCATGACATGGAAATCTTTCCATTGATATCTTATTGACACACCACTTTAGTAACCACAGAAACCTTTACCTCTGGTGATACAGGTGATTGGACAAGAGCTCCTTCAGATCTCTTGCTGGGCACCTCAAAGGCTTCCTGTCTTCCCACACTGTCCCCTCCATCTCTTCTGTTTCCAAAGAGGAGCTAGCTCTTTGCCAAGTTATGCCCTTGATCCCATGCCCCTTCATCTCTTTTTCTCTTGGTTCTTCATTTATCCCCTCTGCAAAGGAATGCATTTTTTTTCACCTAAATGGATGTTGACCCACTGCCTACAAATGTACTCAGGTTTAAAACAAGAGAATATTTTCCTCCCTTCAAGCTATTTTCCTTTCTCTTCTTCATTCCAATTATTAGAAAAAAATAGTGTTCTCTTGATTTCTCCACAACTTCCCCATCCCTACTCTGCTCAAATCTCTGTTGTCTGGCTTCCCTGCTCTTCAGTTTCTTCCAGAGTTATTAATCATTCACTTATTTTCACTTATTGCCAAATCCAATCACCTGTTTTTCAGTCCTCATTCTTCTTGCCCTCTCTGCAGCAAGTGACAATGTTGACGAGTCCCTCCCTGAGACAGACAAAACATTTATTAAGCATTGACAATGTGCCTGGAACTGTGCAAAGAGCTGAGAATACAATGCAAAGAGTAAGCAAGACACTTCTTGCTCTCAAAGAGTTTACATTCTAACGGGGCTGGAAGACAGCATGTAGAAGGAAATTAGAGGGTTCCAGGGAGTAATGGGTTCATTTTCAGCAAGCATGGTAGTCATAGATGATTCCTCAAATGGAGATTTGGGGTCTAATTCACCAATTAGAGGAGGAAGGGAGGAAGGAAATGAGGGGCAAGAATGATAATTAATTAGGGTGCTGTCAATAATCCAACCAATAGATAATGAGGACTTGAAGTAGAGGGGTTGCTGTGTGAGCGAAAAAAGGGGGACAGATGTGAGAAGTATTTGTATCAGCACAATAGACAAGATTTGGAAACTGATGGAATAACAAAGAAGGAAGACTTTGAGATTGTGAATCTGGTTGATAGTGAGGGGAGCTCATCAAAAATAGGAATGCTAAGCAGAGGGGTGGATTTTGGAGTGAAGATAATGATTTCCAGTCTGGATGTACTGAAATTGAATTGCCTATGGACACCCAGCTACAGATGTCCAGTTGACAATTGGCAATGTCCTCAGGTGACAGATGAGCATGGGAATTCTGTGCAGGGAGAGATCATAGGTAAACCTATGGGAGGTGATGAGATGAACATGAGGGAGAATAGAGAGAGAAGAAAAGAAGGCTCAGGAACGTTCCTGACATACATCCAGTGGAGAGGGAAAGATATGAATGATGATTCAGCAAGGCAGACTGAAGGAATCATTGAGACAGGTGGGAGGAGAAACAAATATACATATGATCTCACCTGATCCTTACAAAAAAATCCTGTGAGGTAGGTGTTTTTATTATTCCCATTTTACAGTTGAGTAAACTGAGGTAGACAGAAGTCAAGTGACTTGCTATGGGTCACACAGCTAAGAAGTTATCTAAGGCTAGATTCGAATTCTGATCTTCCCGACTCCAAATCCACATCACCCAGCTGCCTCTAGTAACTTCCTCCCCATTAAAATTCCTTGCGTTTGGATTGTGTCTGTTCACACGTGCACATGTTATTTCTCCCATGAAAGAAGAGCTCTTTGAAAACAGGAACTCTTTCCTGTTTGTCTTTGTACCCTCAGTGCCTCAAATAATGTCCAGCCAAGGGGAGGTTATTAGTAAATTCTTGGATGATTGATTGATTTTGCCTGTGGAACTTCATATCCTATAGAGATGCTCCAATGTGGTTGCCCAATAGCTAACTCACATAACCTGGCCTGGACTGCCAAAGTTCATGAAATCTGTAGTCCTGGGACCTCTCTCAGCTCTGTGTTTTGTTCTTTCTCTCTTGTCTCTGTTCTTTTACTGCCTTCTTAGCAGATTGACAATTCTTGGTCCTTCCCTCCCTATTTGTGGACTCCCTATCTTCTCTGCCTCTTTCTGAAATCAGTTTCTCGAAAAGTTTCAATTCTTCTTACAGTTTTACCTCTCACTCAATGCTATCAGTTAGGACTCTAAACCTCCTGGAAGGGGTCACCATCACCCTTGGTCTCAGAAGAACCAACTCCAGGTCTGCATCTCAGAAACACTTTTCCCCTTCTTAGTGAAGAAATAATAGGTGCACAAATTGAGAGGCAGAAGGTATCTTAGAAGCCATCTTGTTTTAGAGGAGCAAACTGAAGCTTAGCTAGAGGGTGCCGTGGAGAGAGTGAAGGCTCATCTTCCTGAGTTCAAATCTAACCTCAGACACTTACTAGCTGTGTGACCCTGGGCGAGTCATTTAACTCTGTTGGCCTCAGTTTCCTCATCTGTAAAATGAACTGGAGAAGGAAATGGCCAACCACTCCAGAGTCTCTGCCAAGAAAACCCCACATGGGGTCACAGAGAGTCAGACACAATTGAAGAATGAGTGAACAACAAAAAACTGAGACTTAGAGAGGTTTATTAACTTCCATTGCAAGTCATAGAAATGACAGCTAGGATTTGGACCCAGGATCTTTTCTTTCGAATCCATTATTCATTCTATGACATGTCTGTTGTTGTTTTTTAACTTTAGTAAACTTTTCATTTTCCAAAATATTAATTTGTTGATAAAATGATATTTATTATCAATAAAAATATTTATTGATATCTTTTTAAAATCACTGTTGTCCCCCCAAGTATTCTTCCTCATTTCCCCTCCCACCAAAGAAAGTCTGAAAATATTTGCAATGTACAACACTTAGCACCAGAGATTCTTTGCTTTTTTGTGTCATGTACCCCATTAGCAGTCTGTTGAAGTTATGACTCTTCTCAGAATGGTTTTGAAATGCATAACATTAAATATGTGGGATTACAAAGAAGGGTGATTATATTGGAATATAATTTATCTATCTATCTGTCTGTCTGTCTGTCTATCTATCTATCTATCTATCTATCTATCTATCTACTTCTATCTTTATATTTTTACAATCTAAGATGATGGATCCCAAATTAAGAATCCCTAAGGAGCCATTCTGCCTGCCAGTAATATTTCAACAACTTAATTACATCTAATTCTTCACTCTCCAACCAGATTGTATATATCCTCTAATCTGCAGTGATTGGGAGTGTAGGGCTTACTTTTTTCCCTCTTTTGGTCACATATGGTATCCTGTGCCCCTCAAGATGCTAAGGTGTCCTAATTAGGTATATAATTATTTGGGGACATGATTGCCTGTTATTAACTTAAGAATAAGAAATATCACTTTTCTGTTCTCTTTGAAACCTGATGATGGTGTATATGGCACAGGGTTTTTCTCAGCAAGTTATTCCTACTTGTACCATAATTCTGCTTCTGACCTGAGAAATTGGACCACTGCTCTTGTGCTGCTGCAGGCTTATTTCTTATTGGACTATGCAAGCCTAGCATATGGCTAATTACCATTTACACCTTCTAAGTGCTCTAACAACCCACAAAAGGCTGTTTTGTCTCTCTGGTTTACTGTTTGGTGTACTTTTTGCAGACAAAGCAGTAAACAATTCCTTTGGAGATCCTTTTTAATTTTAAATGATGATGGAGGATGATGATTTTCTGACTAGGTCGTTAATGATGTATTCATAGTCTGGCCATTAAATGATTCTGCTTCTAATGATGAGTCATTTTCACCTTGTAATGCAGATATAGCCAACTTGTTTTTTTTTTTCATGGTCCTTCTCCTAATAATTTTTCTCCCACTTGTGGAAATGATAGCTGTGCTGAGTTTGAAACATCAACATCATCTTCAACTTTATTCTTTTTTTATTTAATTTTTTATTGATTTGTTTGTTTACTTTTTGATTACAAGATTCAGTTCCATAATCCCTTGAGTTTCAAATTTTCTCTCCTCTCCCCCCCAACCATGGCTGCAAATACTTTCACATTGGACATGATTGTATAGAAGGGTTGTAACCGTTGGAATAAAAATTCAACTCCTTACTCTTTCCCTTCTTATATTTATATTTAATTACCAAGACTGTAAATTCTGCTCTTATATCCCTTGCATCTCTCCGCTCCACTTATCCCTTATCCACCAAAGAAAGTCCTCATCACTTTTCTTTGGAACTATTGCAATGGATGGTTGTGGTGGGTTTGGTGAGGATGGTGAAGCAAGAATGATAAAAATCTTTGATTTCAATGGGACCCTGGAGGCCAGTTAAAAGATTAATTCCTTGGCCACGAAGTTTATAAAGCTACAAAATGGCCTCAGGTAGTATGTCCCTATCATCCATCAATAAGTGATGGCTATGATAACTTTAGAATCATTTACAATGCAAAAAAGAACATAGAACAGACATATGTTTGGTTTTACAGTCCCTTCATTTTATAAATGAGGAAACTGAACCTTAGAGGGGATAAGTGACTCATCCAAGGTCACACAGATGGCAAGTGGAAGAACAGAATTTGAACCCAGATCTTCTGACTTCAGATTCATTAGTCTTTCCTCTGAGTTACTATGTTCCTCCCTCCCCCACAGACAATGAAATAATGGGAAAGGAAGCAGACAATTCTAAAAATAAGGCAGGTTTCAGACCATCAAATATCTGACTGGCAAAGTCTAAGAGGACCTGACCCATGTCCATATTGACTCTCTTTCTGTAAATAAAACCAAAAGACATAACTAAGTTGTAACTAAATGGAAAGACAGCCTACAGTTGCTCCTTGGAAAAGCAAATAAAGGACTTGGTAGACTTGCAATTATCATATACCCCAAAGCAACAAGAAACATCATTTCATGGGATATTTGGTTATTTTGCCCAATAGTGCTCATGGGGAGTATGTAGCAACAATTATATGATAAATGCAATCACTGTAGAGAAATTTTATAAAGAATTGGACATGATCCTCCAAACCAGTCAAGACATGCCTTAATGGGTGATTTTATGATGAAGAGAGTAATAATGGAGGACTGAGAAAAATGTGCTAGGAAAAATGGTCCAAGTTCAAGAAATGAAAGGATCCAAACACTTTTGGAATTCATAATCCTCACACCAGTATAGTACCTGCGTATAATGAATAATTTCTTCCAGAAAAAGAACCATAAAATACTGAATATATTTATATTATATATATATATATACATACACACATGCATTATATATATTCATACATACATACATACACATACACATATATATATGTAAACTGACTGTATCTTGGACAGAAAAATGACTAGTTATAAATGTGAGGGTCCTTTCAGAATCAATCAAATCATCAACTGGTGAGAACAAAGGTTTAAATCAATATGAAGTCATGAGGATCTGCATTCAAACCTGGCCTCAGACACTTGACACTTAACTAGCTGTGTGACCTTGGGCAAGTCACTTAACCCCAATTGCCTTGCCTTCCCCTCTCAAAAAAATCAGTATGAAATTAGAAGAAAAGAAAAAAATGAAATTACATAGTATTCATTCGTAACAATTCCATCCTCATGGAGAAAAGTCAAGGCAAAAAAGATTCTGATTTGTGTGAAATAAATATTTCCCTCTGATATTTAATAACTAATTATTGTTTTAAAACCAAGATTTCCCCCCTTTTCTTCTTCCTCATCCAGAAATCAACCAGTATGGGAAATCTCTGTTAGAGATATAATTAGACAGTAAAAAAAAATTCTAAGTTTGGGCTAATGGGTGTATTCCTGCTCATTTTGTTTGTCATTCACTCTTTCTATCTTAACAAGTGATATTTAAATTGATGCCCCTATTAACCAAGATTTGGATGGCACAGGTCCTTTCCCCCAAGATCCTTATTTTAATATGTAACCCACCTTCATTATAATGTTTACTCTCTTGTTGACCAATCAGAGCTGATTTTCACCCTCAGGTGAAACTCTTTAAAAGAAGACTTCACAAATACTGAAGGTTTAAGGGATTTCCTCTGTTTTTCTACCAAGAAGACAACAAACTTATTTTGCTGACTGCTTTCAAGCCACAGTCAATAAAACTGATTTTAATTTGCCCAGAAACTCAGTCTCTCAGAACTTTTTAATCATCACAGATTATCACCATATCTTCCAGAAATTTAATTGATGAAAAGGACTCATCATAATGAGAAATCCAAAAGAGCCCAGAAACTGCCTTAGTCACAAAAACTAAAGACAGGGCAGTCAAGGTTAGTAATTATTTAGAGTACAAATTCATTCGGAAAATAGTATAGAGGAGAATGACTGGAGATTGTGAACAGTATCATATCACAAAAACAGTAAAAAGCAGTGGAGTTGGAGAATACATTTGTAGAAAATTTAGGCACAAGACCCAACTAAGCCAGGTCATCCTGAAAACATTTACAAATGAAACTGGGAGGAGGAAAAGATGTAGAAGACAGTGTTTCCTAGTGATGAAACATTGCTCTCATGAAACATGGCTACTGCATTTCAACTTAAACACTATTGTACTCAGTGACTCAGTTTCCTCATCTGTAAAATGAAGAGGTTGGATTTAATGACCTCCAAAGTCCCTTTTTAACAATAAATTTGTGTTCCTATCATCCCATGATTAATGCCTTATGTGAGAAGGGGAAATTACAGTTAAGAATATAAAATCAGTGAAATCGGCAGGTCTAAACTAGGTTTAGTCCAGTACCTTCACATTTTTGGAAGTAATGTAAAATGGAGAAAGCACAGGCAAAAAAAAAACCCCACAACAATATAAATAATGACTACGAAAATGTAATCAAGTCAACACTGAGAGGCAATAAAACTTTGGTCAAATACAATGGCCAATGTTACTACCCTACTATCAAAGTTAGGAGACATAACCTTCTTTATTGTAAACTGCTAAGCTATTATTAAACTATTATTCATGTTAAGCTATTAGGGGTTAGTATATTATTTTGGAAAGGAAAAGTTGCTTAGCGCATGCATTGGGAAATGAATATATTTAAAAGGTGTGGAGATCACAAGATTTGTTGATTGTGAAAAGGAATTTTATTCAGTACAGCAAAACGTAGCATCAAAATGTCTCTTCCAACAAAATGTCTTGCTTGTAAATGTTAAGATCATCCAAGATGTCTTGATAAATGCAAGCATGGAGATAATTTTGTTCAATAATTCTCTGATTATCAATATCAAACGAAGCATGAAATAGGGAGACATATGCTCACCAAAGATATTCACTACTGTCATAGATGATGTCTTGCACCAAATCCAAATATAAAAGGGATTCTGTATCAATGGTAAGGTTCTCCAGATGCTTCTGTTTACTGATGGTATTATGCTGATTTCATCAAGCACTGGAACATTATATTGTCTCCTCAAAGAAATTCAGAGTCAATCAAAAGAAAGTAATCTAAGAATCACATAGCTTTAAAAAGTGGATAAAATGTATGCTGCCTAGATTATGACAAGGAGTTGGATGGGAAAAACTGTGTTGAACGTCATATGGGGGAAAAGTAGAGGTGACAAAATGTAAGAAAGAGGTGCCGTCAGGTGTAAATGATGCATTTTCCACCTTAGAAAAGATTCTGACACTTTGGGTAACTCAGTTGCTTATGAAGAGACCAGCAGAGACTATGAATTTGTGCAAGGGCACAAACAACCACCAACCCCTCCCGCCAGTCACTCAATTGCGTAAGACACACAATAACATAGGAAATATGGGGAATCATCCGTCTCTGAACTAGAAGGAACTATTGAATAGAAAATACTACACCTCTACCACACCTGTTCTGTGAGGTACAAGTCTCAAAAATGAGGTCCTAATGGAGCAGAACTGGAGAGCTTTCTACAATCTTAAGTTAAAGATCTCTGCACTTAAAAAAAAGTACAGCATACTCCTGTTGAAGATAGTACTGTAACACCTAAGCTAAAAAAGCACAATAACACCCAGCTGAACTTGAAGCTGGAACTGATGGAGACTGCAAGCCCAATGAGTTAAGCTAATTGCCTACGTTATATTATTTTGGAAGTCCTTTTATTAGTATTTTTGTACTACCATTATTTTGGAGCTAAGCAAGTCACTTAACATTTTCCATGCCTCAGTTTCCTCAGCTGTTAAATAAAGATAAATGGCCTCAATGCCCTCAAAGATCTCTTTAGTCAGCTAGTCAGTCAATTAGCATTTATTAAGCAATAGGTGCTGTCCTAAGCTCTAGAGATACAAAGAAAAACAAAAACAAATAAAAATCAAATAAATGAATATAAATACATACAAATGAATAAATTAACAAATAAGCAGATAAATCAATCAATCCCTACTCCCAAGGAGATCACAGTCTACTGCCAGCATCAAATATATGATCCCATGATCTTATGATCATGTTGCCTTTTCTTTTAGTACTTTTAAGTTTCCATAAGGGTCTAAGACAATACCTGATGCTAATGGAACCTTTGGCACCATATGAAGAAGGCATTAGTAATGATTTAGTAGTGGTAATGATGTTGATAATGCTTTTGAAATGCATAAAGTTCATTCTGCCTTGGAAGGTTCCTGGAGTGCTTTATGAAATACATGTTAACATGTTGGGGATCATTTCTCCCCTCTCTGAAATATAACCACTTTGGGATCAAATTTAACAGCTGGCTAACAACCTCAAAGTGTCAAGCATTACAGAGTGGGGAAAAGATGAAGAATGCCAGACAGAGTATCTGGTTGAAACTGCAGAGGGTGGGTGTAATTACGCAGCTTGGAAACCGGGGAGAGGGGGTGAAATTGTTGTTAACATTCTGGATACCAACAAAACAATAGGATTTTGAGTAATAGGAACTAGTGTTATGATTTTATTGGCACAGGAAATTTATCTCTGCTGATGCATATCAGCACCTTCTTTATAATTTATAGTGCTAGAGACTTGCCTAGAGCTTTGAAAGGTTAATGACTTGCCCAGGGTCCCAAAGGTCAAAATGTGTCCATTTGAATGGAGGTCTTCCTAGTTTTGAGACCAGTTCCCTATCCACCGTGGCACACTGCCTTATAAAAAGTATTACAAAGAGCAAATGACAGATACCTACTTTCTACAGCACATGATGCCTACATAAGCAATAATGCCCTCTTTACTATTGTTCTAGGAGATGTTGAGGGCCAAAGACAGTCTTTTCCATGTTCCTTAGACTGAGTTACTATTCCCTTTCCTACCTTGAAATTTACTTATCCTGTACCTGGGCAGATCTTAATAAACTTGTCAACTGGATTCTTTTTGGTGACATCTCCCTACTCACAAACTTCTGGTGAAGAAAGTTATTTGTATTATAAAGGGTGATATAAATTACCTTTAGCAATATAAACAAATTAAACCTTTAATTATATAAATCACAAAGGGTGATAGACAATTTGCATCCTAAAGAGTGATATAAATCTGAGCTGTTATTATCCTATCACCCCCTCTTAGGTGTCTATTTGTGTCCAATCCCTCAGTAAAGACTAACAAACTCATCCCCAATAAGGTATTAGCTAGTACTAATTTAAGATGCAAATCTCTGGAAGACTAGAAATCCTTCAGGACTGAAAGTAGATCAATAATGGGAGAATTTCACGCATTGTACCAAGACGGGTGCAACAGGTGAGACCTTCAGAAAGGATACTCCATGGGTCTCAGAGCCATATTTCACAAGCAAATAGTTTAAGAGCTGGGGAGGACACATGAGAATGTGGTAGGAAGTACAATCGTGGCATAAGCTTAAAAGCGACTGTCTTTAAAGCTCAGTTCAAAACTCTCTTCTACATGAAGCCTTTCTCCAAACCCCTTCTTAGGTTCTAAATTTGATGTCCAGAGACCAGGGTCTATGAACTGGTATCAGTACTACAGGTACTATTATCACTACCATTTTACAGACAAAAAAGCTGAAGGCTCGGGTGTAAGTGACTTGCCAGTGGTTACACAGAGAGTAAATAGCAGACAGCCTAGCACAGTAGAAAAGGACTAGTTCTGTGATAGAACATAGGATGCAAAATCTGGATTAGGGCTACCATTTTGTCTTTAATCCCTGCTATATGCAATACTATGTGACCAAGCGTGATTCGTTTAACATCTTCAGCTCTCAATATCCTTCTTTGAAAAATGAAGGGTTACATCAGGTAGACTCTGAGGTCCCTTTCAGTCTGGGATCTATAATCCTTTGTTAAAGACCTGCTATCAAGGAAGGATGTTGATTCATTTCAGCTTTACTCCCCTTGCTTCCTGGTCCTCCCTTTTATCCTCTCCTGGCTCTCTATTCTGCAAATAAGGATACTCAGGGTAGGAAAATCAAGTCATTTAATTAGGGCTAGCCAGTCAATAAACATTTGTTAAGTGGTTATTATGTGCCAGACACCTAACTTCTGGGGATTCAAAAAGAGGAAAATATAGTCCCTGCCTTCAAAGAGCTTAGAATCTAATGCTTGTTGTGTACCAGATAAGCAAATATGCACAAACTAGTTATATACTGGGTAAATAGGAAATAATTAACAGATGGATTGCCAGGGACAGCTAGGTTGCCCTGTGAATAGAGCATTGGGTTTGGTATCCAGAAGACTTATCTTCACGGGTTCAAATCTGGCCTTCGACACTTAGTTTTGTGACCTTGAACAAGTCATTCAACCCTGTTTGCCTCAGTTTCCTCATCTGTAAAATGAACTGGAGAAAGAAATGGCAAATCACTCCAGTATCTTTGCCAAGAAAACCCCAAATTAGTTTGCAAAGAGTGACTTTGGACTGAAAAAAAATGACTGAACAGCAGCAGCAGAAATCAACAGAGGGAAGGCACCGTCCATCAAGAACTGTGCTAAGTACTGGAGATAAATACTGGGAGATGGAGTGTCATGTGGGAGGTACCACAAGTAGGTCAGTGAAGTAGTAGCTAGATTGGGGAGTAGAAGCTATAGCATGTGTCAGACCATGGTAAAACCATCTTGGCAGATGTACTGAACCAGGATGAGGGCGTCAGACCCATCAGTGAGTTAGGAGAGTGTCTACCCCAGGTATATGAAGACTTCCCCTGACAAAATGGTAGATGCCAACAATTTGTTCCAACATCCATGAAGGTGGTCAAAGCTGGTGCTGTGGAGAGCTTAGAACTTGGTCAGACATCGAGGTCATCCATTGCATCCCAGGCCATCATCAGTCATCCTGACTTTTGTCAGGACTTTTTTGTCCTGGCATTGGACTTCAATGACTCTGGAAGAGAGAGTGAGGCAGATGACTTTGTGCAACTCTGCCTTACTTGAATCCAATTCACATAAAAATCAAGACATCATCCTGAGACATCATTGGTCCTCTTTGAATTCAGAACAGCAACAGATTGGTGAGTATGCAGAAGTGACTGAAGTACAAGACTAGAAAGGTAGGAAGGGATCAGGTTGTGAAGTGTCCAAATGCTAAGCAGAGGGTTTGTATTTGATCCTGGACACACTCAAGTTTGCTGAATAGTTGGATTTGGGGAGTAACATGATTAGATCTGTTTTAGGAAAACTTCTCTATGGGAGCATATCAAGAAGTTTCTGTCTGCCAAGGGACAATTAGAAGCCAACTAAAAAATGATTGACAATGTCTCATTCACTCCTTCAGTTGTGCCCCTGTCACCATGGGATATTATCAAAAGGTCCAAGGGGCGGGAAAATATTACCCTATCTGGGTCACCTGGAACCCATTTCACAGAGAAGTAGAGTCAAATTGAAGGGTGATTTCATTCATTTAGACAGCTGACAGAAAATTAAGTGGTTTGCTCTGGGGAGAAAGGCATGGTGTAGCGGAAAGATAAATGAGTCTGGAAGATCTCACTCTGTTATTACTGCCTATATGACCTTGGGAAATTAACTTCCCATCTCTGTGCCTCTGTTTCCTCATCTGTAAAATGAGGAATTTAGACTAAAGGGCTTCTCAGGTTCTTTCTTACTTCAAATATGTGCTGTGACTTTTAGTTTTATTTCTTATCGATAACCATTTGCTTGATCGCTTATCTGGAGGTGAGCATGGCTGTTGTTTGTCCTTCATTCTCTAAGAGGACCATGAAATCAGGGAGATGCTGCCATGACATGCAAGTGAACTGGATTTAAGCAAGAAAAGGCTGTGTGAAGTCACCAGCTCCATTTTTCCCTCCACAGTCATCTGAGTCCAGTGGCAAGATATAGGTCAGGATTACTGAGGTGGGCATGGCAGGAACCTGCTGAAGTAGGCTTTGAACAGGCTCCTGAGATCTAATTGTTGAGTTTTCACTGGGAGCATTTATACTTTGGCAACAGAAAATACTATTAATCAGAGCTTGATTTTTTTTTACCAGTTGTAAGAAAGTGATGAAGAAAATGTTAATAATGCAGATTAATTTTAAAAAGTGTCCTGTGCACATTTTTGGAGGTGAGAATTGGTTGTTAAACATTTATCAGCACCCTCCCACACGTTAGGCAGTTTTTCAAATAGCAGAAGCTTATGGAGAGTCTGTTGTACAGGCAACTAAATATCTGTACGGGAGAATGAAAGGGGTTGTGGAATTCATTTTCCTGAAAGGGGGAAGAGAAAAGAATTCCATTTTGCTTTTCCTTCTAAGACCTGTGGGAGAACAGCTTTCTCAGTTCTTCCTTCATCCACAAAGGGGAGCAGGGGACCTGGGAAAGCCTCCGGCTGAGCACAGTGCAGGAGAATCAAACCTGGCTAATTCTCACTCTGGCTTTTCACTCTGCAGTTCATGTAGTCCTCACCCCTTTTCTCCCTATTATTCCCATTACGTGGCTTAAGGCTATTTTATCCTACATGGAAGGAAGAGGAGGGGATAAAAGGGAGAGCATGGTGGGAAGGGGAAGTAAAGCTGAAATGAATCAACATCCTTTTTAGTTGGGCTCTGATCTTTGACAAAGGATTGTAGATCTCAGGCTGGAAAGGGACATTGGGTGCCATCTAATGTAACCCTGTTCAAGACGGGAGCACAAACCTACCAACTCCAGGACCAATCCTCTTTCTACTGTATTAGACTGCTTCCTATTGACCAGCTGTGCAATCCATGAGCAAATCACTTGAACTCTATGAGCTTCACGTTCATCACCTGTGAAATGGAGATCATAATGCCTATAGTACTGATCTGCACAGGAATGACAGGTTGAGAGCTTCAGTGCTGTAGGAAATTCCTGAATCAATGAGATCACACATCCATTTGAGTATTGGCTAACATTTATAGAATTCCTTCAGATTTGCAAAACACTTTACAGATACGATTTTATTTGATTCCAAAAACAACTCTGGGAGACAGATACTATTATTATCCATACTTGTAGGTTGCCCCTTAGTCCGCCACCTGACTAATTTTCATATTTAATCTTAGCATTCCAAGTTCTATTGTAATCCAGGATTATGTTTGGCATTCCTTGTTAATTAATATAATTTCAACATCTCTCTCAAACACATAAGGCTGTAGCCCCTAACCCATTCATCAAAAATTATTTAATAAACTGGAGGAGCCTCTTTTCCCATGAGTAGTAACTTATTTCTCTCTATAGTAAAACCCCTGGTTTGCTGGATGAAATATTAAAGTTACTCAATATACAATTTAGAAACAATGACATCTATAATAAAAGGACATAATTAGGGGCAGGTAGGTGGCACAATGAACAGAGCACTGGCCCTGAAATCAGGAGGACATGAGTTCAAATTGGGCCTCAGACACTTAACACTTACTAGCTGTACTGACTGTGTGACCTTGGGCCAGTCACTTAACCCCAATTGCCCTCCCTTCTCCCCCTCCAAAAAGAAAAAAGAAGACATGAATAGTTGTTTTAGATGTGAGAAAGATTATAGATGGAGTCACCTCAAACCAGCACTGTAACTATACATAATTTATTCTCTTCACTTCTGGAAACACAGCTCTATACCATTAAGCTATACCATTAAGTTGGCTCATGTCACCAGATAAAATCACTTTGCAAGAATCCTCTTTATCCTGTTCCTAAGATAAAGATTATGATGGTTTCTTAAATAAAGATCCCTCAAAATTCTGTCTTTTCTGACTTATCTTCACTTATGCCATGAAAATGGCCTTGTCAGCTTCTTACAAGACCTAACTTAACAGTATCTAGAATCGCTTCTCATAAAATTCTCTCTAGAAGGTTTCTTGATGAAATGACAGTTAAAGCAGTTCTCTCAAGAAAGTTTTTCCTCATTGTTATTCTCTGTCTTCTCCAAAAGTTCTTCAATGGATCCTTATGGATCGAAGTCAAATTTGGGGCTCTACAGAGATGGGAAGGCTATTACTTTTCAAAAATCCTTGATTCTTAAAGAAAGAGTAACCGTTTTTATAGCCTCCATAAAAGAGACTTTCAAAATACATATTTTGCACATATCATATGAAATAAATGTATATTGGATTGTAGGAAACATAAATTACTGCATAGTAACTGTCATAAGTAGAGTCAACTGGATGTCCCAGTAGATGGAATACTGGGCCTGGAGTCCATAAGAAATGGATAGCCTTATACACTTAGTAGTTCTGCGACCCTGGGCAAATCACTTAACATCTATCTGCCTTAGTTTCCTCATCTGTAAAAGGAGATGGAAAAGGAAATGGCAAACCACTCCAAAATCTTTTCCAAGCAATCCCCAAATGGGCTCACAAAAAGTTGGACACGACTAAAAAACAACAACCACCCCAGTAACCAGATTTCTCTTTTCAAAAGTTTATTATTTTTTGTTTGATCAGTTAACAAGAATTTTTATGCTAGGGTATGTAATCAGGCTGTATTGTTATGTTCATGTAGTCTATGTGTGTCCATAAAGGTCTATCTAGATGAGAATTGAAGGGAGGCAATTATACACACACACACACACACACACA
>CM053593.1:349280629-349300542 GCA_028646575.1 Pseudocheirus occidentalis | reverse complement strand
CTCTGCTTTCCTCAGAGAGTGGACACTAGGCTAACACTATATCTATTTGCTCCCTTAAATATTGCTAGTCTAGAAAAAATTTTGGTCCAAGATATATTTCTGATCCTTGTATCTTACTAGGTAAGGAGTGCCCATGCTAGTTATCCAAGGCTTGACTCTGTTTCCACCAGATGCCAGTTCCATAATGAAAACATATAGCAAATGGCAAATAAACAAGTTACTCAAGTCAATAGCAAACAGAAATCAGAAAAAGTATATATATATGAGAACATCTATCAGAAAAAGAGTGAATGAGCTAGTTCCTCCACTGAGAGTGAGGTAATTAAGTTCAACCAACAAATAGAGGCTCAGATCTCACCCAAAGACAAATTTCCTGAGGGCTCTGGCATAACAAGCAGGGGTAGGGAATATGAAAGAGATCACTGACTCTTTTTCTACATGACTCTTTCCCAAAGTCTTTTCTGTCTTTCAGAGACCTAAAGAAAGGTTGTGACAAACGTTCTCTCTTGAAGCTAGGAGCCAGAAGACCAGAATCGCTCTTCACTCAAGCTCTCACTAACTATACTGCTCACACTGGCATGAAGCACAGAGCAATCAATCTCCACCAATGAGGATAGTCCCATGCAAATGATCCTTTGATTGAAGGGTTACATTTAATTAATCCCTCCTTCTCTCAACCCTACCCACTATTGAACAAATTTAAAAAACAAAAATCAGCTCTTGTTAACATAGATACATAGTCTGGGAAAACACTTACCCAATGTTAGGCATGTTTGAAAATATATGCCAAGCATTTTAAGCTCATCACCTCTTTGTCAAGAAGTGAATAGTATGTTTTGCCTTTATCCTTTTTGGATTCATAGTTTATCAATGTGCTGATAAGAGCTCTAAAGTCTTTCAATTTTTTTATGTCATTCTTATTTAAATTATTCTATTTCTACTCATTTCACTTTGCATCAGTTTAAAGAGTCTTCTCAATTTCCTCTGAAATTACCCATTTCGTAATTTCTTATGCACAAAAATATTTCATTACATTCACTTAACACAATTTGTTTAGCCATATCCCAGTAGGACATCCCTGTAATTTCTCACTTTTGGTTACCACAAACAGAGCTGCCATAAAGATTTTTGTATATATAGACTGGGTCTTTTCCTCTTTTTAAAATTTCTTTGGAGTATAGACTTATTAACAATATAGCTCAGTCAAAGGGAATTCACAGTTGCCAACTTTCTGGGAATAGTTCCAAACGCTCTCCCAAAATGCCTGGGCCAATTCACAGCTCCACAGCATACTATTGTGCCTTTTCTCCAACTTTTGTAATTTTCTTCATTTGTCATCTTTGCCAGTCTGATAGATATGAGGTAGAGCCTCAAAGTTGCTTTAATTTGCATTTTTCTAATTGTTAGGTTTTTAAGATAATTTTTATGATTTTTGATAGCTTGGATTCTTTGAAAACTGTCTTACATATCCTTGGACTATTTATCTGTTGGGAAATAGTTCTTAGTCATATACATTTGAATGAGCACTTTATATAACTTGGGAATGAGATTTTTATCAAAGAACCTTTTCAAAGATTCCCCCTCCACCCAGATTCCTGTTTCCTTTCTAATTTTTACTATGTTAGGTTTGTTCATGTGAAAGAAGTTCTAAATTTTTTTAATCAAAATCATCCATTTTATCTTGTGTGATCCTCTTTGTCATTTGCTTATTTATGAACACTTCCCCTATCTGTAGTTCACTTTCCTCTTTACTCCTCTAATTTGTTTATGATATGTCCTTTGATACCTAGAACATGTGTTTTAAAGAGTCATATAGTCCCTGGGAATAAGCATAGACAAAGAGAAAACAAAATTATTTGGTTCTTTTTTTCAAATGATATAATCGTATACTTAAAGAATCCTAGAAAATCAACTAAAAATTAATTGAAGTAGCAACTACCACAGAGTTACACAAGATAAATTCACACAAATTATCAGCATTCCCATGTAAGAAAAAATTCTTACATAACAATATTCCTATTCCAAAACTCATCAGGAAGAGTAAGAAAAAATTCATTGAAATATAAAAGCTATACGATCCTGGGGAGTGTTAAGATTCACTCAGGGACTATATGACTCTTTAAAACACTTTGCAGGAAAACAAAAATAAAGACCTAAAAATAGGAAGAGCATTAATTTCAGTTGGGTAAGTTGAGTAAATGTAATAAAAATGGCAATATCACCAAAAAGAATTTACTTATTTAGTACTATGCCAATTATTCTTTCAAAAGAAAATCGTATAGATCTAGAAAAACAATAACAACATTCATATGTGGAGAAAAAAGTCAAGAATCTGCATGATAATGATTTTTTTTAATGGGAAGGAAAGTGGTCAATCAGTACCAGATCTCAAATTATATTACAAAGCAGTAATCATGAAAACAATTTGGCACTAGTTTAAAAAAGAGAGAATAAGAAATTGATCAGTGGAACTGATCAGGTATGCAACATACAAAAGCAAACAAAAATATATTTGATAAACCCAAAGATCACAGTTTGTAGAATTCATTTTTTGACAAAAACAGCTAGGAAGGCAGGACAAGAGTCTGGCAGAAATTAGGTCTAGAATAACACGTCATTCCATACGCTAAGATAAACTCCAAATGAATACATGGTCTAGGTATTTTGTAATTGTATTATAGACACACGCACATACGTATGTATACATATATGTGTGTTGTGTATGCATGTGTGTATATATGTATATATGTGTATACATGTATATGTATTTATACACACATATATATATGAATGTTTATTATACCACGCATTGTGTAAGGCACAGGGGATACAATGACAAAGAATGAAACAATTTCTACTCTCAAGGACTTTGCATCTTAATGGATTTTGACTTAGATATTCCATGACTATACAGGTATCACCCTCGCCTGGTTTGAGGGTTTATACTTCCTTAATTTATATTCACCTCCTCTACCCCAGAAAGGGATCTCCACTCATCAATTTGTCCGATCTTTATAAAACATCTCTGACTTGGGCAAGGTATCCAATCTTGAATTTGTTTGTATGTGTATCCAAGTGTATAATAATAACAGTAATGTCTAGCATTTATATCGCAGTTTTAGATTTGCAAAATGCTTTATATGTGTTAACTTTTTCTAAACAATCCAAAAAGATAAATGCAATTATTACCCCTCACTTCAAAGGTGAAGAAGTTGAAGCTGAGGGAGATTAAAAATGAAGTTTCCAATTTCACACAGCTAGTGCCTGAAGTAGTTCTTCAGATGAAGTCTAGTCTTTTTATTGACTGCAGCACCTATTTGCCCCTTTTTGGAATGCTCATTATCTGTGAGAACAAAAAGAAACTCAAACCTATTTTGTTAAAGCATCCATTTCAATAGTACTCTATCACTGCTAGTAGAGAAAAGATGTTTTATTCAAAGGCATAGGTGCTCTTCCTTGTGCCAAGTTAAAAACGAAACAGCTGGAGGTGTGGCTAAGACTCATACATGAAGCTCTTCCTAATGAGAAAGCTGGACAGTCTGAGAAGGAAGCAGCTGCTCTCCTCTACGGCATGCTGATATTGATCCCCAAGTTCTGTCAGATGAGATACCATCTAGTGAGGGTCAGATTAAGAAGACACAACTAGTGGTGTTTAGTACCCCAGATAAGGGGTACCAAAGATGACTATTTGTCGAACTGAAAACAACCATAAAGAGATCTGATGTCTTGCAGGGTGATGATACAAGATGTATTGGACGACCTCCCACAGTCTGTCAAACCAGATGACTACTCTCCACCTCTGGTACTTTGTTTAGTCACAAATGATACTTCCAGGAGAAATCAAGAAAACATTAGCAAAGACTACAGAGTCACCGGGAGGAAAGTGAAGACATTAGGCTCACAGATGTTGTTTTTATTATTGCTACCAACTGGAGGCATGGGTTTCAGGACAGAAAGAAGATTGAGGAAGAGAATAGCTGATTGATAAGGTGATATTAGATAGATCTTGTACTCTAGAGGGATGATTATGGTGAAACATGACTCCCCCCTTTTTTTGGAAAACAAGTATGAAGTGAGCTACCATTCCAAATCATCAAACATGGTTAATATGTGGGTTTGCTTTATTTGACTTTACTTCATTGTTACAAGAAAAGATTTTTTGGGTGGCAATATCATCCAGTGAAAGCAATGTAAAAAGAAATAACAATATTTTTAAAGTGGTACCTGAGATTGAGATTTGATTTCCTGGCCCCGGCCTTTGACTTAAAATACAAGAGTGGCAGGATCCTGGTCAGGGAGAGAGTATATTTAACAAAGTCATCTAAGAATGTATTTGCTGGAGTCTTGTAAATCTAATAAAAAAAAAGCTTTAAATGGAAAAGAAAGGTGGGGAAAGGAAAGAGAGAGAAAACTGCCTATATCTAGTTATCAAGATAGATAGTATAGAGAGCTAGCGTGTAGGAAGAATAGCAGTAGAGATACTCTGAAATTTCCAAGAAAAATAAATCTAAGAAAGGAGCCAGCAATAAAAGCCATGGCCTCATATCTCTGTACACAAATGTACAAATATGGGTAACAAGGAAGGTGAACTAGGAATGCAAAGGTAAGGAGTCCAATTTGGTCTCCTGTTTCTAGAGTTATTTTATTCAAAAGGAAACAACTGGGTAAAAGATTGAGGATAGAGTAGCATTGTCTATAAAAAAGATATATTCATATAAGGAAAACCAGGAACCAGAATGGGGAAGCATGACAGAATATATTTGGGGAAACTCAATGGAAGCAGAAACAGAAAGGATGTTATCATTGGAACCTAGTACAGACCTCTTGGATAGAAAGAGGGGCTCAGGAAACAGACTAAAAGTCTGGTGCTAAAGATGATGTACTGGGGTTACTCTCCTTATTTGCTGGAACTGTCACTCTCCCCAAAACAGAGTAGCCAATCATTTCTCAATTTTTTAAAAATAAGAATTTCATTCTTCCATTAGACACTTACAAGAGAGCAACTTACATTCTGGATCTAATTTCCAACAAAAGGAAAAACTCTTTTTTGCAATGGAAATAACTGGAACCTTGCTGGGGAGGGAAAGGACACTTCCATTTTACAATTTGTGATAGAAGAGAAAAAAGCTAGGTACAGTTTGACATGTACCCTAAATTTTGGGAGAGTAGATTTCTGGGAGTTGAGAGGAAATAGAAAATTTCATGGACTAACTTTAAAAAGTTATTTTTTTTATAATTCTAAATTTGATAGACAACAAACATAAACTTTTTAATGCAAAAGGGATTGTATATAACTCCATAAATATTATGTATATTTTTTTGAGTTTAATATATTTTAAATCTAGCACAGTAGCTTCTCTATTACCTTGGTTATCTGTGTACTCTTCTGAACTTCCTCCTATTCTCTTCATTTAAAAAAATGTTTTGTTTATGATTTTTTCTTTTTCTATTTTACTATCACAAACCTCATTTCTACCCCAGTTCTCCCTCTTCTACAAAAAACACATCCTCAACTATAGTTAACCAGCCTACACACTGGTCTTCTCTGAAAATATGTCTTATTCTATGCCTCAGGTTCATCACCTCTCTGCCAAGAACTGGGAAACATGCTTATCATGAGTCTTCAAAATCAATTATTGATCATTACATTGATAAGAATTCTCAAGCATGAATTAAAATTTTATAGGGGAAGCCAAACAAGAAGAGGTAAAGTACCTTCCAGAATTAAAAGCAGTTAATATTTTAATATTTTTCATTTTAAAAACAGTTAATGTTTTATTACATATAAAACAATTTTAAACATTCATTCTTTAAAGTTTTTAGTTCTAAATTCTGTCTTTTCCTCCTTTTCTTACCTCCTCCCTGAGAAGATAAGCAATTTGATCAAGACCATCCATAAGACTATCCATGCAAAGACTATTCAAGACTAGTCATACAAAATATATTTCCATATTAGTCACATGGCAAAATAAAGCACACAACAACAACAAACAAACAAAAAACCCCAACAAAAATAAAGTAAAAAAAAAGTATGCTTTGATTTGCTTTCAGATTTCATCAGTTCCCCCCCAACCCCCACCCCCCACAAGTACATAGCAATTTTCTTCATAAGTCCTTTGGAATTGTCTTGGATCATCATATTATTGAGAATAGCTAAGTCATTCACAGTTGATCATTATATGTTATTAGTATTACTATATACAGAACACTGCTCCCTTTGCTTTGCGTCAGTTCATATAAGTCCTTCCAGGTTTTTCTGAAATCCTCCAGGTTATCATTTCTTATAGTACAAGAGTATTCCATCACAATAATGTACCACGACTTGTTCAGACATTCCCCATTCCCCATCCCTTCAATTTCTAATTCTTTGCCACCACAAAAAGTGCTGCTAGAAATATTTTTATACATATAGGTCCTTTTAATTTTTCTTTGATTTCTTTGGGAGATAAACCAAGTAGTAGCATTGCTGGGTCAAAGAGTATACACAGTCTTAGAGCCCTTTTGGGCATAGTTCCAAATTGCTCTCTATGATGGTTGTTTCCATTCACAACTCCACGAATGGTGCATTAGTGTCCCAATTTTTCCACATCTCTCCCAACATTTGTTATTTCTCCTTATCTGTCCCATTAGTCAGTCTGATAGATATAAGGTGGTACCTCAAAGTTGTTTTAATGTACATTTCTCTAATCAGTAGACTTTGAATATTTTTTCATGACTATAGATAGCTTTGATTTCTTCTTCTGAAAATGGACTGTTCTTATACTTTGACCACTTGTCAATTAGAGAATGACTTGGAAGAATTACATTCTTAATAAAAAAATAGAAACAATTCAGATGAAGAGGAGGAAAAAGGGAATTATCTAAGATCAATGTGGATGCACAGGAAATTTAACTTACTGGCTTTAAGAAGAGTATGTCCAGAAAATGAAAGCAATGGCAGGTAATGAAGGACAAATATGAAAGGGTGATGTAAGTCTGGATGAATAGTGTCAAGACCATTAAAGTCCAGAATGAGTTGAAGTCAGTAAGAAAAGCTAAGGACATTTTATTGTTGTGATTGTTATATTAGCGAAAAGATTAGAGTCCAAGAAGAGAAATGACTGATGAGTGGGGTAGTTTGGATGATGACAGATGACAGAGAGGTGGCAGAGCTGCTCAGCAACTATTCTGATTTTATGTTCTCTGTCATGGAAAATTCTATTAGTTTTGAGAAAGACAAAACAAAAATGGCTAATAGAGAACTGATTCCCAGGATACTTTGGGAGAGAGAATGACTAGCAACCTTGATGAGTTCACTTCTCCATTCCAAAATGAATTATGTCCTCATCAATGTTGAATCTTGAAAGACTAGGTCAATTTAACTGAGGAGCCATTGCAAACAATTTTGGAAAGCTGGTGAACCATTTCTGCTTCCACTGATCCTCACCAAAATAATTTCCACTATGCTTTCCCACTCAGGCTACTGGTTTTTCCTCCCATGGACAGATCTTTATATATAATTCTACTATGCTTCCATACTATTTATCTATTAATTTTCTTAAATAAAGTAAACTTTTTGAAGTAATTAGATCAGATTTGCCTCCTTGCTTAGGATTCCTAGTTCACTTTGTTTATTACCCAGACTAGGACTAGAAGAAGATAAATATTCTTCTGATTTCTTTTTTAAAGGAAGAAAATAAAGTCTCAAAACTAGTTTTGAGGTTGGATTTCATTTCCAGCTAAATGTTAGAATGTCTGATAAGAGAATGGTTAGTAAAAGAAAAGGGTAAAAATCATGTCATAATGGACAAAACTTATTTCCTTTTTTAAACAGCTTTAAAAGGCAGGTAAAACTAAAGTATTTGAGCAAGTCTCTTGTGCTGTTTTTGTGAAATAAATGAAAAGATATGAGCTAACCAATAGTAGAGTCAATTGGTTGAATGCCTAGACCCAGAGTTATCAGTGATGGTTTGAGGTCAGCATGACAGGAAGTCTCTAATTGAATGCCTCAGGGATCTGTACAGTTCCTGCACAGTTCTACATTTTTATTGATGAACCCAATAATGGCACAGTATGGTAATTTTCAAATAGGCAGATGACAAAAGTAGGAGAGGTTGTATGTCAGACAACAGAATTAAGATTTTCAAAGATCTTGATAGACAAGAAAGTTGGGCTGAAACTAAGAAGATGAAATTTAACAAGAAAAAATGTAAACTTTACATTTTGATTTTTAACAAAAATAAGTCAACTTCATGAAGATGGGGGAAACTTGGCTAGATAATAGTTCCTACAAAAAGAATAATAATCTATATAAAATTGCCATTTTAACAAGATGGGAGGGAACAGAGGAAGGGAAAACATTTGGAACTCAAAATTTTGTTAAAATGAATGTTTAAAATCTTCTTTACATATAATTGGATATAAAATACCATTAAAAGTTAAAAAAAATTCAGTATGGTCATGAAAAAAAAGTGTTTGGGGGTAGTATCCTAAAAGTTAATATGTGTCAATGATATAATATGGAAACCAGGAAGATTATTGTTAGTCAATAAATGTTTATTAAGTGCCTCCTGTATGCTATGCACTGTGCTAAGCCATAAAGATACAAAGAAAGGTAAAAACCAATCCCTGTCCTCTTGGAGCTAACAGTCTAATGGGGGACACAGCATGAAAGCAACTATGTACAATCTGTACAAAGGATAAAGCGGGGGCACTAGAAAAAGGAGGGATTGGGAAAAGTTTCCTGTGAAAGGTGAGATTTCAGCTGAGACTTAAAGAAAGCCAGGGAAATCAGGAAGGAGAGATGAGGAGAGAGAGCATTCCAAGTATGGGGCAGGGGGGAGGACAACCAGTGAAAATGGGCAGAGCTGGGAGATGAAATGTCTCCTACATACCATAGCAATGGGGCTAGTGTCAGTGGCTTGCACGGTATTTAGGAGGAGGTGTGAAATGTAAGATGTAAGAAGAGTAGAAAGGTGGGGGGAGGGGCGGCTGGGTCATGAAGGACTTTGAATGCCAAATAGGATTGTCAGGGTTTATTAGGAGAGATGTGGTGATCAGGACTTGAAAAAAAAATTATAGCACTGCTTTACTCTGCACTTGTCAGATCGTATTTGGAATATTGCATTGGAAAGTCAAGTGGCTCAATGGATAGAGCCCAGGGCTAGGAGTTAGGAAGAGCTGAATTCAAATCCTGCCTCAGACACTTCTTAGCTATGTGACCCTGCAAAAGTCACTTAATCTTTTCATGCTTCAATTTTCTCATTTATGAAAAATAGGGAAAATAAGAGCACGTATTTCCCAGAGTTTTCTGAGGATCAAAGGAATGATTATATGTGAAGTCCTTTGCAAGCCTTAAAGTGTTACATAAATACTTGCTCTCATCATAATCAACCATCAACATCTTTATTATTTTTACACATGTCGTATTTCATGATGGACACTGAAAAGCTGGAAGGAAGCAATCAGTGTCACGAATAGACTTAAATGAATGATGTATAAGAATTAATTGAAGGAACTAGAGATGTCAGTCTGGAGGGCATGGCAGCTGTATTTAAGAATCTGGAGGCATTTCTTATGGACGAGTGAAGAGAACTGTTCTGCTTGGTCCCAAAGGGCAGAATCAGGAGCAATGGGTAAATGTTGCAAAGAGGAAAATTTAGTCTTAATTTAAGGAAAAATTTCCAAGAATCTGAGCTACCCTAAACTGAAATGAACTGCCTTGGGAAATAGGAGATTCCCTCTCTGGTCAGGTGTAGAGGGAATTCTTATTCAGGTCAGACTAGATAGCTTCAAGATTCTGTGATTCTTTACCTCTAATGAAGACTGAGACCAGAATACAACTCTTTAGATTATTTGGCCATCCTGACTGTGTATGTACGTGTTTTGGTATGAGGATTTATTTCCATATAACAACAATAAAAAGAGCAGCTAGCATTTACATAGCAATTTAAGGTTTGAGAAATGCTTTACAAATATCTCATTTTGTTTTGACAACAACATGGGAGGTATGTGCTCTTATTATCATTATTTTTCATATAAGTAAACTGAGGCAGATAGAGGTTAAATCACTAGTCCAGGGTCACATCTAGTAAGTGTCTGTGGTAGTATTTGAACTCAGGTTTTCTGGACTCTAGCTCCAGAGTTTATATATTATGCCATGTAGTTTCCAAAGTAGATATGTATTTGTACCTATGAATGCACTGTATATCAGTGGTGATTGCATATTTATAGCTATATCTATATGTAATCTCTCTCCATGTACATGTTGTTCAGCCATTTCTCAGTCATGTGTGACTCTTTCTGAACCCATTTGGGATTTTCTTGGCAAAGGTATTGGATTGAATTGTGGTTTTCTTCTCCAACTCATTTTACAGATGAGGAAACTGAGGCAAACAGGATTAAGTGACTTGCTCTGGGTCACATAGCTAGTAAATGTCTGAAGCTGGATTTGAACTCAGAAAGATAAATATTCCTTACTTCAGGCTTGGTGCTCCATACATTGTACCATCTAGCCAACTGCTCTATGTACATGTGTATATATGTACACACATATCTTTAATAATAATAATTCAAATTAATATGATATTTTGCATTTTAATGGAATCTTAGAATTTTAGAGTTGGATAAGACATTAGAGACTATCTAATCTAAGCCATATGTGAAAGGAATACTTGTTCTGACAAACATTCTGATAAATAGATTTCCAGTGTCTGCTCAGAGGGGGAATCCAACAAACTCTTGTGGCAGTCCATTCCACTTTGGTAACAACCCTAATTGTTAGGACATATTTTCTAACATCAAGCCTAAGTTGGTTTCTTTGAAACTTTTATCCATTGCTCCTGTTTCTTCCAAATGGGACCAAACAAAGGAAGTTGTGTCCTTCCAATAGTCTTTCTTAGCCCTGCTTTTCTCCAGGAGAAAAACATGTCCAATTTCTCCAAATGATCCTCATACGGCATGAACTTATGACTTTTCACCATCTTGATGGGTAAACTGGAGAAGGTAGAGAGGAGGCAAAATCCTTCTTCACCTTGTGTGCACAGATTAAATATGATCTTCCAGATGATAAGGGCAGAGTAGAAGGGAATTATCATCTCCCTTCTCCTGGACGCAGTTTCCCTCTTTTAAAAGCCAAAGATTGCATTGGTTTTCTTGGCTGCTACATTGCACTGCTAACTCATATTAAACTCACAGTCCATTGAAGCTATTGGAGTTTTTTCTCCCCAAATTGCTGGCTAACTTTAAGTCTTCCATCTAATACATTTATGAAAAAGATCCATATCATAATCCTGTAAGGCAGGCAAGACAAGTATTATATTCAGTTTACAAATGAGGAAATTCAGGCTGAGAGAGCCTAAAATCACACAGTTAGTAAGTATCTGCACCAGACTCTTTTGATTTCAAATATAAGCTTCTTTTCACTGGGCCATACTTTGTGTTTAGATTTATTTCGGAGTTTCTGTCAGCATTCATGACTCTATAGCTACTTGATGCTAAGAAGGGAGGGGGATTGAGATAAATGTAGTGCTGTCTTAGCTACACTTTCTCCAGGCATTGCCAAAGAGATCCCTGTAGTAGAGATGGATGCTTGCTGATTTCAGGCAGTAATCTCCTAGTATACACTTCTTCCTCAATTCCCATAGGGAGTTTTGCTCTGACCTTGGTACTAGCAGAAAGATTTACACAGACTTATAAACTAGCCTCTCCAATCCTTTAGATTTGTGGGAGGAATAGGTAAGAGAGCTGCAAGAAGTGGGAGCCACAGGGGTACAGTCCCCACAAAAGTGGTAAAAGAACCTTCAGCCTTGAGGTTCGTCAAACTTTAGATTAAAGCATGTTAATGATGCTGTGTTGCTAAAACCCATCCAGGCTGTAGATTCAAGATGGCAATCCTTCATTTTCCTTCTTTCTTTACTTCTCTTATTAGAAAAAAATAAGCAAAAAAAAAAAATGAGCTTAATGTCATCCCCATGACTCTGGAGACTACCCTGTATCTTAAAAAAATTTTTTTCCTTCTGAGTTTATTTACTGTTTCTCTTAAGGTGGGAAAATGTGACAAAAATACCATTAATTGCTTGAACTACTTAACTGTATAAATTATGACTTACATGCAGCACGAAGTGGCTGATTAGGCATTACCCGGGAGGAGAGAAAGATGGATTTTAAATTGTAATATTTTGTTGGAGTGATTTCTGGCCAGGGCTCAGAATCAACGAAAAAAGTATTGATTCCGTTTTTGTAGCTTCCCAGAGCAGAGAGAAGATTTTTTAAAATTAAATTATTTATTTTTAGTTTTCAACAATCACTTTCATATGTTTTAAATTTTCTCCCCCTCCCTCCCCAAGACAGCTTGCTATCGTTATGGGCTCTGCACGTACATTCCTATTAAATGCATTTCCACCAGAGAGAAGATTTTAATGAAGTCAAGCAATGTCTAGCTGGGCTGGCACTGAGACATGTACCTGCCATTTTCCCAGGCTTGGTTTGAAAGGAATGGCACTCGTCAGTGGGGAACAGCAATGGGAGCATCTACAGAAAAGTTCACGTTGAAGGGGAGGAGTTTCTCGAACCAAAGAAAGGTTCCTAAGGGTGAGTAGGAGAGAAACAAGAATTTATTAAGTGCTTGTTAAGGGACTGGAACCTGACAAAATTATCTCATTTGATCCTCACACCAACCCTGAGAGGCAGATGCTATTATTAAACCCACTTTACAGTTGAAGAAACTGAGGCAGAGGGACTTGCTCAGGGTCATACATATTTTTATTTTCATTTTTAAATTTATTTTCTTTTTTTGCTTTTTGGAGGGCAGGGCAATTGGGGTTAAGTGACTTGTCCAAGGTCACATGGCTGTTAAGTGTCTGAGGCCACATTTGAACTCAGGTCCTCCTGACTCCAGGGCCAGTGCTCTATTCACTGCACCACCTAGCTGCCCCAATACTTTTTTTTAAAATAATTTACTTATTTTTTGTTTTGACCAAATTTTCCCTCCATCCCTTCCCTCTCCTTACCCAAGATGACATGCAAACTGATACAGACTCTACATATACATTCATATTAAACATATTTTCACATCAATCATATAGAGAAGAATTAGAACCAAAGGGAGAAACCATGAGAACACATCTTACAAGTATCTCAGGCCAAATTTGAATTCAGGTCTTTCTGATACAAGGTTCTATCTACTCTGCCACTCAGCTGCACGTAAGAGATTTTGATAACCTGTCTGCCTGCTCATTAGCCCAGCATAGCGACTACTACACAGGTAGACTAAAGCACTTAGTCATTCAGATTTCTTGCCTAAATAATTCCAATGATTGATTTGATTGTGGGCAGAATCAACTGAGTAGTTTCCTCCATCCATGATGGTCCTTCTCCATATCCTACCAATTCTAAAATCACCTTGGCTAGGGAACCTTCCTGCTGATGGATCTCACCTGACCGAACCCTCTTGCAGCCTACCTATCTGAGCACTTACATATGCCCTTCACATAGAAATATCTTTGCATGGAACTGTGGAAAAAAGGCTGCAGACCTTGATTTGGGTCCCAGCTGTGTGACAAAGAAAATTGTATCTCTGTTTCATTTTCCTCATACATAAAATGGAAATATTAATTTCCAGGTGAGTGAACTCACAGGATTATTTTTACCGTGGATTTAGAGATCTTATTAAGGCAATCTTGTCCACCCTCCTTTATAGATGAGGAAATCCAAGTTCCAAGAAAGTGTGAATTGTCCAAAATCACACAGGTATGTAAGTGGTAGCAGAGCAGGAATTCAAACCTGAGTTCTCTGACTCTAAAGCAGTCTTTTCCTCATGCACCATGCTGCTTCTCCATTAAATATGAGGAAAAATGGAAAGAGCCTCATGAGAACAGAGATAGTATGCATAAACATAGGCTATTATCAAGATTTCGTGTATTCATTCAACAAACATCACCTCTTTACCATGAAGGGTGCTAGTTCTATTTGCCATATACATCTCAGAATATTTATTTCTTCATGCCAAGGAAAATTCTGCTTTTGTCTTTGTGCTTGGTACATAGTGAGAATTTGATAAATTCTTGCTGATTGCTTGTTTAAACTTTTGGATAATTATAAGTTTATGCTTTGTAACAGTGCTTTGTGATTTGGAAAGATAATATCAGCAGAAAAATTTGTATGAAAAAGATAATCTGCAGGGGTAGGGCATTTGAGACCACTGTAGCTTCTGAAGTGCTGTCTAGCTTGGTCACTTCCAGCTATGGTACAAAGGAAGATCACTGGTCTTATAGTCAAAAAGAACTATGCTCAAAATCCTAGCTATGTGACTCAGGGCAAGGAAGTCATCCAATCTCTGGAGCTACAGTTTTCTCATGTGTAGAGATAATGAATTTATACTATTAACTCACATAATTGTAAGGAAGTTGTTTTGTTGTTCAGTCATTTTCAGATGTGTCTGACTCTTTGTGAACCCATTTTGGGTTTTCTTGGCAAAGATACTAGAGTGGTTTGCCATTTCCTTCTTGAGCTCATTTTACAGATGAGGAAACTGAGGCAAAGAAGGTTAAGTGACTTGCCTCAGGTCACACAGCCAGGAAGTATCTGAGGCCAGATTTGAACTCAGGAAGATGAGTCTTTCTGACTACAGGCCCAGCACTCTATCCACTGCACCACCATATTATGAGGAAAGTTTTTTTTTTTTTTAAGTCTTAACACAGCATAGAAGTGTGTACTACTCACTTCTGGACTTACCTTATCCATCTGTTGTGTTTGTTACAGATGCTCATATTGATGAAGGCTAGGTAGCACAATGGATATAGCACAGAGCCTGGAGTCAGGGAGGCCTGAATTAAAATCTGGCCTCAGAAACTTACTAGCTGGGTAACCCTGGGCAAGTCATTTAATATCTTTTTTGCCTCAGTTTCTTTAACTGTAAAATGAGGGTCATAATAGCTTCTTCCTTCCGCATCTTCCTTCCAGGGTTGGGAGGATCAAACGAGCTTGTAAAGTGCTTAACGCAATGCTGGACGTGAAGGAGGCGCTTGATTAATACTTGTTACCTTCTGTTAAGGTGTTTCTTGACCAGCTACATTTGGTAATCTAGTTCATTAAAGGCTGAACTCTGGTATTACTCTGGGTTTTGTTGAGAAGAAGAATTTGATGTACTTAGTATGATGTAATCCACTGAAGTCTCACTCCAAAGCTTCATCAGAGCACAGAGGTGATTCATGGTTTTCATAGGTCTACGAAATGGAGAATAAGCTCTGACAGGTTGTATTAAACCAGAAAGACCAACCATGTGTCATTACCCAATGACTGGCCCAGCTAAGTAAATCAGACTGACCAGTAGACAGTGATTTTATGATTTTGACAACCCATGAAATAGACAAATATAAAAAAGGACCTTCAGTCGTCTGTGGCTTCCTTCTGCTTCCACAATGATAACAACAGAGCAAACATAAGGAAGAAAAAGGGTGCTAAACCTGAAATGTGAGTTTTTAGATCTAAAATGTGAGTTTAACTTTTGGTCCTTTCAATATAGAATCTCTTTCCAATAATCGAGAGACTGACATGCTTTTTGATGAATGAACAAATAAATAAAAAACATTATTAAGTGCTTGCCAAGCACTGTGCTACCTGCTGGAAATGTAAATGTAAAAGTGAGATAGTCCCTGCCCTCAAACAATTACTTTCTAACAGAGGGGATAACACATATGGGCTGAATGGTGGCAGGAAAGGAAGTTTGTGTGGAAAGTCATACAGATTATGAACGGAAAAATAGGGCAATTCATTGGCACACCCTTTCCAGAGGCAATGGTGCTGCTTATTTTTTTGTTTGTTTGTTTTTTATCAGTTCTCAGAATAAGAAGTGGAAAGGGCATATTGTGGGAAAGAATGGTGAACAGGGTTAAGGAGAAATTGGCCAGCATGGAAGATTAAAATTCATGGTCCTAGAGAGTTCAGAGTTAAGTGGCTAAAGATGTAAAGAAGTTGTAATCAAATAGAAGGTTGCTCATAGTCTCGGCAAGGAAGTTACAATAAAGTTGTTGATAGAGTAGACTTCATCCAAAAAGAAAAGTCCTTTCATGGGATCCTTAATCCTTTCACCTCAAAGTGATCAGTATGAATACCAACAGATAGATCAGCATGGAGATAACAGCACTTTATACAACAACAATCATTCAGGAGATGGAGAAGTAGAGAAAGTCAATAAATCAATTTATACCTTGGTAGTTAGTGATTTCATCTTGAAAGTTAATATAGAGGAACAGAGACAACAATGTTGGAAAATCTAGTTCAGAATCAAGGAATAAAATTGCCCAACACCTTGCAGAATGCTCAGAACCCTCACACTTGAAAATCCTGGGTACTTTTTTCTTTTTTGCTTAATATGTTATTTCCCCTCCCCCTGCGATAAAACTAATCTTTAACATTTTTTTAAAATTAATTTTGAGTTCCAAATTCTATGCCTCTCTCACTTCTCTCCTCCCCCCTGAGATGGTAAGCTATTTCATATAACTTGTACGAGCACAATCATGTAAGACATTTCCGTGTTAGCCATTTTCTGAAGAAGACTTGAACAAGAAAAGAAAGTGAAAAATAGTATGCTTCAGTTTGCATTCAGACGACATCAATTCTTCCTCTGGAGGCAGACAGCATTTTTCATTATGAGTCATGGACACTTTTTTCAAGAAGATGCTAGATATAGCAAGCTCGGAATAACATCATAAAAATGAATTTGTCTTCATCTTAACATATAGCAAATGACTGGTTACAGGTGGACTGGTTGTTTCAGAATTATTTACACTGTCTATAGTTTGGTTAGAACACAAGACAAAGTCAATATTGGATTACAAGAAAAGATTTAAAAAGGAAGGCACGGAGTGCAATTAAAGATCTTACTCAACTTGTCTAAGTAAGTTGTTGATTCTGGAAATTGGGAGATATTTACAAGTGAAGATATTGACAATGAGTAATGACAATTTCCTAGGGAATTTTTGTTGTCATTCATTTCTTTCAGTCATGTCTGACTATTTCTGATGCCATTTTCTTTCCTCCTTTCTTTCTTTCTTTTTCTTTCTTTCTTTCTTTCTTTCTCTCTCTCTATCTGTCTCTCTCTGTCTCTCTGTCTCTCTCTGTCTCTGTCTCTGTCTCTCTCTCTCTCTTTGTGGAAGGAGAAGGAAGGGAAATTGGGGTTAAGTGGCTTACTCAAGGACATACAGCTAGTAAGTGTTGTGGCCAAGGTTGGATTTGAACCCAGGGATGATGTTCTTTTCACTGCACCACCTAGCTGTCCCTATGACCCCATTTTCTTGGAAAAGATACTAGAGTGGTTTGCCATTTCCTTTTCTAGCTCATTTTGCAGATGAGGAAACTAAGGTAGACAGGGTTAAGTGACGTGTCCAGGGTCACATGGCTAGGAAGTGTCTCAGACTAGATTTGACCTCAGGAAGATGAGCCTTTCTGAATCCAGGTCTGGTGCTCTTTCCACTGTTCACCTGGTTGCCAAGCAGAAGTTTAATCAATACAAATAGTCTCTAAAACAAGGAAATGGAAAGAAATTCATCTAAAAATTGCTGTATACAGCAAAAACAAAAGCAATAAAAGAATGGATAAATGAACAAGTAAACAAGCAAATAAATAAATAAAATTCCTTGAGAAATATCCAAATATGGCAGCAAGGGTACCACCTTTTTGAAGAACAAGCTGAATTTGGAAAGCACTAAGGCAGAGCATGACCTAAGATTATAAAGAGCAGTGTTTTTTAAAACAATGAAAAGCAGTTGAGGTAGAATCAAACTCAGAGAATTTGGTGTGAGATCAGGTTGAATTAGATTATTACAAGAACTTTTGCCGATTAAATGAGGAATAAGGCAACAAATATACTTAAAATGGAATGAAACTGTTAATACTGTTTTTACAGTGATTTATTTTTTCTAATTAGTAATAATAGTAGGTACAACCATTTTCAGACTCATCACCTATGGTAATAGCATTTAAGATGATAATACTGGGAAGAACAGCAAGACTCAAAAAAGTATGTTGTTAAGAAATCAGTGCTGGATATAATACAGTTTAAAAAGTACTTGGGGAGTGAATTTCAAGTTACCAAAGAAAAGAAAAACTTCTCTAAAATTATATTTCTACCAAAGCACAACAAAAGAAAAAAGAGAAACAAGGAGATATTAGCAATTGTCAGGACTCATTGCTTTGTTTTCCCATTTCTATGAATTCTTTGTGGAAATGTTCCATGTATTATTTAATGAACCCTCAAATTCTATTTAGATATACAATATTCAAGGCATTGGGCATCTATAAAGGATGCAAAGACAAAAACCTAAGCAATTTCTGTCCCCAAAGAGCTTGTATTCTACTGGGGAGAGGTTTGCAGTGTGCCACAGGCAAGTATAATATGTAACTCCAAGGAAGGCATGAACAACAGAAAAGGTTCCATGGAGAAGGTGGCACCTAGTTTAACTCTTGAAGGAAAATAGGGATTTTGAGAGGAGGAGATGAAGAAGAAGATGAAGAATGTGTTCTAGCCAAGAGAGATAGCTGTTGATGTTTTTGGAAGTGGGAGGTGGAGTGTCTGTTTATTTCAGAGATTAGTTTATAGGCCAGTGTTACTGGAAGGCAGTACAAGAAGAAGGATTATGAGAAATAAATTTCAAAAGGTATATTAGATCCAGATGAATAGGACATTTAAATCTGAGGAGTATTTTTTTGTAGAGGCCATAGGGAGCTTCTAAAAGTTTTACAGAATGGGAATGACATAGGTCCCTAGGAAAGTTGGTGGATACGTAGAGGATTCCTTGCGTACACGGATTGTTTCATTCTCGTCTTTGTATCTTGAGAATCTAGTGTGGTGCCTGGCACATGGTAGGAGCTTAATAAATGTGTGTTGATTAAAAGAGAAGAGACTGGAAGCAGGGGGAGCAATTAGTAGGCTATTACAATAGGCCATATGGATACTGAGGAGGATGTGAACTACCTTGGTGACTGTGTGAGTAAAGAGAAGTAGACAGATAAAAGAGGTGTTATGTTATAGAATCAACACGACTCGGCATCTAATTGGATCTGGCTCAGGAGGGAAAAGGAAGAAGCCAGAATGAGTCATCCACAATGGAAACATAAAAAGGTAATGAGCAGGTTCTTGCAGGCAATTTTGTGCAGACTACATCTTTATAGTCATAGAAATGACTACAAGGTACAGAAGATTCTGATCTGTTAATTGTTTATTGATTTCAAGAAAGCTTTGGACTTTCTATAGCAAAATACAGCCTTGGAGGCTTTCCTCAGACAAGGTGGCTCTCATACATACCTCTAAAATCTAGAAGAATCCATAATGAATGCAATTGTGATGATAGTTATGATCAATAGTCTGAGCAACAATCAGATACAGCACTGAGCTGAGGACTCTGTCAGCAGTACAGAAGAGTGTTCTGCATAAGGTCAACCGAATTCAACTCAATTTGATAGATGAGTAAAGCCATTCAGCTTCAGAGAGTACTCCTGCCTTAGGATTATTCTTCTTCACCCTATACATTTTCCATTGTACATTACCCCTTACCATGACTATACCTTCTTCTACATCTTGCCTTGAGAACTGTAATCAAATCAACAATTGTATGGCTTTCCAAAAGAACTTGTTAATTGCCCTGAATTCACTATTCCTGTAAATTCAGAGACCACCCTTGGGCACCACTTCCCTCTATGCATTGCAATTAGAATGTAAGCTTCTTGAGAGCAGGGGATATCTAGATGTTATATTTGTCTCTACCAATTAGTGAAGTTTGACACCAAGTTAATGCTTCATAAATGCCTTTTCACCATTTAATTAATTGATTCATTTGCTTACTGCATCCAAGACATCCTTGCTAAAAGCTAGGGATGTAAAGATATAAGATCTCAGAGTGCCTGACTTTAGTAAGTGTGTCACTTTATGTAGATTA
>CM053593.1:349239077-349280129 GCA_028646575.1 Pseudocheirus occidentalis | reverse complement strand
TTTTTGGAAGCCACAGATGACATGTGAAGGCCAGCCAATGACACAGAAAAGGTTTAGAAACTCAGAAATAAGGGACAGCTAGGTGGTGCAATGAATAGAGCACTGGCAATGGAGTCAGGAGTACCTGAGTTCAAATCCAATCTCAGGCACTTAACACTTAACATGTGATCTTGGGCAAGTCACTTAACTCCAATTGCCCTGCCTTCTCTGCTTCAAAAAACAACAAAAATAGAAATTCAGAAATACATAAAATATATGTATAGTATCATATAAGATCAGTATATTTCGTCTTTTAATACTGTTAACACCCCATAAAAGAAAAAAAATTCAAACATCATCTCTAGTATGAAGGGAGGGCCAAAATATTTTTTTATGGATTTCCCAGATCATGGGGGCACTGCACCCCAAACCTCCATAATCTGAAAGGAATAATGTTGTTCAACCTAAATGATTGCCACAATAGATGATCACTGAAGTTCCCTCCAACTGGAATTCCATGAAATCCCGTCCTTTTTGACACTATGGCATTGAAGCCCCCATTGGTAATATGCTGATGTCTATTTAAATCCATCATCAAGTCAACAAGCATTTGTGAAGTGCGCATACTGTGTGCCAGGGACTGTGGTAAGTGCTAGAGGTACAAAGAATTGTAAAAAAAACCAGTTCCTGCTCTCAAGTAGCTCATAGTCTACTGGAAACAACTTAAGTTCAAAGAAGATATAGACAAGATCAATTGGAAATAATCACAGGAGGAGGTGCTATAATTAAGGAGGATCAGAAAAAATTCTTAAAGAAAGTGAGATTTTAGCTGGAAATTGAAGAAAAACAGGGAAGTCACAAAGTAGGGCTGAAGTGTGAGGGCATTCTAGGTGGGGGTAACCACCAGTGCATATGCTTGAAGTCAGTAGATTTATGGTCTTGAGTGAAGAAGTACAAGGACACCAGTGTCCCTAGATTGCAGAGTTCACTACAGGGGCCAGAGAAGGAGAGGCAGGGGAATGGCTTAAGGTGTAAGAGCATTGGAAAGCTGTGTGTTAGAGAGGGGATAGGTTCCAATCAGAGAAATTCATACATGACCCTTCCCTATATTATGGTCCTTGTGGGAAGGGACTTTTTTTTGCCTTTGTATCTCCAGGTCTAGGACAGTGCCATATACTTTGTAGGTGTTTAACAAATTATTACTGAATGATACTAAATTGAATTAAATCAAACTAATCACGCAGTACCTCACCACCCCCCAGTGAGCTCAGTACACTAGGCCCAGCTAAAATAAATCATGTAATTGTGAGAGAAGTGACAAATATCATTGTGTTGTAGTCAAGGATCTCTGAAAAATCTTGGACAATGAAAACCATTCAGCGGGACTCAAGGACAAAGAAGCAAAAGTGCCAATGATTGAGAAGGATATTTAGATACATAGTGTACAAAAGCAGGCACACAATCATGTGCCTCACACACAGTCAGTGATAACTTCTGCATAAAAAAATAATGACACCTAAAAGATGCCATTATTAAGCACATGTATGATCAGAAAAGGGAAAAGGTCAGTTACATGTGAAAAATGAGCAACTCTGGTGCTACTCTAGTATCTTCAGCATATTAAATAGACCAGAAATCCTCTAGACAATGAGTGGGTCACACACAGATAGAGAGCTGGAAAGGTCATCAGAGGCTAACTAGTATGGAGTTTGACCTTCTCCCATCCCAGTTATACAGATGATCAAGCTGAGGGCCAGAGAAGGTCATACGTGTAGCAAGTAATAAAAAGGTCGGATTTGAACCCAGGTCCTCTGAACCCAAGTTTTTTCCCCTGGATTACATTGCTTTCAACAACAGATTGGTTGTCATCGGATTGTAAAATGAAATTTCTCCATGGAGATTTTGTGTTGTGTTGAGTAATTAATTCTGTGAAGAATTATTGGAAGGTAATGAACAGTACTCAGGGGCAGCGAGGTGGCACAGTGGGTGGGTAGAGTGCCGAGTCTGGAATCAAGAAGACCTGAGTTCAAATATGGCCTCAGATACTTATTAGCTGTGTGACCCTGGCAACTCACTTAACCCTTTTTGCCTCAGTTTCCTCATCTGCAAAATGAGCTAGAGAAGGAAATGGCAACCCACTCCAATGTCTTTGTCAAGAAGATCTCAAAATGGATCACAGAGAGTTGGGCATGACTGAGAATGACTGAACAACAAGAACAGAACTCACACAGCAACCTCTTCTTTGCAGTCTTTGCTATCCAAGTTTATCACTCAGTCCATAGCCTAGTCACTGTTAATCCACCTCCCACCTTGTCATTTTCCTTAAACTCAATGAGTTCGGTGCCTTCCTCAGTCTTTCAGTGCCAGTTTCACAGTCTTTCTCTTCACCCTAACTCCTGACCTAACTGGTCTTCCTACTTCCAGGAACTTTTCTCTTCCATCCAGTCTCTATATAGGTGCCAAATCGATGGTCCTGAAGCTGGTATGGCAATATCACTACCCTGCTTGTCCTCTTGAACAACATACAGCCTTCAATTGCTGTGTTGGTCATAGCTAAAAATCATGTTTATTCTCCTGTGTTAACATTGCCAGTTCACTTTATCCATTAGAAATTGTTTGTGCATTAGTATAGAAACATCTGAGCCACTAAATATTGTTTCCAACCCTTTTTGTGCAATTTTTTTCTCCTGAGAATTTCTGAAGACCTCCTATTCTTTGTATTCCATACTTATTATTTTCATTGTATTGGGGTATTTTTCCTTTCCCTCTCAAATTTCAGTTTAAATCCTTCCTGAGTAGACTTCTGCCAAATATGTCCTTCCTGTGCCTCCTGAGATGTAATCCATCCCTTGCCAAAAGCCCCTCTTTCTAATATCACCAGCCATGGTATAAATATATAATTCTTGTTCTTCTCTCTCATCTATTTAGCAAGTTGCTTCTCTTCCATTTTATCTTTTCTCTTTTAACTGAAAGAAGAGATGAAAATACCACCTGTGCTCCCAAGTTCTTCAATTTCCTACTCAAGGCTTCAACCCCAGTATCCACACACAACACACCACTGTATACATATACATATATGTATATATGTATTATGCATATATATACATATATAATGTATACATACCTGTGTAAACATGTATAAACAGGTATATATGTATTCACTCTAGGTTTATCCTACCTGTACCATATATTCCTTCATAAACCAACACATTAGGATAGCAGTCAGTAGGTTTGATAGCTCTTGACAAAGTCTTCAACATGTCTACAATACACACTCTAGGAAAACCACATACCTTCCTCTGAGTTAATTCTTGTCTATGTGGTCACTTTCGGCAAAGAATAATCAAGTCTCTTCTTCCTGTAGCTGTTAACATGGTTTCCAGTACCACCTAGAATCTATGAATACTTTGTGTTGTTCCATGAGGCATCACCTCTTCCAAAGAAGGTCCAAATTCACCATCCCTGAGAAGATTGCTCTAGCCTTCTGAGTTATATTCTTCTATTCATTTATATTTGGAAAGTATCATCACTTTGTCCAGTTCCTTTGTATTAGACAGAAGGACATTGGAAACCAGAGAGAATTAAAGTAATAAGTAGCAGACCCACAAATTTTAATCCACTGTCTCTAACCACATCAAAGGTTCTTTCCACTTTATCAAGCTGCTTCTTTTCCTACTGCTTCTTCTGTGTCTCTTCAGTTTTGGTTTCCTGGATGTTTTCTTCTGTCTCTTATTTGTTCACATTGTCTTTGTGTGGATGGGTTGATTCTGATTTTTAGCTAAAGATAGGTGTTGGTTAATTTGAAGCAATGGGAGAACATTTGCCTTGTTAGACAAACAAGTTGCTTATTTGCTATTGATTAGAATGAAATACAAAGTTGTGACTGAAGCTTCCAACTCACTTGAATTTTGATGTTTGTGTGCCATTGTGTGTGGCAGGGGGTAGGAACTGTCCCTTGGGAACTTGTTTATTGACTGATTCTAGTTTATTTCCAGTGGATAGGCCAAAGGCACTTCATCTTCCTAGAGTTCCATGACATTGTTGTTTTATTTAAACATTATGAGACAGACAGAGGAAGAGAAACACAAAGAGAGACAGAGAGAAAGAGAGAGAAATGGAGCCGACAGAGAGAAAGAGAGAGAGAGAGAGAGAGAGAGAGAGAGAGAGAAAGAGAAAGAGAGAGCTGAATATATCACAAGGTACTTGATGAGAGTTTTATTCCACTTAGTTCAATTTAAATTATATAATTTTCAATTATGTTCAACCTACAGAGCATATAATTTAAGACTACATTTTTACAGATGAAGAAACAGGCCCAGAGAAAAGAACCAATTAATCCAAGGTCAAACATAAGTTCATGGTGAAACTGGACTTAGAACTTAAGACTTCTGGTCTGGGATCCTCTCACCTCCAATAACTTATGAAGGTTGCAGCTCCCTAGAGATTTATTGTGGTCCCTTCAAGATCTAACTCAGCCTACTTTCTCCAAAAGCTTTAGTTCCCTCTCTTTAGTTCCCATTAATTCCCTCCTACACCACTTGATTTCCCTTCCTTGCCCCAATCTCCTGCCTCAGACTACCAGAACTAATCTAGGATGCTTTGCTGTTCATGTTATATGGGAGTCACCAACTCTATTTATTTTAGTGAAATTGTGTTCTATCCAGTCTTGCCATCTGCCCTGCTTCCACACCTTCCAGACCATTGACGTTGTGATCTCATATATTAAATGCAATCTAAGGACCCCTGAGCTTTTCCATCTGGCTCCAAGCTGTCTTTCTTTCATTTATGGTCCCTTCCAATTAGAGTGTGAGCTCCTTGAAAACAGGAACTGCCTTGATTCCCCTCACCCCTCCCCTGCCCCATTGTTAGCTCCAGTTCTTGACACAGTGCTTGGAAAAGTGCTTAATAATACTTTTTCATTTATTTATTCACCTGAAGTCAAGATGGCTCCAAATGGCTGCATGATATTCAGAGGTAGAGGTGATATTGTGTTAAGGGTGGGAAAGAGAATAATCATAATAATTAACATTTATATGGCACATTACAGTTTATAAGTTATTCAAATATATTCATTTGATCCTCTCAACAACCCTGTGAGGTAGGTGCTACTATTATCATCTCCATTTTACAAATGAGGAAACTGAGGTTGAAAGCCATACAATAATTTTGCCCCGAGTCATTCTGCTAATAAATGTCTGAAGCAGGATTTGAAGTCTGGGCTTCCTGATTCCAAGCAGAGCATCCTATCCACTGTATACCTAGATGACAATGGATATCATCAGAGGGATGTATGAGGAAATGAGGTGGGCTGGTCACATAGGAAAAACTAAGGTTAGCTGATGGGCAATAACCTTGAAATCCATGCAATGTCACGACATATGGTGGAAGGCTTCCCATATAATGAGTGGTTTCCCTGTGGTCAACTGGGCAGAAGTTACTCAATACAATAAGACATGGGCAAGCTGCAGTCTTCACTGTTGGAGGGAGGAGTCACATCCACAGTTGATGAAATCAGATCACAGATATATTAATCTATTGGGATATAGAGTTGAAAGGTTTGGACTGCAGATTCAGTAGATATTTATTGCTGCCTCAGGACAATAGGTTTCTTGTTCAGTGGGGGCAAGGCAGAGAAGGAGAAAGGGTTCCAATACCCAGTCTGATAAAAAGAATAATTTCCTCTTTATATTACTTTGCTTGTGAATAGGCCTGAGACTGCTAGGCATTTTTATTATCATATTATGAGGCAGCTAGGTAGCATGGATAGAGCTCCAAGCCTAGTGTTAGGAATCCCTAAGTTCAAATCCCATCTTAGATGCTAATTAGTTGACCCTGGGCAAGTCACTTAATGTCTGTCTTCCTCAGTTTCCTCATTTGTAAAATGTAGATGATAACATCAATGACCTCCCTGGAATTGTTATGAGGATCAAATAAGATAATATTTGCAAGAACTTTACAAACCTTAGAATGTCATATAAATGCTAGTTATTGTTGTTATCATGCCTTTTCTCTGAGGAATTTGGAGGGAAGATGGCATTAATTGTGACAGCCAGCCATGGTGTTGCCTTGGACCTTGACATCCTTCTGCAACTCCAATCAAGCTCCCTCCCCCTGTCCCTCCCTCCCTCCCTCCATTCCTCTCTTTCTCTTTCTTTCTTTTTCTTTCTTTCTTTCTTTCTTTCTTTTTCTTTCTTCCTTTCTTTTTCTTTCTTCCTTTCTTTCTTCATTCATTCATTCTTAGTATTGATTTTTTAAGTTTTTGAGTTCCAAATTATTTCCCTCCTTCCTACCCCTAACCCACCAATTGAGAATGCAAGCAATATGTTATCAGTTATACATATGAAATCACACAGAACACATTTTCACATTAGCCATGTTACCAAAAGAAGAAAGAAGAAGAAGAAGAAGAAGAAGAAGAAGAAGAAGAAGAAGAAGAAGAAGAAGAAGAAGAAGAAAAAGAAAAAGAAGAAGCAAGAAACATACTCAGAGTTCATCAATTCTCTCTCTCTCTGGAAATGGATATCTTTTTTTTTAATCGTGGGTACTTTGGAATTATCTTGGATCATTGTCTTGATCAGAATAGCTAAGTCTTTCACAGTTGATCATCACTATCGTATGGCTGTTATTATGTACAATGTTCTCCTGGTTCTGCTCACTTCCCTTTGCATCAATTCACACAAGTCTCCCAGATTTTTTTGAAACAACCCTGCTCATCGTTTTTTGTAGGACAATAGTATTCCATAAAAATCACACAACCGCAATTTGTTCAACCATTCACCAATTTCCTATTCTTTGCCACAAAAGAGCTACTATAAATATTTTTGTACAAATAGGTCTTTTTTTTCCTTTCTCTTTGATCATTTTTGGATATAAATCTAGAAGTGGTATTATTGAATTAAAGGGTATGCACAATTTTGTAGCCTTTTGGGCATAGTTCCAAATTATTCTCCAGAGTGGTTGGAGCAATTCACAACGCCACCAACAGTGTATTACTGTCCCTATTTTTCCACATCTTCTCCAGCACTAATCATTTTCCTTTTCTGTCATGTTAGCCAATCTGATAGGTGTGAGATGATATATCAGAGTCATTTTAATTTGTATTTTCTCTACTCAATAGTGATTAAGAGCATTTTTTCTGTGTGATCATTGATAGCTTTGATTTCTTTTTCTTCTGAAAACTACCCTGTTCATATCTTTGACTATGTATCATATATTTATATGATATATTTCATCATATATCACATATTTGTCATAGATTTATCATATATTTGACTATTGGGGAATGACTATTTAAAAAAATAAATTTCACTCAGTTCCATGTATATTTAAGAAATGAGTCCTTTATCAGAGAAACTTGTAATCCCCCACGGGTTTTTTTCTTCTTCTTCTAATTTTTGACTACATTTGGTTTGCTTATGCAAAACCTTTTCAAATTCATGTAATCAAAATTATGTTTTACTTCCTATGATTCTTTCTATCTCTTCTTTAATCATAATCTCTTCCCTTATTCATAGATCTGATAGATACATTTTTCCACAATCCCCTAATTTGCTGATAATTTCCCCCTTTATGTCAAAATTGTGTGCCCATTTTAATCTTATCTTTAAAGAGATTGAAATGTTGGTCTGTCTAGTTTCTGCCAAACTCTTCAGTTTTTCCAACAATTTTAACCGAATGGTCAGTTCTTGCCCCAAAAGCTTGGATCTTTGAGTTTATCACTAGATGACTATGGTCATTTACTACTATATGTTGTGTACCTAATCTATTACATTCTATTTTTTGTTAGCACCAGATTGCCTTGATGATTACTTTGTAATCTAGTTTGAGATCTGGTATGACTAAGCCATCTTCCCTCATGTTTCTTTAATTGATTTTCTTTTTTTTTGTTGGTATTTTTTTTGTTTTTGTTTTTTTGTTTTTAGAGGGCAGTTGGGGTTAAGTGACTTGCCCAAAGTCACACAGCTAGTTTTTTGTGTTAAGTGTCTGAGGCCGGATTTGAACTCAGGTACTCCTGACTCCAGGGCCGGTGCTCTATGCACTGCGCCACTTAGCCACCCCTGATTTTCTTTATATTATTGACCTTTTTATTCGGATTAAGTGTTTACTTTGTTCTAGCTTATTAAAATAATTCTTTGGTAGTTTGGTATACCACTGAATAAGTAAATTAATTTAAGTAGAATTGTCATTTTTATTATTGGCTCAGTTTCCCATGAGCAATCAATATTCTCCAATTATTTAGATGTCTTTATTTGTGTGAAAAAAAATGTTTTATAATTGTCTTCATATAGTCCCTGGGCTTGTCTTAACAGGTAGACAACCAGCTACTTTATAATGTCTACAGTTTGGTTTGTTTTTTTTTGAGAGGGAAGGTAGGGCAATTAGGGTTAAGTGACTTGCCCAAGATCATATGGTGTGTGTGTGTGTGTGTGTGTGTGTGTGTGTGTGTGTGTGTGTGAAATTTCTGAGATCAGATTTGAATTCAGTTCCTCTTGACTCCAGGGCCAGTGTTCTATTCACTGTGCCACCTAGCTACCCCAGTCTACAATTATTTTAAATGGAATTTCTCTTTCTATCTCTTCTTGCTAGTTAATATATTGAAACACTAATGACCTATATGGGTTTATTTCATATCCTATGACTTTACTAAAGTTGGTAATTGCTTGAATTAGTTTTTTTAGTTGACATCGTATCATCTGCAAAGAATGATAGTTTTGTTTCCTTGTTGCCTGTTTTTATTCATTTCATTTCTTTTTATTTCTTATCACAACAACTAGCATTTCTAAAATAATATTGAATAATAGTGGTGATCATGGATATCATTGCTTCATCCCTGATCTTATGGGGAAGGCTTCTAACTTATACTCATCACAGATAATGCTTGCTCTTCATTTTAGATAGGTACTACTTACCATTTTAAGAAAGCCTCCTTATTTTTAACAGGAATGGGTGTTGCATTTTGCTAAAAAGCTTTTTCTTCATCTGTTGGGATAATCATATGATTTTTTGGTTTGTTATTAATATGATCAATTATGCTTGTAGTTTTCCTAATATTGAACCAGCCCTGCATTACTGATATCAGTCCTACCCAGTCATAATGTATGATCTTTGTGGTATATTGCTATAATATCCTTTCCTGTATTTTATTGAAAATTTTTGCTTTGGTATTCATTAGGGAAATTGGTCTGTGATTTTCTTTCTCTGTTTTTTCTCTCCCTGTTTGAGGTATCAAAACCAAATTTGTCTTATAAAAGAAATTTTTCAGAATTCCTTCACCTACCTTTTCAAATAGTTTATATAGTGTTGGGATTAATTGTTCTTTAAATATTTCATAGGATTCACTTATACAGAGGCAATCTCTTGATGTTACTATCCTTGTCTGGAAGAAGAAACCTTCCAAGAAATACAAACTGTCCAATGGAAGAGTAAACCTGGAGTGTTAATATGTCTGTTGAGGGGTGGCATGTGGAATTCCACTGTTCTTTGTACTAGGAAATAATTTTAGCATCATACTCTGTCCATCTGGACATCATTAATATTGTCAGCCACTCCCTTCAATAGCCTTTAATGTCTAAATAATTACTCCCTGTGGCTATAATCCTACATGATGTCACTCCCCTCCTGATTTGCATTTCCTAGATAACAGACAGCTTGGGAATTATAGGAGGCTTTGCTAGCTATTATGAAAGCCTAACAGTTACTCCCCCCATCACCCCCATCAGAGAAGTCCCCTCCTCTAAATCTGTCACCAAAATGTACACCCTTCCCCCACTCAATTACTGTTCTCCTTCTCCTTCTAGTGTACCATGCCTCATCTCTGTGCAGTCTTCACAAAAGCCCTAACACTAGAGAATAAGTGGAAATTCAACCAATCTTTCAGATATGTGCATGCTTGGGGGGTGAGGGAGGGGGGAGGAAGAATAGTAGGGTTTAAAGCTAGACGGGGTTTTAAAGACCATCTATTCCATACCCTTCTGTATATAAATGAGGAAAGGGAGATACAAAGAATTGCTTGTCCTGGTGATATAGGTAGAAAAAATAGAGTCCCAGTTTGAATCCACTTTCTCTTACTGGACATCAATTGTACTTTTCAAAGCACCATATTGTCTTTCAAGTATCATATAACTAATGTGATTTTTCACTTTTAAGTTACTCCGAAATGATGGGCAGCTAGGTGGCACAGAGTAAAGAGCTGGACCTGGAGTCATGAAGACCTGAATTCAAATCCAACCTCAGACACTTACTAGCTGTGTGACCCTGGGCAAGTCATTCAATCCTGTTGGTCTCAGTTTCCTCAGCTGTAAAATGGTCTGGAGAAGGAAGTGGCAAACCATTCCAGTATCTTTGCCAAGAAAATCACAAATGGAATCATAAAGGGTCAGACACGACTGAAATGACTGAGCAACAACTACTGTATGATTGTGGGCAAGTAATTGGATCTGAGCGTCCTCAACTTCCTGATCTATAAAATGGGGACGATAATACCCCATTATTGTGAGGAAGGTCAAATGAGTTCATACAGACCCAGTGAATCTTCCAAACCATATGAAATCATTTACTTTTGTCTCTCTTCTAAGTCCTTTGCTTATATAAGTCTCCTGACTATCCAGAAATGCTAATAACACCTGTGATGTATATTGCACTTTACCAAGAACTTTTTTTTTCATATTTGATCCTTATAGATTTAAGTTTGGACATGAACTTAGACATCATCCAGCCCAACTCTTCATTTTACAGATAAATAAACTCAGGCCCAGACAATTTAAGAAAAGGCCAAATTGCAGAGACAGGATTCAAACCCAGATTTTCTGACTCCAGATCCCCCTGGGGTGTTTTCCCCCATTATATCATCCTACCTACCCTATGATCTAATCAATGGGATCAGCTAGAGATAATCAATGAGACAGGTGGGGAAGGTACTATTATACCCATTTCCGAGATCTAGACTCCTGAGGCTTCCCAAGCTACACAACTAGTGAGTCAGGGATTCCAGGACTTGTAATCATGTCTTCTGACTCCAATTTCAGCTTACTTGTCTTCCTGACATACACCATAATTAAGCACTTTCCATTTGTAGAAGATTACCCGTTTTAGGAATAAGACCCCTTAGTGATAGTTCAGAAATTGATAGAAAATGGAGAATATTCTCTTCCAGAGAGACTTGATTTAATTTAGTTTTCACATTTTCCCTAAATATCATTTTATTTCCCCTTCTCCCATCACTGCCTGTTTTCTGCTCCCTCTCTCTCTCTCTCTCTTTCTTTCTCTCTCTCTCATACACACGCATACACACACATACACGTACCATCTTCTTCTGCACCCCCAAACTCCCAATGTCTAGTTTATTTTGCCTATTTACTCTTTTTATAACCATTTTTGAACTGTGTCTGTATTATATCCAACCTATAAAGCAAAGTGCACAATGCAGTCAAGAATTCAGATGTTTCTACACATCTGTATGGTTAGCACCAAGTAACAACCACATCTGGATGATGGACTGAATTATTTTGGTCACCTTTCATTCAGATAGTGTGGCATTTAATAGAGCCCTTGAAGCTCATATCTTCCCTGGGATATTCTGTATTAGAAATTCTTGCCTCTTAACACATGTGAAAATATCACTGCCAGATATTTTTGTCATCTGAAGGATGAAGAAATCTGTCTCCCCTCTGGCAAATGGTACAGCATAAATCCATGCCCCAATTGCTTTTCTTTTCCCCCAAAAGAGCAAGTGGGAACTGATAATATCTCCATCCTTTTCTTCTCCAGAAGAAGGGAGAAGGGAGAAGGCCAAACACTTGTTTCACCCTAGAGTGCTCCAGAAATTGACAGCGACCTTGTTTGCTATCACAGCCGCTTTCGATCAGGGACTGTCTTTTGCCTCTTTTTGTATCCTCAGCACTTAGCACAGTGCCTGGCACATAGTAGGTGCTTGATAAGTATTTATTTGTTGATTGATTGGTGGCCATTCCCCATCTGGGTCTGGTTTCTTTAGTTTTTCTTGTTTCTACTTGGTACCACAAAGGCTTTTTATTTTTATTTGAAAATGGAAAATAATTGTTCCTGTCCATTCTTTTAGACAGTGTCCTCTATTATTCTATTTATTTTATCCTCGGGTAACTACGAATAACATTGTACTGTGTCTCTCTTGGACCTCTGGTAAAAGCAATAGCTCTGGAGGTGCTCCCATGCAAGAGCACATTCTTTCTTATCGGCTGTATTTGAAAACCACAGTCATGGTAGCCGACATGAGCATGACACCTTCTGGTCAGCAAAGGCTATCTACATTATTTCATTTGAGCTTCACAATGGCCTTCCCTCTCTAGAGGATAGTGGACATGTAGATTCCATTGTCCCTACTCTTAAAGGAATTATTATCTAATTAGTAAGAGAAAATGACCACATGAAATAACCAGAGAATAGTACTATCTATAGTATTTACTCAGAATCTACTTTGTATGGTATAGACTGGTCCCTATTAAGAGTTTTACGAGGTCAGAGAAAAAGGTTTCCTAGATGAGGCAAAACTGTCATTTTCATTTTACAGATGAGGCAACTGAGGCTCTAGAGAAATGACATAACTAGCCTACAGTCACATAACTACTGAATTTCTAAGGGGGATTAAGACCATGTCTTTCTGACTCTTTTTCCAAAACTCTACTCACTACAACACTGACTCTAAGTAGTTTCTAGGAACTGATGAAATTGTTGCTGTTCAGTCATTTCAGTCATGTCTGACTCTTCATGAACCCATTTAGGGTTTTCTTGGCAGAGATAGTGGAGTGGTTTGCCATTTTCTTCTCTGGCTCATTTTACAAATGAGGAAACTGAGGTCAACAGGGCAAAATGACTTGACCAGGGTCACACAGCTAGTAAGAGTCTGAGGCCAGATTTGAACTCAGATCTTCCTGACTCTAGGCTTAGTTCTCATTATTGCTCCACCTGGCTATACCTATAGATAAAAATTACATAAAATTAATTAGTCATTACTCTGATGCTGATGTAGAAGTATGGGATACAGGGGAATGTGCTGAACATAGAGTCAGGAGAGATCTTGGGTTCAAATCTTGCCTCTGACAAATCTGTATAACCTATTAGCCAATCACAATCTTTCTAAGTTTTGGTTTTGTCAATGAAAAAGTAATTTGGAGAGTTATTGAGAGATTCAAATGAAACAGCATGTGTAAAATTTTGAGTAAACCTTAAAGCACTATATACTTGTCAGGTGTTATTATCCCAGAAAAGTAAATTGAGGCTACATACTAATAATTGTCTACTATAAAAAGCCAAAAGTGGGTTGTGTCCACACATGGCACCTTGTTGGTATGTTTTGACTTAAGTGAAAGATCAGGGCATTTCAAGTTGTTTTTAAAAGTTAAATTCAACCAAATGGCTATTTTGCCCTCTGTAATGCCCATCCATGGATTATGATTACTTTTCTATTTTCCATTGGGATGTGTGAAGATGCAGCCTTGGTCAATTTGGTCAAAAACAAACAAGAAAAAAATCCGTTGATTTAGTGGGGGAAAAAATTCAGAGCAATGTGTTGTCTGGCGCCTTGTCGGCCTGTACTAAGTGGCTCAGGGTCGCTGAAGGGGTCGTTAGGAGAGGAGAGGCGCTCCCTGCTGTCCTACCTCCTGCGGAAATTCATGACCCTCTGTATGGAAGCTGGTGCTGCATCCCCCCAAAATATTCTCTTGTCCTCCTGTCTTACCATCCCCGGCCACAAGTCCATTGTGTTATTTCTGCACCGCTTTTAATGTTTATATTTCTCTTTAAGGCAAAGAGAAAGAATCAGGAGTCATGACTCATATTTTCTAACTCTTATGTGCATCAATAGAATGCTCAGCTTTCTTTTTTCTCCATCATGTGTTCGCTTCTCCCCTCCCCCTCCTTCCACCCCCTTCTTTCATTCCCATTCCCCCCCCTTCCTCCCTCTACCTTCTCCCAGAGGAGGTGACAGACGGTCCTGTAATTTGGTTCCATTCGCTCGACTGGAGCAACACCTGCCCCCCTCCCTTGGGATGGGAGGGTCTCATCCCAAACCATACAAGAAGCCAAAGACAAATCTAAGCCCCAAATGCAAATATAAGAGGGGAGAGAAGCACAGGCACACACGTCCCCATCTTCCACCCCCAATACACACACTCATACACACACAAAGAGACTCTGGACACAAGTCAAGACAATTTAATAATAACTCTTAACCAGTCTATATAATATACATTATATATATATAAGGAAACTCTATCACGGATAAAAGTTTAGGGAGACTTTCTGTTTTCTTTCTTACTGGTAGTTACTGGAGTTCTTGATCTGCCCTTCAACAGATAATATATTAGAATAAAATAAAATAAAGGCTAATGTTGGGCTTGCAGTGGTATCAAAGCTGAGAACCAAGGCTAAGAGGTTTAAAGCCCAAGTTGGTTGAAACTGACAAACCTGTACTTAACAGGAGTAGAAACAGGTCTCTATGGTAATTATATATAAAAGGAATAGTTCTTCCCCACTCCCCCCCACTCTCCCCACTGGGTATTTACTTTGCTTCTTCAAGTTCTCTGGTTACCACAAAAAGCTCCTGTATAAAAAACAAAGATTTCTTTCCCCAAGTATATGGAATAATGCAAAGGGACCTAACCATTAAGCCTTTCTAACTATTTCCCAAAGCGTGAGTGCTAGGAGGCTCAACCCGATGATTGACTCATTCGGAATCCCCCAGAGACCTGATAGAGAGCAATAATGTGTGTTTGTTGTCAGCAGCTGAACCTTTCAAGGATAAGACTTAGAATGGGGCCCCATATTTGAGGGGGTCCAATGCCTTACCTTTTGTAATGGTACTGGTACGTCTGATGTTGACCTTGGCGGGCAAGCCCAGTGGGTGGTGTGGTATAAGAGGAAAAGTACTGTATTTGGAGACAAAGAATCTGGGCTCAAATGCCAAGCTCTGCCTTTTACTTTGGGGCAAGTCACTTAACTTTTCTGGGTCTTAGTATCCTTATCTGTACAATATTGCAATTGGACTAGTGAACTCTTAAGGTTCTTTCCATTTCTAAAACCTATGATTTTGAATTCTTGTTCTCAATTATGTTCAATATTTTTCCTGAGGGGCATGTGGTCATAAATTCCTAGAATAGAAGACTTGGGAGAGACCTTGGAGATGATCACAGTCATTTTACTGAGAAGGCCCAGAAAGGAGAATAGATTTGCCCAAAGTCACATAGCTATAAAGTGGGAAAGGCAGGACTTGACCTTTGGTGTTGTTATTCTAATGTTCTTTCAACTACATCATATGATAACTTTTTGTATCTTTTTCTCAAAACATGAAAACACTGTCTCCTTTTAATGATATAATATTGACTTGAAATTCCCACTCTAGCTCTCATGGTCCCAAGATCCTGTAGGCAAGAAAATTATTACCCATATATGAGTGGAACAAAAGTGGGAGTGCCCAAATTCTGCCCCTCTCACTCCAAACTCATGGAGGACTGACTCCCTTAAGTTAATTCTCTACCCTCACATCTCTGATATTCAAGCTATAGAATTAGACCCACTGCTCTGATATCCATAGATCAGCAATTCTCATCCCCAAAGGGGTCACCTAAGACCATCAGAAAACACATATTTCCGATAGTCTTAGGAACCGAGACGGCTCCTCTATCTGTCTCCAGGCGCATCTGCCCACATGCAGATATACCCACATAAGAGTATTAGAAAGGTTGAGAACCACTGCTATAGATCCTAATTTGCCCAAGTCTCACCTACCCAGCTGGGAACATTCTCAATATGCCTAATTAAAAATGGATGGAAGAAAATCTTTTCATTTATCCCATCCCGAATTCTTGACAATAGATAGAATTCAATTTGTCTACAGCTTAAATCAATCAATCACTACCTAGATCCAGTGCTACCTATGGGGCATCTCAAGGCAAGGAAATGGTCCTGTTGTCAAAGTTCCCTAGTGTTAAACATGCCAAGAGATGGAAGAATAAGAGAAGCATGAAACTGGGTAGGAAGCTTGGAAATCTGATTGTTAGAGAACTGTGAGGTAGAAAACAAGGTTTAGAATATGAACTTTGACTGGAATAAGTAAGGAGTTATGAGAAGTGAATAGTGTTAGAGGAAGAATATAAATGGTCAGGAAAAAAGGAGGGAAACCAATTATACAGAGTAGATTGGATCAGCTATGAAATTACCTGAAAATCACATGTACACGTTAAAGATACACAAAGGATATGGTTAAACAAGTAAATATAAACTATAGAGAGCATCCATACAAGGAGAGAAGGAAAGAACTAGGGACCAGTGAGAGATATTGAGTATACATTTTCAGGGCCAGGAAGTTAAAATTCAGATCTGTCCTGCCAATCAGGATATCTGACTAGCTTATCACCAAATGGATACCTGAGAAAAGTAACCAAAGATCATGCAGCACACTCTGGGGGAGAGCATGAATAAGTTGCCTTGTCCTTTGCCCAAGTACCCCATAGTTTCTTTTGGCTGCCAAGAGAATACCAACAGGAATAATAACTTGAATTTGTATAGCTCTTGAAAGTCATTTAACAAAGCACTAATTAAGCACCTACTGTGCCCAACATTGTTCTAAGCACTGGGAACACAAATAAAAGCAGATACAAAACCAAAAATCAGTCCCTATTCTCAAGAAGCTCAGAGTCTTACAGGGAGAGGCGACGTGCAAACAACTATGTACAAATAAGCTATATACAGAATAAATCAGAGTAGTCACATAGGAAATGCATAAGGGAGACTGACTGAGAAAGGCTTCTTGTACAGGTAAGACTTTAGCTGAGATTAGAAAAAGCCAAGGAAGCTGGGGGGAGCTGAAGGGAAGAATTCTACATATGGGAGGGAGCAATCAGTGAAAATGTTCTTTCAGGAGGAAGTATGAAGTTTCTGTCTGAGAAACAGCAAAATGGTCAGTGTTGCTAACCTTTAAAGCATCTTTTTTTTGTTTGTTTGGGGTTTTTGCTTTTTGGAAGGGGAAGGCATGGAAGTTGGGGTTAAGTGATTTGCCCAAGGTCACACAGCTAGTAAGTGTTAAGTGTCTGAGGCCGGATTTAAACTCAGATCCTCCTGACTCTTGGGCTGGTGCTCTATTCACTGTGCATCCTAGCCACCCCAAACATCTTTAAAACAATACTGTTAGGTAGATATTGTAGTATAAGTATCCCTATTCCCATTTTGCAGATGAGGAAACTGAGATAAATAAGCAGGTGAGTTGTCAATAGTCACACAGCCAATAATAGCCTGAGATAGTTTTTGAATAAAGGTCCTCTCTTTCTAATATTTCTTTAAGAAATAGCTCTTATTTCTACCCTTTCTTCTGTAGTCTCACTTCATCCAGAAAACCTTCCCAGACCATTAAAGCATCTAGAGGCACCAATCTGTACCACAAAATGTAGCCCCAGAAAAAACATTGTCTTACACTATATTCTGGTTATGTCAGGTGGTCAGCTATCTCTCTCCAGTTAGACTATAAATTGTTAGAAGGCAGATTATGGCACACACTTATCTTAGGTACAGTGCTTGGCATGGGGTAGGTATTCAGTTTTTCACTGACAATTGCCTCTACAGTCTTAGTCCAGGCTCTATGTGGCACATATTATTACTATGATAATGGTCTTCACCTTGGCCTCCTTGCTCTCAGCACCATTTATCTTCAGTAGAAATACTAGATTTTCCAGCAAAGTTTCATCCCTATTTTTCCATGCCATGCAGCTTCTTATAGAACCATGGACTCTTCTCTAGTGACCATCCAATATCTTTATTTTCACAGCCAAAGCCCAATACTAGTGTGCCTCAATCAATCACCATCAGTTCATGTAAGTCTTTCCAGGTTTTTCTGAAACATGCCTGCTCATCATTTCTTATAGCACAATAGTATTCCATTACATTCATATACCACAACTTGTTCAGTCATTCCCCAGTTGATGGGCATCCTCTTGATTTCCAATTCTTTCCCACCATAAAAAAGCTACTATAAATATTTTTGTACATGTGGGTATACCTGTTTATTCAGTATTACCTAGCTATGTGACTGTGGGTGACTTCCCTCTCTGAACCTTGTTTTGCTCATCTGCAAAGAGAAAATAATATACTATCTACCTCAGAGTTGTAAAAAGGAAAGTCTTTGTAAACTTCAAAGTGTTATGTTGATGTTGTTTTTGATTCATATCTAACTCTCCATGACTTCATTTGGGGTTTTCTTGGCAAAGATACTTGGAATGGTTTGTCATTTTACAGATGAGGAAACTGAGACAAACAGGGATAAGTGACTTGCTCAGGGTCACACAGCTAGTAAGTATTTACTATTAAGTAATCCTATATCAGATTGCATACCATCTTGGACAGGGGGATGAGAGGGAGGAGAAACTTTAAAACTCAAAATCTTGTGGAAGTGATTTGAACTCAAGTCTTCTTGACTCCAGGCTTGTAGCTCTCTATTCACTGTGCCACCTAGTTGTTGCTGTGTTAATGTGAGTTGCTATTATTATTTTTTCCAGTGCCCCACCACAGACATCATCAGCATCTTTCTATTATTTAAAGCAGTTCTGAAAAAAAAATGCCACGTTCTTCATAAGATGATTGTTGGCTGAGAAAAGAGATGCAGAACTTTCCTCAGCCCATGGATACCCAAACTACCTTGACATCAAACTCCATTATATTCTATACAATACACTAAACATTTAGTAAACATTTACTCTTGATGTTGTCCTATCCTGAGTGCTCAGACCTTTACTTTATTACCTCTCACAAATTTTGGCTGCAACATTTTACCTAAGTATCCTATTATGAGTCAATGTACTCTTTCATGGTTTAATTAAATTAAATTAGATGTTCATTAAATGCCCAGTATGTGCAAGGCACTACATATCAGTCAAAAATCTGTGGTTTTATTAGTGGATCCATGAGGAAGAGCCTATTCTAACAAGTCTCAGAGAGGCTTTCTGAGGCTCTAAACTTATCAATTCCTGAACAGCTAGAAAGTGTCTAAGGAGGGATTTAAACCCGAGTGTCCCCAACTCTAAACCAAACACTCCGTCCACTATGCCCCATGGTCTCTCAAGTGATGGGTATAAAAATATAAAAACCAAAACAGCTTCTGCTCACAAAGAACTTATAATTTACTATTAGGAGAACCCAACAATCACACAAATATAATTGAGACAAAATAGAATATATTAGGGACAAAGGAAAGAATAAGACAAAGTGATCTAGGAAAATTTGAGAATGAAGAGAACATTTTCAACTTGGGGGATGGGAAAAATGGTTCACAGGTAGCTTTGATATCTAAACTCAGCCCTGGAAGAAGATAATTAGAAGTTCCATGTTTGGAAGGAAGTCTTTCTCAGTCTTCTCAACTACTAGTACCTTTCCCTCTGAGATTAAATTCTATCTACTCTCTATACCTTGTGGTTTGTATTTATCTCCTCCATTATAATATGCGTTCTTTGAGGGCAGGGATCATGATATTGACTTTCTTTGTACCATCAGATCTTAGCAGACTGCCTGGCACATGGTGGGTATTTAATAAATGATGATTATGGCAAGAAGTAGAAATAAAGAGGGAGTGTGTCTCAGATGTGGAAGTAGGAGCACAGCCCATGAGAGTGCATTGGTGTAGGAGAGTGTAGAAAGAGACTGGAGAATAGCTAAAAATCTATTTTGGCTGTAAAGGAACATGTGAGAAAAAAAGCTGTGGAAAACAAGGCTGGAGAAGTAGTAGAGCACCTTAAAAACCAGAGTAAGTTGTTTGTGCTTTATCCAATAGGCAGTGAAGAGTCATTGAAGGCTTTTGATCAAGGGATAGGTGTTCTTAACGGTTCATTAGGAAGATTATTTTGACAGATGGATGAAGGATGGATTGGAGGATGGAATGATTGGAGGCAGGGAAAAGAGTTAAGAACCTGTCGTAAGAGTCCAAATGAGAGATCTGGGCCCTCACTAGATTGGTAGGTGTATGAATGGAGAAAAATGAACAGATGGAAGAGTTATGGTAGAGGCAGAATACTCAGGACTTGGCAACTGTTTGGAACTTGCAAGTGAAAGAGAGGGAAGAGTTAAAATAAATGTAGTGTTTTGAATCAGGATGGCTAGGAGAGTGCTACTGCACTCAACAGAAATTGCGAATTTCTGAGGAGGGGCAGGTTGAGAGGAGAAATGATGAGTTTGATTTTGGACACACTAAGTTTAAGGACTGAGAAGGACATTGAAGTGAAGAAAAATGGTAAGCTGTCAGTAGAAGATGATGCTTTTTGATGTCAGGATCTTGGATACTTAACTATCAACTAATATTAGACTCTCAATTAATCTTGGACTATTATCTTCTAGAAGGCAGATCTCATGTCCGTTTGACTCTTTTTTTTGGTGCCAAGAAGACAATCATTTAGGAATTGGATCCAGGCAATAGCAAGAGACCCAAAGAAATGGCCCAGGAGTAGGAAGTAGCACTGGTATTAGGACGGTTATAAGCTGACCCAAATTGACCTGGCTTCTGGTAGGGAGAGAAGACTGCCCTTGGCAAGTTACTGTACTGGATAAGTAGTGCAGCAGGAGGTAAGGAGAACCTAAAGAACAGACTGTGCCACCTATGTCAATATAGGGCAGGAAAATGGATGAATGATTGACACAGAAGGCTACTGGATCAGGTTTAGGATGAGGCTGACAACAGGGAAGCAAATGTGGCAGCTGCTATATTTGACCACTCTGATATGACACCTGAGCAGAACCTCTCTGCCCATGGTTTACATGAGGGATGAGTTTGCCTGTCGGTATAGCAAAGGAGGCCAGTACCAACCCTTTTCTTGGACAGTGCTCTCTATGCTGATTTTGAAATGGCACATGACAGATAATATCCTGGGATCATGGGAACTGCTAATAGCCAGAGTGTGATTCTTTCCCTTTGTCCTTGACTGAAGAAGGGATAAATGCAGGGGTGTATCAAAGGCCGAATTTTCTTCTCTTTTTTTTTTCCCCCAGGAGAGTGGATTGATAATTATTTCCTTCTAGCAAAGGAGAGAATCAAGCGTATTATTAGTGATGTGGTAATGAACTTGGTTTTTTTATTTGAGGGCTAGAAGTTATTCATAGATAAACAGGAAGAAGGAGACCTTTCAAAGGTTTGTAGACACAGGAAGTAGATTTTATTTCCTGAACACAAGAGCAGGGCTATGCTCCCTGGCTCAAAGTAGATAACTGAACAGAATAGTACAGAGCCCAACTCTGTCACTGGATATGGGTGAGCAGACTGGCATAGTCGGTACATGTTACTGCAAGATGGGGAGAATCATAGCCAGGAGTACAGCTGGGTGGCCAGGTCATTCTCCTTTAAAAGCAGGGCAGAGGGAAGCACCACTAGGCTTCTTGTCCAGGACCACAACATGTTTCTAGTTCCCTCCTGAATTTGAAGTGAATGCTCAAGCTTGGTAATAACGTATTGCATTTATGTGATATATGCAAATACAGACATCGACATATTTTCTAATTGCTTTCATATGAAGACATATGAACACGTAGCAAGTACCAAGATATCTGCGTGAAAAAAATAAACACTTTAGTCAATCTTCTAGGTGATGTGCACATAAAAAAATCCAATAACCAGATGATTGACTGAATTTTAAACTTCTCATCCAGATGTTTGGATTGTGTAGACGCTACCACCAGCATGTCAGTGTCCTTTTCCAACGAAAATATGCTGTTTCTAGTTCTCCACATGCTCTTTGCTTATATATGAACAACATGCTCTGTGTCCATATGTTATCAGTGGGTTTTACAAATAGTACTTCACATTTCAAGGTTATTATATATATTTTTTCTTTTTGCTGACTAATATTAAGTTCTGAGTTGGAGGCCTGGTTGGACTCTTCAGTCTTACAAGAGAGTGGTAGAACCCCTATACTCTCTGCTACTATTGACAGAGAGTCTATGTGTATAGACATATAAAGAGACACACACAGAGAATGTGTACACACACAGGCACATACATATATATCCAAAGCAGAAGCAAAGTGTGTGTATATGTATATATGCATATATATTTACGTATGTACTCTCTCCATATAGACATCCACACATGTGTATGTGTGTATATGTTCAGTAACAGTATATTTTCCCCATATGTGAGTGTCTTCGTCTACATTTATATCATGTGAGCTGATTCTACAACTATACTATACCTCACATCAAGAAAGTAGATCAAATATTCTGTCACATAAACATGGATTCTTAAGGACCTTCTTACCGTTCCTGAAGAGTCAAATTTTACTAGAACATGTTAAGCCTAGCTATCGTACATTCCATATTTTCAGACAGCACAGTTAAAAAATAGAAAATGAATTGTATTTGATACCTTTATTTATATGCAAAACAGCGCACCATTCATGAGATATGAAAAACGCGTCAGATAGAAACCAGATTATATCTATTTTCACTACAAAATATTGCATTATATAAAGCAACAGAGACACAAAAAAACCCTGAAAAAGACTAAAATCTTTGGATAGCAGATGTGTTCTTTCTTCTTTTCTTTTTCTTGTCTCTAAAACGCGCTCCTTGTTTTAAGAGATTCACAGCAGAGAACATGAAATATTTTCAGGTTATAGATTTTTTTTTTGGTTGTCACAGAGGAAAGTAGTTCTGGATTTTTTTTTTTAGGAAAATAACTCAATTTCCTAAAAACATTCCACACACATACATCACACACACAAAGAAGCTACTCTCCTTATATAAACCGTTTGCAAAGTACTTTTCTGACATAACTACAGATAAGAATAACAACGAGTAATTCTTTTTAAAAAACTATAATAGTGAAGTGCTAAGTGTTGTTGATCTCACACACACAACAACAACTTCCAAGAACAAACATCTGGATATATAAAATATGTTTAGAAACAGGGAGGAGCGTTTGTCATACAAGTGCAATATAATTGGCGCAAAAAGAAGACCACTGGATAAACCCAACAAACACTTAAAAAGTTCGACATAATTATTCCACAGGAAAAAGTGTAAACACTTGACTATAGAAATAAATTGGCACAAAGTATCCAAAGTAAAATTATCACCACTCTGAAAAATAAATGTCTTGAAAAAAATAGTCTACTCCTTATAACATAAATAAAAAATAGTTCTGTTTTTTTCTAACTGCACCCATGGGTCACATGTTTAAGGTCACAAGTAGATGTTTTTGGATATGTAAAGGGGCACTTAGCCTGAAAAAGCAATCTGATATTAAATTATCCATGTAAATATGGATTTTTCTCTTTCTATATTCATATCTTGCAGCTAAGATCTTGCCAAGTTAAAATCTTCTCACCATGTATTTATTTCCTCCTGGTTCTCTTTTTAGTCTTGCAAAATAGCCAACTTGGTTTTTGTTTTTGTTTGCTAGTTTTCTACATTATTTCTTGTCACTACAAAAAGGAAAGCTTTCCTTCCCTTCTTACTGGGCCTTTAATCTCCACAGTGGAAGAGATTTCTTTTTTTCCTGAATGTTTGGTGATTTTTTTTTCAATGAGAAAAATTCCCACTAGCCCAAGACACCCTTTTGCCTTCATCCTTTAAAAGAGAAAAGAAAAGATGGAGTGGCAGATAAGGGTGAAAAAATGCAAGCCCTCGAGTTAGCTCAAGCTGACCCATGCAAGGGGTAGTAATAGATAATCAGGAGAGAGGGGACCTGGAGGTGACTATCTCAGCTGGGGTTCGTGAGGTACTCCCGGCCTGAAAAAAACCCGAAAACCTTTTGCATCCCCGGAATCGTAATGCTCCCCTTTTCCCTCCCACCCCATCGAGATCAGAAGGGGTGGCCCCACCTTTCCCTTCTCCCCAGGCAGAATATTTTCCAAGCTTCTCCGCTTGTCAAAGTCATTCCTGGGCAGCCTTGCGTCCTCCTCCTGCACCCCCAATACCACTGTCCCGGCCACGGCCGCCTGGGTCTGTCCCGGCCTCAGGGACAGACGAGCGGCTCCCCCCGGCCTCCCATCCCTACACGTCTAGCACATGGTTGAGATAGGAGATGTAGCAGATGGCCAGGCGCAGGATCTCGATCTTGGAGAGCTTTTTGTCCGGGGGTAGGGTGGGCAGCAGTTTCCTGAGCTCGGCGAAGGCCAGGTTGAAGGCCTCCACTCGAATGCGCTCCCGGGTGGCATGGGCCGAGCGGTACTTGGCAGTGGCCCGGCGGCGCCGCCGCTTCTCCTCGCGGCTCAGCTGCTGCGGGTGCGGGTAGAGCGCGGCTCGGCTGCCGCCCTTGCCATCAGCCTCGCTCTCTTCCACTGGCTCCAGGTCCGACACGCTGCCCAGCACTTTAGCATCCGGTCCGCCCAGCGACTCGGGGTCCGAGGGTGCAGAGCTGGGGTGGTCCGAGTCCGCGGCTTGGTCGGGACTGAGCATCATTTTGGAGGCTGGGGGTGGGGTTAAAATAACAAAAAGGAATCAGTCCTTTTTAATGGTGAGGTGGCGAGGGGATGAGTGGGGAGGCGCCACAGGAACAACCCAACACACACACACACACACACACACACACATACAGGGGTCAGCACCCCTTTTCCCACCCCCGACACCTCAACTTCCCCTGGATCTCAGGGGAATGACAGGGAGCCGGGGAGAGGCCGTAGTCACTGACCCCAGTCCTGGGAGTAGGGAACGTGTACAGAACCCAGGGGAGACAGAGGCCGAGGGAGAAAAAAGGGAGACGCCAGAAGGGAGGGCTAGCTTTGAGGACAAAGCTGATCACGGGCGGGAGGCAGGAGCCGGCTGGCTGAAGAGGCGACCCACTTCTTCGAAGGCCGCCCTCCCCCTAAGGAGCTAGCCATTTGGTCTAGGGACGAGTCCAGCGCTCTGGGCTGGGGAGAGACCCTGGTGGCAGCTTCCCACAGGCCGCAGTTTCAGCTCCAGCGGGGAATACGAGGTCCCAGTCACTCGAGTGAAGCTTAGGAGAGGTCAGAAAAGGGATCGGTGGAGGAGACAGAGGACAAACTGGGGAGGCCACCCCACTCTGGGCAGGCTTTTTGTTCTACGACCTGTAAACTACCAACTGTCCAAGTCTCAGGGTCTGTCTGTTGTTTTGCCTCTCTTTCTGCTTGTGTCTGCCTATATCTGTCTATCTCTCTTTCTGTATCAATCTGTTCTGTCAGTGTCTTCCTCTATCTTTCTCTCTCGCTTTCTCTCTCCCTCCTCCCTCCCTTCCCACTTGTTTTCTCTCTTTCACCACTCCCAATTAACAAAAAGAATGATTAGGGACAACAAATCAATCCATTCGGAGAAGTAACTGAGCCCTTACAAGGAAGCAGGACGCCCGGCCTAGACATGTGCCTGAAACACACCTCGAGGCCTAGCTCACCGACTCCAAGGCTCAGAGCCCCGGGCCCCGGGGGAGACTGTCTCTATCGCATACACTAGGATCTCGGTATAGCTTCACTCTCTAATAGGAAGGGAGCTCTATGAAGAGGCCAACTCATCCCTCCCCCCCCCCCCCAGGAGCCTATGGAAGGGGAGGGAGCAGGGAAAGAGACCAAGACTGAGAGTGGCCAGGTCTAGCTAAGGGAGCTGGGGCTTGGGGAAGAGCGTTGCGCTGGGCTGGGGTGTTGGGGGTGGGAGCGGGCGGGAGAGGGAGGGGCCGCTGCCATTCTTGGCTCCAGGATTTGGAGAGCAGGCTCTGAGGGGCTGTGGGTGATGAGAGCGGTGATCCCCACCCCATATTACCACCCTCCCCTGGCTCCGAAATAATAAGTAAATAAATTAATAAATAAGCGCGGAGGCGCCTTTCAAAAGAAAATTGACTCATAGCTCCTTGCAGCCTCACAGAGCACCATCTGTCATGCAGACAGCAATACAAATTCAGGAACTTATAGAGACATGCCTGCCTATAATAAAACAATGCGACCGGCAGTTCGAGAATAACCTTGGAGGCGAAATGTGGTGGTCTGCAGCCAGGGGGTGGCGGTGGCGGTGGCGGTGGCAGTGGCGGTAGAAGATATGCAGCTAGAAAGCCGGGTGGGGAAGTGGGGGTGAAGGGAACCTGGGAGGGAGGAAGACATCACGCTCGTCTCACAGAAAACGCGACCTCCAAGTCATCATCACAGGGGTAAAGTTTCGGAAATCCCACAGCCCCAGAGCGCTCGGAGCAGCTCAAACTGCACGGAAAGAGGCCCAGGCTAAGACCTCTGGGGTCCGCACTCTTTCCCAAAACACAAAAACCCTGGGGAAAGATTCCCAAGTTTTTGGACTTTGGACTCTCAGCTTCTTCATCTTAGAGACACCTTTGAAGAATACACAGTGACAATTCATAACCCTCCCACAACCCCCATCCCTTTTTTCGTCTTTCGTCTGTTTAAAGAAATGAGCCTCTGAGCGCAGAAATCCACCTGCTAGTGTTTCCATCCCATTGAGAAGAAAGCGCATAGGAAATCACAATCCTCTTAAAAACCCTGAACTCGAGAATCTATTGCCCCGGGAGTCCACGATCATTTCCGAGGAAATCTGGGTGCTCTTTTCGAGAAAACAAAAACCAGAAAGAACATTCCTAGTACCGTCCCGGACACTGCACTCTTGGTTCAAATTTGGTAGACAAATACCTTTTAAACATTCTTTTCTTTATGGGTCTTCCTTCCTCTGAAGAAAAGAGAGCCTAGCCTTCAGAGGCATCATTAAAAACAAAACAAAAAGAAAAAAATAAAAGCCAAGGAGCCCGGCTTTAGAGGTGAGAGTCCTTCCCAATGATTTAAAGGCTATTTGTGTTTAGAACTCATCTCCCATGGACCTAAACAAACCCCCTAACTCTGCAAAAAAAAACCCAAAGAAGGCAATCCACAGCTGTAGTTTGTGTACAAAGTTGGGAGTTTGCCCTCGAACAGCGTGTTGAATTCTCTTCCATTCCCCCCCTGAAACAGCTTTTGCCCTAGGCATTTTTTTTCTTGGAAAGTAGCTAAAATGCAGTTTTAAATGTGTTTGTTTTCTCCACTGTATAAACTCAGTTTTAAAGTGCTACAGAAGGGATGGGGTGAATGAAACTTACCTTGGGGGGGGGGGGAAACACCTTCTCAAAGATCTTGTCTCAGATCTTTTAGAGTGAAAATCCTAGGGAAGAGGGAAGGGGTAGGGGGTTGAATCCCCAACTCCGAAGAGGACAAAATAATTAAAAGCAACAAATTATGGTTGTATTCAAAAATTAAAACGAAGCTGTCATCTCTCTGTTGGCCACGGTGATGGAAGAGAATTCCTCACGGTTTGGAACAGGAATGAAGGTTCTCTTGGCGGATATATTAAAAATACGTTTTCTCTCTTTTAAAAAATATATAGAAAATATTCGTTGGTTGGTTTTCGATTTTCACATGATTTGTTGAAAAGTCTTGTGCCTTTTCTCCTTCTCGGTTTCCAGGTCTCTATAAATAACAAAAGAGATGCAGAAATAAACACCATCAAAGCAAAGGGCTGATTTCTAATAGCCAACGGATCATTAACAATGATGTTTAAGATAAGATTGCTCTCCCCTTGTCCTCTTTGCCTTCCTTTAATAAATCTTAGGAGAAAACTGATAAATACAGATCAGAGATGTGATCTCGCCAGAATTGAGGATTTCCCCCCAAGATAAGGCTTTGTTCCGCCGGTATCTCTCCAGTTCCCAAGAACACAATACTGTAACTCGAGAATAATGTTGTCTTTTCCTTCGCCCTCTTTTATTTATATGTATAAATGGATATATATTTTCGAAATCCTTCAAGGTTTGTCTTTATCATATCTCCTTCCCTCCCGTCCCTTCCACCCTGGAATCCCTTTTCTTTACCTTGTAATAAAAATACAGTCAGTAGCTTGAAGATGCTGGGTTGGTGAAAAGTGAAAGTCTCCCGCTAGTCACAGTGACAGTGAAGAGGAGAAAGACTGGAGAGAGGTGGTACAGCAGAGGAAAAAAAAAACAGCAGAGATCCGTGTGTGGCTTCTTGGCTCTCCTGGTACCAATTGATTCAGCCTAGAGATGGTGTAGGAGATAAAGGCTTAAGAAGGAGGATGGAATTTTTTCCCTAAATTGATATTTAATGGGAAATCCTATTGGACAGAAACCTGGACATGAGTCACTTAATTGGACTTGACATCTGTCACAGTGTGGGAGTTTTCACAGCCCAAATATTTTCAGCAGATCAGATTCCCATTGAATCTGTGCCACAAAATATACCAGTTGAAAAGCAGTCTATAACATAAACCTTAGCCTCTAAGCAGAGTCCGCAGACATAATAAGAACATTTATCTTTTGCTCAATGAGTGATGCAGTCTTAAGGTGCAAATAAACAACATATTGACTATGGAAAAACTCCCATGATATATTGTAAACAGCAACAACAAGCCTAACAACACAGGACTGCTGTTTTAAAATGTGGTGAAAAACGATGCTTGTATGCAGAAGGAATATATACATATATGCACATATACATATATTACACAGATATATTATTCCTTAAAGAATTGTGTATTTATATATTACAATATCTTAATATCTTAAAGAATGTGTGTCTTTTAAATAAGAAATAAATATGTGTATTCATTAAGTGCCATAAATTAGATGAACATTTATTCAATTGTTCTTACTTTATACACTTCAAAATGTATTTCAGTGGAAATGAAGGCTATAGATCTCTTCTTGAGATGAGTGTCATTGTGGCAGTTTTCAGGGAGTTAAATAGATATAAATAAAATAATTATTTGAAAGTGTTCAATTCTTATAAAAGAAGTTCTTACTCCATGAAAAGATTGATGGTCCGTGGTAGACATAGGAATAGAATCCAGGTATGCTCATTTTAATGATCATTAGATAAGAACACACTGCCTTTCTGGGTATGTTTGTTTATCCATTCATTCACTCATTCATTCCAGTTAAAATATGGCATGGCACATGTTCTGATGATCCAATTTCTTTCTCCCCTATTTTAGCAGGCGGGCACCTTCATTTCTGTGGAGCACACACTGCTAAGATTTTGTAAACACATGAAAATCAACATTATCGTCCAGTGCCTACTTAATCTGGTAAACTTGAATATGCATATATACCTTTCAATAAAGGGGAAATCCAGTTCATGTTTAAAGTGATTTTGATTTTTTAAATGATACTAACAGTCATCTCATTAACTTTATGTGTTCTAATTATAATTTGGGGCATTTTATGGGATTGGATGTTTTTTTTTTTTTTTTCAATTAGGTAGTCCAATTCTTCCCTCAATCCCCAGGGAAGTTTGTGGAGGAGGAGACTCCTTCATGTTTTTATTTTTTTTTTAACCTCTGTCTCACGAATAGGCTTTTAGTTGGGAAAAGGGGGCAAATGGCTAGCTGCCTGCTGAGAACTACCCTTTGGGGCTTCTCAGGATAGTAAGCAGTAGAGTTTTCCTTTGCACACATTTTTTATGCTTAGGGAAACATTGAGGAGACAGGTTAAGCGTTTCTTTCCCCTTTCCCTCAATATAGAAGTTAAGCATTTTTCTAGCTTTCCAGGGCATCACTCCAGTTCTGACTTCTCTTTCTACCCATACCAATCTTGACCCTATATTTAACCAAATTAATATTACACTGTTTCCACTCTGGAATCTTCAGAGTACAGACAGAGCTGGAGATGAGGAAACTGACACCTAAAGAGATTAAATGAGTTGTGCAGGGTCACATAGGTAATAAGTAGAAAAATTAGTCTTAGTCCTCAACTCATGTCATCTGATTCCAGCTCCAGCACACTCCGTCCTCCTCTTCCTCCTCCTTTTCCTTTTTCACTTCTTTTTCTTCTTCTTCTTCTTCTTCTTCTTCTTGTTCTTTGTTGTAGTCTTCATCTTTATCTTCATCTTCTTCATCTTCACCTTCTTCTTCTCCGTATTCTTCTTTTCCTTCTCCTCCATATTCTTCTTCATCTTCTCCATGTTCTTCTTCCTCTTTATATTCTTTATTATCATCGTCATCATTGTCATCATCATCATCATCTTCTTCTTCTTCTTCTTCTACTACTACTACTACTACTACTTCTTCTTCTTCCTCTTCTTCTTCTTCTTCCTCTCTCTCCCTCCCCCCTCTCTCCCCCTCCCTCCTTTCACCTCTTATCATATTACTGCTCATCTCTTGCTAAACCCCAACCCTAGATTACTCCCACTGTAGGACTGCTATACTCTTACTAAATCTGTGACTAAACAGGAACTCATACTAATGGGCTAAATTGGTCCAAAGTTCTGTTTCAACTGTTGCCTCACTGAAACAAAGTAATCTTTATAGCCTTCCCTAACTGATTTTCTATCACAATCTTCACAGAGGCTCTTTCCAACCTCTTCCTCTCTCCTCACACTTCTGTCTTCACATTACCCTCTCCCACTCTCTTTGCAGTGGATCCCACCTCATACTTTGCTTAGGAAATAGAAACCTTGTGCTTAGAGCTTCCTCTTCTCTCCTGCCACTCCAAAGCCATTCAGTCCAGCATCTAACCTCATCACTCCACTGAAACTGTTCCCTCCAAAGTTAACAATGATGTCTTAAATGGCAGTTCCAATGATCTTTTAACAATCTGTATCCTTTTTAACCTCTGCAGTATTTGGCAGTGTTGACCACCCTCTCCCCCTGAAAACTCTCCCCTCTGGAATTTCATTACATTGCTGTCTTGTTTCTCCTGGTGCCTCTCCTCTGTCTCTTTGATCATTCACAACTAGTTCTGCTTGTATTCCATTTTTCCTGCAACCTTTCTTCTTCCTTTTCACACTCTCAAAGTAGTTTTATCTCTCACGTATTCATTTATTATCTCTATGCAAATGATTTTCAGACCCAATGATGTCCTGGTAAATGGTTAACGACAGGCTCCCCACCCAAAAAAAGTGCCCATGATACAATTTTAAGTTTAATGTGCATTATTAACATTTTCCTATTGTTTTCTTAAATCAACAAGAGAAGAAATCCTGGTTTTATTTGTAGTATTTATTGATTTCCAAGGTACAAATTCTCACACTGAAAATTTAACAGTGGACTCAGCTGAGTCAAGTTGAGCTGACTCCAGGACATTCCTGCCTAGATATTTATGCCCAAACTTATAGTCTCTTTTGATCTCCAGTCCTCTATTACCAATCACCTATTAGACATTTTGATCTCCATGCGATCTCACACTCAATATGTTGGGAAAAGAAGTCATTCTCTTCCCCTTCTTAATATCCTTTTCTTTTCCCTAATTTTACTATTTTGGTCAATGGCACCTTCATCCTCACAGTCAGCTCAGAGTCATATTAAGTGACTTGGTCACCTCTTCACTCCCTCTTACTCTATATATTCAATCAATTGCCAGGTCTCATCAATTTTACCTCCATGTTGCTTGCATGTGTCCCCTTCTCTCCAGTGAAATGGCCACCAACTTAGTTCAGACCCTTATCACCTCCTACTCAGACTATTGCAAATACAGTCCTAATTGGTCTCTCTGCCCGAAATCTCTTCCTTTTCCAAATTATTCTCCACATGGATGCCAAAGTGGTTATCCTAAAGCACAGATCTGACCATGTCACTCCTCTATTCAAGAACCTACAGTGGCTCCCTCTTGCTTCTAGAATTAAATATGGATCTTTTTGTTTACTGTTGAAAGTCCTTTATAATCTGTCTCAGGACCACGTTTATATACTTAGACATTATTAACTTTCACACACTTGATGGACCAGTCAAACTAGCTGACTTTCTATCTCTCATATATGGCAATCCATGTATCTTTGATGTGAATTTTTACTGCCTCATATTCCTAGAATGTATTCCATCCTCATCTCTGCCTCTGAAACTCTTAAGCCTCCTTCAAGGCTCATCTCAATTGCTTCTTCTTATTTGAGGTCTTTTGTTATCCCCACCTCCCACCTCCAGCTGATAGCACCTACTTAGCACAGTGCCTGGCACGTAGTAAACCTTTAATAAATGCCTGTTGACCTCCTCCTCCTGAAGTCACAAACATGTGTTATTCCTCCCAATAAAATATAGGGTATGGGGGTGGCTAGGTGGCACAGTGAATAGAGGCACTGACCCTGGAGTCAGGAGGACCTGAGTTCAAATTTGGCCTCAGACACTTAACACTTACTAGCTGTGTGACCTTGGGCAAGTCACTTAACCCCAATTTCCCTGTATTCCTTCCTTCTTTCATTCTTCTTCCTTCCTTGCTTCCTTTCTGAAAAACAAAGACAAAAACAATAATAAAATATAAGGTATGTTAGTGAAGAGTGTTTTATTTTTGCCTTTATTTCCTTAGCACCTAGCTCAATGCCTGGCATATAATAGATGCTGAAGCTCGTAGACTACGTGTCTAGCTCAAGGTCATATAGATGGAAAGTGTCAGAGCTGGGATTCAAATCTTGTACTAAATCTAAACATTGTCCTGCTACTTCTAGTGGACATAGGGGTCATACTCTTTCAGGAAGTATTTGAAAACAGGTGAAAGGGAATACTCCCCTAAGGCCATGAAGGTAAGAGAGAAGAATCAATGATACCAGAAGTCTTTGTCAAGAATCACCAAAGTAAGCATAAGAACATACAAGTAGGGGTCCCCAAATCAACCACACAGATTCATAGACATTCCATCTTGTCCCCAGTAAAACATAGAAATGGAAGCTGACTGTACGTAGCTGCTGAAAAACCAAACTGAATGGAAAATTAGTTGGGTCTACTAATTGTTGTTCATGAAACCTGCTATGAAATTGGGGAAATAAGTATAATTATGGGTTCCAGGCAGTCAACTTTACCTCTAGTTATCAGATTGGCTTTTTAGTTGTTATGGTTCTGCCTGAGTTTGGGTAGACCCAGATCTTCTTTGAGGCATTTAGGTAGTGCCATAGTGTACAGCGTATTGGACCTGGATTCAGTAAGATCTGAGTTCAAATCTAGACCCAGATACTTACTAGCTGTGTGACCCTGGACAAGTTACTTTACCTCTTTCTACCTCAGTTCCCTTATCTTAAGATAAGGATGAAATTTAAAAAAAAAGAAGGGAAAATGATTAAAGAATGATATATTTATAGCTGAAAAGTAGCTTAAATGAAAGCAAGTTCAATAACCTCCTCCTTTTATAATGAGGAAACTAAAGCCTAGAGAAATTAATGACTTGGCCAGAGTCCATATTTGAGGTGGGATCTAACTATAGGTCTTTCTGAACCTAAGACACACTAGGCATGAGCCCTGTGCTCTATGTCATACTGCTTCTCTATTGACTGGAACATAAAAGCACATTGAAATCCCTAACAGATGGGGCAGCTAGGTGGTGCAGTGAATAGAGCACCAGCCCTGAAGTCAGGAGCACCTGAGTTCAAATGCGACCTCAGATACTTGACGCAAAAACTAGCCGTGTGACTTTGGGCAAGTCACTTAATCCCAGTTGCCCTCCAAAAAGGAAAAAAAAATCCCTAACAGAAGATAGTCAATGTTCATTTTGTAGGATAGGTAGGTACTTCATGGAACTAAGGATCTAAAAAGACTGTTTGTAAGGTTTCCCTAATCATTGTTAGTGAGGCAATATCTATATCCCACTTAGCAAAGTACCTGCTACATAGTAGGAGCTTCTTCCCTTCCCCCCTCTCCTTCACATATATTTTTTTCAGATCTACCCTAACTTAGAAATCGCCTAAATTAAAAATGAAAATTAAACAGATACAGAGATAAGATTTTCAAACCTCATTCACACTAAAGTGCTAATGTCTGAACGTAACGTTTTAAAAGTGTATTCCTAAAGAGAAATAAAAAATGAGCAATCTAGAATGATAGGATTAGAAAGTACTTTATCTAGCCTATCCCATAGGTTAGGAAATGGAGGTTCAGAAAGGGAAATTGGCTTGTCTAAGGCCACAAAGTTAGTCAAGGAGCCCAAGGTTCCAAGTCCAGGGCTCTTTCCACTAAACCATAGCGTTTCCCCAAAAAATGATGGAATGAAAGGTACTGTGGCATCCAACTGGGGGAGATAGTTTAATGTAGTGCTCTTTCTTTTCCTCAGATCTCAGCTCATCTTATAGCTGGCTCTGCACATGAGCATCTAATGACAAAGTAACTATAACAGAGACAAGGCACAAGATAGGGTTTTCTTGGTTCAGTTACTCAGTTTTTATATTCTATAAGCCTCTCCCATCACTTTTCTCCTGTCTTTACTAGTCAATTTTCTTCTTCAAAATCACACATGTAATTAGTCAATTCATTAGACAATTTTTTCTGCAGCGAAATGAAGCAAAAACAGAAAATTCTAAATATGAAACAAATCTATCTTCCCACTAAAAAATGTTACTTACCTCCCCTGGAATACATAACATCAGAGAGCTGAAAAGGAGCTCAGGGGCTACTTAATTCAATCCTGTTTTTATATTGATGAGGAGACTGAGGCCAGAGATGTTAAATAATTTACCCAAGGTCATAGTGATAATAAATGGAGAGTCAGAATTTGAACTTGTGCCCTTTGACTACAAATCTAGCCCATATATTCCACTATACCAATCTACCTTTAGAATATTATTTAGAGAGTGTTGGGCTGAGTCAAGAGTCCCAGGTTCTAATCTTGACCATGCCACCAGCCAAATATTTGCCCCTTAACTAAGCTATTGCCTCTTTAAGACTCAGTCTTCCCAGCCCACCTACAAAGGGAAGGCGTTGGCTTAGATGGTCTCCAGTTTGACACTGAATAATTACATGAACTGTTATCTACCCACAGCTGTTCCAGATTGTACTTTTGCAATTGATTTTTAAACCCAAGTCAAGCACTTGAAAATGGATAGGAATAAATGCAATCTTTTGAGGTAACATGGCTTAGAAAGTTGTCTCCAAGTCTCACCTCTGATGGATGCCGATTGAGCCACCCTGGACAAGACTCTTCAGTTCTCATTCCCCTCTTCCCCCTTCCCCACTTCCAACTTTCTTCAACCATTTAAAACTGTAAGTGGTCAAGGAAGTACAGATCTGCTTTGCTAGGGAAAATTCATCACCAAGAACTCCCTAAACAAATGAAATTTCAAGTCCAGTAAAACAAACAAACAAACAAGATTCAACTCATGGTTCTAGACTATTGAGATCTTTTTTGGTCCCTGAATTTAGTACCCAAAATGTCATCTTTGGCTACCATCTTAGTGTTACCTACAAATTAAATGCTTGTGTGCTCTATGCCTTCACTGAAGTCAAAACAAATGTTGAAGATCATATCTAATAGCTAACTCCAAGTGGAATAGACTGCCTTTTGAAATATAGAGCTGCCTATCCCTGGAAGTATCCAAACAAAGCTTGGGTGACAGACCATCTGTCAGACTCTAAGGTCCCATCTCTTGATTTTTTCCATTTGTAAAGGAAATTAGAGGGAGGTTGGGATGAGTGAAGTCTAAGGTTTTTTTTTTCAACTCTGTATTTCTGTTTCTATGACTACAGCCTTCAATTAAACAAATCATCATGGTGAGAATAGAAAGATCAACACAGTCATAATCTAATATATTTAATGACTGATTGTTGGGCATTATTAGCTGGTTCACAGAATAGAGTTTCAGGAATACTTAAAAGGCATGTGGGAGAGTAAAAAAAGGACTGGTTCTAGAGTCACAATGAATTATCAGCTCTGACAGTTACCAAGTATGTGATGGTGGGAAAGTCATTTAAATGTTATGAACCTCAATTCTCTCATCCACAAAATGGACATCATAATACCTGAAGGACCTAACTCTCTGGGCTATTTTGAGGATTAAATAAGATAACATATGGAAAATATTTTGCAAAAACTTAAAACACTAAAAAAGCCATTATCTTATCCTCAACTTTATCACTTTGCCGAGGGCCATTTGTTGAGCCAAACTACTTCCTAGTAACTTCCATTCATTAATTGTAGTTATTAAACAAATTCAACAGATATTTGTTAGCAGCTGCTTTAGACAAGGCCCTGGAAATACAAAGATGAAAAAAATATTGTTCCTTCAAGGAATTTACAGTCTGATAGTTACGTCTTAATTCATAGACTTGATAATAATATGTATATTTGTATGTGTTCTAAATATCCGTAACTGTATCTGTATCTGTAGTTAATCTAGAGTTATATTCATGTCAGCTCTCTCGTGGGGCTCCAATAGCATGTACCACAGCTATACCCCAGTAAAACCATTTTGGCAGGTGGGCTAAACCAGGCTGAGGGAAATGGACAAGCCTCCAACTTGTTGGTGAGTTAGGGGTGGTGCTTACCCCAAGCACGTGAAGACTTCCACTGGAGGAATGGGCCAACAAAAACAATTTGTTCCAACAGCCAGGAAGCAGGCACTGTGGAACCCTTAGAGCTTGGTCAAACATCAAAGATGCTGAGGTTATCCATGATATCCTGGGCCATCACCAATGCTCTTGACTTTTGTCCTGCCACTGAAATTTGATGATTCAGAAAGACAGAGAGTCTGGCAACTTTGTGCATCTGCCACATTTAAATCCAATTTTCAGGCAAATCAAGATATCACATGATGTCATTGGTTCTCTCTGCATCTATATTGAGCTATAACTAGTATCTAGCTAGTCTGATTTAAGAATTAATAAATTTAAGACCTAATAAAATAGATAAATCAAGAGTTCATAGGTTATTAGAGCTGGAAGGGAACTTAGAGAATTTCTACTCCAGCCCTCTCATTTTACAAGTGAGGAGACTCAGGTTCATGGAGGTAAAGTGAACTATTCCAGAGCCTACACATGCTTAATGGCATAATAAGGACATAATGAGAGTACTTGTTGTTTCTATCCATTTTGAATTCTTCTATGCAATGCTTTCTTACTTTCATTTAAAAAAAACACTCTAAACAGGGTCCAATGAGTTTCCTTTAATGATGAGCAGACTAGTCCAGTGGTCTTAATCTACTATTTTAATCCATAATTTTCTTAGCATGCATTTTATTCAAATAAAGTTTAAAAATTGTTACATAAAATTTATAACATCAATGGTCAATATATAATGAAAATAGAACAACATGGAAAGATATTTGTTTAGTAACCACTTATAATTACCATGTTTATAACATGTAATAATAACTATAATAATTTAATACTAACTAATGTGATAAGTGGACATTTTTTCTCCTTGAAATAGATCACTGGTGATATTGTCATTTAAATTTTTTAAATGCTAATTGAAGTAAATATTTTATATTTATAACAGCTATTGCAGAAAAGCCCATCTCACAGAAATATGATATAACCAAAAGTAATAAAGTTTATATTACTTTATTTGATAAACCAGAGAATTATTTTTTCACCCATGGTCAAAAGATAATAAGCCATTTGGGTTTGAATGCTTTTCCAACATATTATCACAAAACAAATCTTTTAACCATTCTTTTTAGAAATTAAATAAGACCAAAGGTATCACATTTGTCAATAACAAGTAAGTTCCCATATTTTTGCAAATATCTATGTCTTTAAGATAAAATCAGAATGCTTCTGTAGATTAGTTAAGTGCTGTATTTCTTTATGTCTTTCTTTTCTTCAATTCCATTTGCAAGGGAGGTCTTTTTTTGTATTGGGAAAGGTTATTTTATAAATTTATTACCATAGTTCTAATTTTTTTGCAAATGTAATTATTCTGTTTTTATGGATCAGGGTAAGAATGTACAGACCTTGAATTGATTTATTTGGAGTGTTCAGTTTTCAAAACTATCACCAAATAAATATGTGTCTCAAAGGGAAATTGTTGTTATAAAATAAATTTGCTTCGTCTTTTTTATTATAATAAGAAAATGGCATTTTTTCCCTCTTTCTTCTGTAAAGGAAATGGAATTTGCTTCCCTGCCTTCCCTTCCACTAGACACAGAAAGCAAAGAATAGCTATCAAAGGTAATTAAACCTTCAACTGTTAAAAGTGTGATAGATTACTAGGCTTGGAATCAGGGAGACCTGAATTCAAATCCTGTCTCAGACACTTACTAACTAAGTGAGCCTGGGCATGATCTTCTTCAGTTCTTTCATTTGTAAAATGGGGATACTAAGCTCTGGGATTGTTGTGAGGGTGAAATGAGATGGTATTTGCAAAAGGCTTTGCAAACCTTAAGACTCTATATACATGATAGCTATTAATATTAGCTATTATTGTTAATACTCAGGATTCCTTCATAAAGACCGAACATCCTTCTCTCTTTATGGAGAAGATGCCTAAAGAGAGATAATATCGTTTTCCCCTCCCCCACCTCTATCAATGACCATGTGTGTAACTTTGAATGGGAGATACTTAAGCAGCAGGAGTAACTTCATTAAGTGTGGAGCAGAGACACACACTCCAGACAACTATAAATATAGAAGGGCTGTCACTCGAGATGGAAGCAACAACAACTTTTAGGAGCATATCTCTAATAACAGGAAAAAAAACTTTCTGAGTATGGAGTAAACAGAGAGTTAGCACTAGGAATCAGGAGTCAAACTGTGGAAAGAAATAGACAAAGGGAGACTAGATAAACAACCTATCCAGAGATGCTATATCTGGAGTAGTAGGGTGCAAACTAGTAGGAATTTTATAGATAGTGAAAGACTTTCAGGCCCTACAGTATCAGGAGTTCTGAGTTGCTTTAGCTAACTATGTTCCTTACAACTATGCCTCACTATCCTTAAACTCTAAATTTATGACCACTCTTCCTAAATATGTTAGGTATAGTGCAGAATGCACCCCAGATTTATGAGGGGAATATTTGAATCTACCATTCTTACTTTGCCATTGTAGTAAATGCTTTTGCCAATATTTGACTGTGTCTACTGGATGACTTTTAAGGGAAAGTGAACCAATGGCAGTTCATGAACTACATTGTTGGTGCAGACCCACAGGATTACTCCTAGAACTCAAGGTAGCAGTCACCCTCTTCAGTTACAACTCGTGCATATACGTTGGGATAATGGGCCAGAAGGATTGTTATACTTCAAATACCCTGGAAGTACTTTGGCACAAGAGAACCAGAATATTTTGCAATGTTATAAAAATGCTCAGGTCATATCATTGCACAATTTTATGAAGTCTTTCTTTAAATGGAATGTTTTGTTCAAAACTGCTTACTCTTGTAACAACTTGGAAAGAGCTCTGAGTAGCTCCATGTTCATTTTTCTCAATGCAGGGGATTGTGAAAATGTAATGTGCCCAAATTGCATGAAGGGCTACATTTTAAACTAGTGTTTATGGGCCAGCATCTCATTGTGCCTCTGGATGAGCTCTATTGGTGCATAATCCAATAGAATTCTTCCATATTATGCCATTTTTATTTTTTTAATCCATTAATTGTACTGAAATTTCTTTTCACATGGCATAGATTTTAAATGGACCAAATATTTCCTAATAGCAGTTTCAGTGCTATATCGTACATATAATCAAATAATATATTATCCACTTACAATGCAAAGTAGAAATTTTTTAACTTTCTCAAACAACTAATTACAAAAATCTTCAAAAATATAGGTAATTCTTCTTACAATATTATCTACAAGTGAAACTTGTCAAAGCTGTTTGGCATATGATTCAATATGATTCACCAAGCATCATTCTGATCATAAAAATTACTTCAGATTGCAACTACTTTTCTCCTTCCAAAAGGAAGGCCTCCTATTTTCCACTCTTAGCTGATGATTCAAGCAATCTTTCTGATGTGACAGACATGGATTTGGGGGGGGGATTATTATTGATTATTAAAACCATTTAATTTTCTTTGGAAAATTATCTTGCCAAGTGACACTTGAAATCATGAGAATGGATGAGTCCTTTAAGGGAGAGAATGGAGAGCAGAGGCCCAAGGACTAAGGCTCCAGAAATACTTGCCTTTGGTGATGAAAAATGCCAGACTGTAATAGATTTGTTCCGTATTCATTAATGAATAAAAGCAGATCTAGAAAAACAGAATAATTTATCTTGCATTGCCTATGGATTCTGTATGGATACATTCAAGCTGTCATTTCAGTTTATTAAGTTTCATGTTATTTGCATTTGTACAAATAGGTACAATGATCTTTCTACTCTAGCCATAACAATATTTATGAATTGCAATGATAAATACAACAGATTTTGTTTTCTGGATTTCTTTTTCCTTTGTGTTTTTGTATTTCCTTTACTTAAGTAGACTAATGGTTTTGCTCATATTAATTTCAATTACTCTAGTGGATTTCTCCTTCAAACAGAATTTATGCTTATCCATCAAAAAAGATCCTATTCTACTTCTTAACGATCAAAGAGAACAAAATATTAATTACAAATAAATTTAAATTTAAGTATTAGAAATTTCAAATGAATATCCATTTTTTTCAAATCAGTTAACTATATTGTACTTACCAAAATGAACAATGTTAGGAAGAAAAGCAGCTATTAGCATATTTTTTAACTTCTTCAGAAAGATTACTTAACCTGATGTTTACATATTTCTCATTTGAATATAAAAAGCAGCACAATGATTCAACTTATCTGTACCATGAGTGTATGGTACCTGAGGGGGATAGTTAGAGGTCATATCTTCATTGAAATTAAACACATAGAGACTCAAATTTAATCTCTTTTATATGTGCTCTATTCAATTTTTTTGCTGTGCAAATTCATAGTATTAGTGTCATTTTTAAAATTTTAGTTTGATCTGTGTCTTCCTTTAAAAAAACCCAAATGTATTTATGAAGAATTTTATTGAAAGATCAATAAATTATTCACTGTTTCATGACTTCCCTTTTTAAGAGGGTCTGATACCCACCGCACTCCAAATGTGGGGCATATCCCATAGTTTGCAAAAACTCTTCCATTATGCTTTTATCACAAAATTTCTATTTTCTAAAATTTTAATGACAGTTATTCCAGAAATACAATTTTGTTTACTTAGAAAACCCCAAAGAATTAGCAATGATATTGAGATAGTCGCTTCAATAATATTGCAAGATGAAAAATAAATCTATAAAACTTCTCAACATTTCTATATAGTAATAGTAAAAATCCAGGAGAAAAATCATAGAAAGTGAAATTCCAAAAAACAAACAACAAAAAAACTTATAATGTGCATATACTAATGTGGAGTCAATCTACCAAATACAGTTACAAAATTGTAAAGAAGATAGATAGGTACTTCAATAATTGGAGAGATGTTTATTTATGGATCAGCCATTCAA
>CM053593.1:349219830-349238577 GCA_028646575.1 Pseudocheirus occidentalis | reverse complement strand
GATTGCTGACCTCTGGGGTACCTTGCTTTTCTAAGATTCCAGTAACAGACATATAGGTAAAGTGTACAAGGTGATACCATTATTAAGGCCATTATACAGGACATTCCTCTTCAGATGTGGGTTGGAATAGCTGATTGCTGACCTCTGAGGTACCTTGCTTTTCTGAAATTCCAGGAACAGACATATAGGTAAAGTGTACAAGGTGAAACCATTGTTAAGATCTTTAAATGTATGAGCAAGAGACCCTTAGATGGTGTTACAGCAACCAAATAAGATAACAAACACTAGGAAACAAGATCATAGAGAGACATCCATTGTTCATGGCACTTCCTCCACATGGCAGCCTCTATGGAAACTACCCTGAGACTCCAAGCCCCTGGATCAAGGAGGATCAGAAGAGGGAAGGGGGCAGGGAGAAGGGAGAAGAGGGGAGGATGATGTGGCTCAGAATTTAATCTATTTTCTGAGAGGATAGTTCTGCTTAGTTTATTTTTATGTCCGTTTGCTCGTCAGGTAGTAAATGTGGAGCACACCCTTCAGCCAGTCTGTGGTAAAGCGGTAAACGGACAAAAAAAAATGCATTCATTTGAGACGAGGATCAGCCCTGCATGTCCATTGAACAGCAAGACAGATGGCCCTGATAACTCCTGGTGTCCTATAGGGAGGATACAACACTTATACTAGTAACTATGAAAAGTGTAGCATAAGTCTATAAAAGAGGGGCAAATCCACTGTTACACAAGGTGCATTAGCTTCATGGAAGAATTGACATTTGAACTGGGTTTAGATTAATTATCATCTAGATTGTAAGTTCCTTGAGGCCAGGGGCAGTTTCACTTTTAACTTTCTATTCTCGACCCCTAGCACAATGGCTGGCCCATAGGAGATATTTAATAGGGACATGTTGATTGTCTGAAGATAAACCCATGAAGAATTTCTTTCATAGCCTTCCTTTTGACCGAACTAACAGACAAATCAATGAATTAATAGTACCATTTCCCAGATATGGAAAGAGAATGAACCACTGATGGTACTTGGACAGGGGTTTTCCTTAATCAAAGTGATACTAACTAGTTCCTAGTCTGTAGGCTGTTCTCAGGTGGTCTGTACTTCTACAACTCCAGTTATTAGACCTTGGACAGGGATGGAGAGGGGTAGCCCTTGACAAATTCATGAAGTAGGTATAGAGAAATGCTGCATGTGGATATGAACTTAGTAGGATAAGCATATATAAGGAACTGAGTTAAATTGAACCTACTCTGTTCCAGATAAGTATAAATGAGAGGCCTGGGAAAAATACTAGCCAAAATTTGAAAACGGAAAGATCATTTATATGTGAGAAGGGTGATCAGGAAATACTTTGTTGAGACAGTGTCAACAAAGTAGAGCCTTGAAGGAGGAAAGAGTTATGAAGAGTTGGAGATGAGAAGGGAAGGTATTCCAAGCATGAGGACAGGGTGCACATAGGCATGGAGACATGAATGGGATATAGAATGTAATCTTTCTTACAATTAACACCTTCAGCAAAATTGCAGGTTAAAAATTGGATCCATAAGAATCAACATAATTTTATTATAATAATAACAAAATCCAAGAAGCAATAATATAAAAGATGTCACTCCAAAAATTTTTAAATACATAAAATATTTGGGGATCAACATACCAGAACACACAAAATATCACTGTATTGATTTAATTGCAAAGCACTTCCTAAAGAAATAAATAACAACTGAAATAGTTGGAGAAATATTTCAGTGTTCATCGTTGGGCTATGCCAACATGATAAAAATAACAATATTGCTCAAGTTAATTTATGGCTTTAATGCTATACCAAACTATCAAAGGATGGTTTACAGATCCCAATAAAATAATGACAAAATTCATTTGAAGGAACAAAAAATCTAGAATATCAAAGGAAATCCTGAAAAAAGGCATAATGAAGGGGTTATAGAGCTTTTACAGATGTCGAATCATATTATAAAAAAACAACCATTAACACCATTTGATACCAACTAAGAAGCAGAGAAGCAGATCAGTGGAAATAGACAAAGGAAAACCAGAAATAATGGAATAATCTAGTATTAGAAAAATCCAAAAACATAAATTAGTTAGGAAAGAATTTAATATTTGATTAGAACTGCTGGTAAAACCAGAATGTAGTCTGGAAGAAATTAGGTTTAAACCAATATCTTACAGGATATCCACAATGCATATAAAATGTATTTACAACTTGAATATTAAAGATCACACCATGGAAAACTAGAAGAGAAGATCACGTCACTTCTATGGGTAAGAGATATATTCTTAGCAAAATGAGGAATAGAGACAATTGAAACAGACAAATTAGATAATTTTAATTACATGAAATTGAAAAGCTTCTGCACAGATAAATCAGCGCTTATAGGATGAGAAGGAAAGCAGTCCAATGGGGGGGGATTTTCATATCAAATTTCTTGAATAAGCACTTGTTATGCAAGCTATATAGACAACTAATCAAAATGTATAAGATCAAGAACCATCCCCCAATAGATTAGTGGCTAAAGGATAGGGAAAAAACAGATCTCAAAAGAATTGCAAATATTAACTATCATATGAAAGAATGTTCTTAATTACTAATAATAAGGAAAGTATCACTAATATAGAAAAATACTAAAAATAGGAGATTAAGAGAATCTGAGGTTTCATTTCATGTGCAGAACATTGGGAAAGATGATAAAATATGAGAATAGGTAATGTTGGAGGAATTACAATATATAATCTAATGTATTGCTCATGGAGCTGTGAATTACTACAACCATTTTGGGAAAGAGTAGAATTATGCAAATAAAATTGCTAAAATACCAGTACCCTTTGACTCAGAGATTCTATGAGGGATATGCTACTCAAAGATACTTCTAGCGATATACCATAAGGATGTCATTGATAAAAAAAAAGAAGCGTATTCCCATATACACACAATGTTTATAGCAACACTTTTGTGGTAGCAAAGAATTGGGAGGGAAAAGTAGGTGTCTATAGGTTGGGGAATGGTTAAACACATTTTGGTTCATGAATACAATGGCATATTAATTACTATGCTATAAAAAAATGTTAAAAATCACGATCAATGTATAGAAGCATGAAAAAACTTCCATAAACTGATGTAAAGTGAAGTAGGGCCAAGGAAACAACATATACAAAACTAATAGAGTGTAAACTAAAAATAATTACTACCGGAAAACAATTCTAATTGATGTTGCAAAATTACAAAGACAAAATACGGTCTAAAAGAAGAAATAATAGAATACCCCTCTCCCACATTCGCCTTCCCCCCTGCCCACCTTCACTACTTTACAGAGCCAGTGTAAAGGTATGGAAAGTTGTCCATATTTTCAGATTTTTTTCAATGTACTGAATGCTATTGTTGATTTTTTTTCTTATTTTTCTTTTAAAAATTCTTTGTAATATCATGTGGTCTGGGAGATGGAATGGTACAGAGAAGTTTGGGCAATATAAAAAGCAAAAAATAATGGTAAAATTTTATTTTAGAGAACAGGAACATAGCAGAGTACCTCCTTTGGGCTACTTGTAGGCTGGGGCTCTAGAAAGTGACTGACTACTTTCCCTGTCATGGTTCTCAGGGTAATCATGAGGGGTGAGGTGTTCTAGTATTGTTAATCATGAGCTTTTACTGATATCTTCCCCATTGATCATTAATATCATTTAACCAGCCAAGATCAATTACCTTTTAGCTTTGGGAGGTATTTGTTAAAGAGAAATAATAAGAAAAGTTTGCTCAAACATTCCCACTAAAAGCCTGGTAGACACTCTCCCACAAGTACATACAAAATTCAGGGGAAAGTGGGCTCAAGCTTGGAAAGTACATGTAGTCAAAGGGACAACTTAGAGCTGTTTATTGGATGGAAATCTATTTCTCCTTCCTGGAATCCTCACAAGTTTTCTCTGGGCTGATGGGAACTACTTTTGTAGAGTTCTGAAGCTGTCTTTTGTTAGCATATCTATTTTATCCTTTCTCAGATCCTAGTTATTTCTTTGCTCATTATTAATCCAGAGGAAGTAGTGGGAGGGTGATGGGGAAGAGTGGCTCTTTTTCTTCCATTTTGCTGCCTCTGGGTACAATGTTCTTCTCAAAGTTCTCTGGAAGTTTGTTTCCTAAACCAGTTATGGAAAAATACTCTAGCTGGAGTAGCCTTCCTTGATATGTAGAGGTGTGGCTAGTTCTTTGTAAAAAAAATATATTTTAAACTTAAATGCTAAAACTTAAATACAAAATAAGAAAAAAGGAGGAGCGTTACTGTGTTAACAGCAGAATGTAATAAAGATTTCAAAAACACCAGCAAAAAAATTTCCATTTTAAGAAAACCTGTGTAATAAATACTACACACTGAGCTGTCCATCTTTGCTTCCTTTTTTTCCTGCTTTTTACTTTGTTCTTTTTCCCCCCATCCCCCAAGAAAACTACAATTAAGCATGAATAAATCTATCTATAACTATATCTACATACACACATACATACATATACACACAAACATATATATATACATATGTATACATATACACATCTATGCCGAGATATCTATAATCATACTCATATGTAGTAGATGTGTATAATTCTTTCAACCAACCCTAATACATCACGTCATCTGATTTCATCTAATTGCTCAAATCACTTCTCTCTTCAAACTTAATTTGATGGATTGCATTAGGAGAGTGTCGAGGGATGATTGGAACATAGTTTATATGTTTGATTGATTGATTGATTGATTGACTCTCTAACTCCATGAAAGAGGCTTTCTCTTCTGACCAAGGTTATCAAAGAATAGAGCATCTTCTGGTTACATTAATTACATCTAAGGGGTATGCAATAACCTCTGACAATAGGATACCTATGTTGTTGAGATAGACAAGGCATTTTGAATGCTGGAATCTGGAGTTGATATTCTTTTGGAGGCTGTGGGGAGCCACCAAAAGTTTTTGAGTAGCTGGATGACATAATTATGACAATGTATGAGCAATGGGGGTAGAGGATGGATAACATATTTTTTATACCATCCCAGAGTTCTTCATACTTCACTTACTTTCAGTGTGTGAATTCTCAGTTAGAGTCCCCATCTAGCACAGAGTTTAGTCATAGAATAGGCAAATCACCAGAAGTCTAATAATAAAGCACGTAATTGCACAGCAATAATAAGATATAGTTAACAGGAAAATCTACGCAATAAAAAAGTCACCCCTGCCTCCTAAGCTGATTGAAAACTCTCCCCAGCAGAGTCTCACGCCAGTAGGGAAAGGGGAACAAAATTTGAGACAGTGGAGGCAGAGTTGCCTTGTATTATTGCTAAAAAATTTTCACAGGCTCTTCCTTGCCTCCTTAGCTATCATAATAACGACAGTTAGCATTTGTATAGCACTTTAAGGATTGCAGAGGGTTTTATAGATATTATTTCATTTTATCCTTCTAACAACCCTGAATGGTAGGTGTTATTATCATCCCCATTTTGCAGATGACGAAACTGAGGAAGAGAAAGGTTAATTGACTTACCAAGGGTCACCTAGCTAATAAATATTGAGGCTAGATTTGAACTCAAGACAAGCTGTACTAAGAAATTTCATCTAGGCACCTCCTATTTGGGGTGAGATGCCTCCTATTCAGGATGCCTCCTATTCAAAATTACACTTTGTTGAACTTTAATAGTCTTTTAAGACTATCCCAAAATGGACTCACTTAATCCTTGACCAGAGTTGCAAAACAGAGTGTATCAGCTCTCCCAGGAGGGGTACACTATCTCTGAAGATCCACAGAGAATATTGTTCCAGGTGGGGATAAGAGGTCTCTGTGGTGCAATAGAAGGACAGATGACAGGATATTCAACTAGGTCCTGGTTTCTTTGGGCATGACCAAATGGAATAGGAAGCCAAGCAGCTTAGAAGTGAATCCTTGGTAATAAAATGAATATTCATCTGTGAATTTTTCTTTTCAGTAAATTCAGATTTCTGTATACTAGACTTTCTTGCATGAAGGTATTCCTGTGTATGTGTATATACTACATACCTGCACATACCTGTATATACACATATACATATACATGCACGTATATGCATGTATATATATATATGCATATAGACATAGAGACACAGAGGTGTGTAGACACAGATGTATGCATGCATTTTGCCAAAGGGTTATGGGATCACAATATTTGGATCTGAAAAGAAACTTAGAGATCACATTAGATTCCATCTGATATTATAGAGAAGGAAACTGAGAACCAAAAAGAAGAAATTAGTTGGCCAAGGTCATGAAGGTAGGAATCAATGAGCCCATCTTAGCTTTACCACTGATTAGCCATGTGATCCTGAGCAAATCAACTCCTCTCTCTTGGCTTGTTTCCTTATCCTTAAAATGAAGTTCTTATTGTTCAGTTGTTCCAGTCATGACTGATTCATCATGACCCATTTGGGGTTTTCTTGGCAGAGATACTGGAATGGTTCATCATTTCCTTCTCCAGATCATTTTACAGGTGAGAAACTGAGGCAAATAGGGTTGAGTGACTTGCCCAGAGTCTGTAATGGTAATGGAAATTTGAAGATCTTCCCTGCCCCTTAATAAACCTAAGGGAATTTGAAGACCTTCCCTACCCTTAATAGGCCAAATGTAATCACATGGAACCCGTGGTGGGAGCAGCTTGTTGAAAGGGTGGAAAAGGAAGGATGAAGCAGAAAGGAGCAGGGAGTACAAACAGAGCTGGGAGCAAGCAGCAGGGAGGCAGAGCCTCTAGAGTAAGTGAAAGAGGGGCATTTTTGCTTAAGGAAGCCTGTTTTGTTTTAAAGGCCTGACAGAAGAAAGTCTTGGGGTTGTCAGTGCTTGCCATATTGGTAATGTGTACCAACTTCTTGGTTGCTATGATGGATTCAGCTTTCTGGTGTTTGAATAAATGTTTTGGTTCTGTCTTCCATGTGGAGAGTCTATTACATTTTGCAATTCAGAACTACGCCAGCATATTCATAACTGCTGTGGATGCTGTGAATATTGCATTGGCATAATAGGGTCACATAGCTAATAAGTGTCTAAGGCCAGATTTGAATTCAAGAAAGCGAGTCTTCCTGACTTTGGGTCCAGCATTCTGTCCATTGGGCCAGCTAACTATCCCTTATTCTATTAGGGGAGTTTGAAGAGCTTGGTTTGACTGGGAATGAAAAGGGCAGAGAAAGAATGCTAAAGCATTAAGTACTACTACCAATTGAAGATGAATGAAAGCCCTTTGACATTATGATCTCATAAATGTTTTATCACTAGAAAACAGGTTTGATTTACAGAAATCAGTTGGCATGCAACTTTTCTGGAACACAGTTATTGCACAAAGGAATATTCATTTATCTTACATCTTTCTGCCATTCAGTCTCCTGTATGCTAAGAAAGTTTGTTTGTCCTCTGGTATTTCCAATTTGATGTCTTTGTGTGTGCCCAGCTGCTGTGGCAAGTGCACTTTGGTGACACACTACAGTGTCACCAAACATGAGAACCTGTGTTTTGTTTCATTTTGTTCTTTTAAAGCAGGCTAGGCATGTCAAAGTCAAGCAGACAAATTCTGTCAAAACATTGAGAGTTTGGCTATATGATGCTATACAATCATAATAATGACTAGTTGATATAGTAGTTTACAGTTTGAAAATCATTTTATATACATATCTTATTCAAGGCTAACAACAGTTCTATGAGATAAATCCTATAGTATTTTTATTTCTAGTTTATAGAAGAAAAAACTGAGATTATGAGAAATTAAGATACTTGCTATATTCATAAAGTGATGAAACACAGTAATAGAGGTGAGAAGTAAACATAGATTTTTCTCTCTCCAGAAAATATTACTTATTGGATCACAGACTTGGAACTAGAAGGCAACCTTAAAGGTTACCTAGTTCAGGTTCCTCATTTTACAGATAAGTAAACTGAGACACAAAGCACTCAAGTGACTTGTCCAGGGCCACTCAGATGGTGAGTAGTAGACTCTGATTTGAATTGAGGTGCTCTAACTCTGTTTACTACGTATTGCTTCTTCTCTGCTCTCCTTGGCATTTTGTCCTTGGTCTGCTTTCTGTGAACTTGAGGTATCCTGGATTGTGAGTCTTCTGAAGTCTCTTCATGTCTTTGTGTTAATAGTCTAGGTTGTTGAAGGATTTAATACCTTTTGGATTATTCTTAGCTAATAAAATGATTAGTGAATGAAGAAATTGGATGGCCAAATTATGCCTTAAAATATAGAAACTACAGACTCTTCAGGGATGTAATGAATTCAAAGAAAGCCAGTGAGAGTGTATTTGCTTGGTATCTTGCAAATCTAATTGTAAAAGTATTACAATTAAGAAGGTGAGAGAAATGAATAATGGCCTGGGCATATCTGCCAAGATAGATACCATGGAAATTAATTATAATTCAGTTAGAAGAATTGGAGTTAAGATCCTAAGCATTTCAGTAGAGAAAAACCCAAAAAAGTAATACCCATGACCTCAAATGCCCTAAATTAAGGTAAAAACAAGAGGAGCTAGACATCCTAATGCAAGGAAGTGAAACTGATCCCATAGGCATCAGTGAAACTGATCCCATAGGCATCAGTGAAACTGGGTGGCTTTACGTTACTCAAAAGAAACATTTTTTAAAGAGGAAGAGAATATATATTCAGGTGGAGAAATTCTAGAATGAGAGGCAGAGTATGATGAAGATCAATTCAATGAAGATGAATGGAGAAAGAAACAGAAATTACAAACCATCTGGAAAGAAAGAGGAGACAGATGAGGAGTTTGGGAAACTGATCAGAAGCTTGGCACATCTTGCAATGATGAGGAACTTTGATTATCCAGACATCTGCCAGAGCTCAGTCCAGAACAGCTAGTAACTTCTTGACTCCTCTTAAGAATAATTTCATCATTCAAAAGGCAAAGGAAACAATAAGAGGAAGTTCTCTTTTAAGTCTGGTTCTCGCTAACTGGAAAGAACTGGTTGAGAGGATGGAAATGATGGGAACATGGGAGGAAGTGACCACTCCCTCCTATAATTTGTGATAGAGAAGAGAAAATTCAGTATATTGTCTGAGTTATAGTCTAGATTTTGTGAAAGCAGATGTCAAAAGTTCAGAGAAAGATACACAAGATGCCATTAATTAAAATGCTATGGGGTAAATGAGGTCAAGCAATATAGAAAACTCTCAAGAATGAATTTCTGAAGACACAAATGGGAATAATTTCAATGAGTGGGCAAAAGGGCAATTTATTTGAAGAGGTTAAAGAAAAGCACACCAACACAGATAAATAGTCAGACAGACAGACAGATAGAAATAGATATACACACATCAATATACATATGTGTGGAAGTAACAGACCTATAAAAATAGTGTCCGAGTGCCCATGCTCAGAATGACTTGAGGTTCACAAGGAAAGTTAAGTGTGGAGGCTGAATGGGTCAATTAACTAAATCACCCCCATTCCATCCCTCTTAAAGTAAGTGTAAAGATTCTATAACTTGACAGATGAGATTCTCTATTGTTTTTTTTAAATCATGGGCTTTAAACTAAGTGTAGAAAAATCTTTGATAAGTTTAGATGTCTTTGAAAACCATTACTGAACTGGAAGTATGTTGCACCAGAAGTATTTTTAGATTGGTTGGCCATTTCTTGTAAACTGTCTTTAAAATCGCAAGCCATTTTTGATCCTAGGTCTTTGAAAGTCTGGCAGTAGAGAGGAAAGTCAAGCCAGTAAGAAGGAAACATTCATGGAGGGAGAAAACCTGACCTTAGCCTCAGTCCCATTCTCCTAACCCTTATCACTTATGTGGACTCGTAATAGTCTCTTATTTGATTTCCCTACTTCCCAGCTCTCCTCTCTCTAATTCTTCCTTTTCACTCTAGCCAAGTTGATATTCCCAATAGGCCTTGATACCTGGGGAAATTCTAGAATGGACCATTGAAGAGTTAGTTAATGACTATCTAGAGAATGAAGCAGTAGCTACAAAGAGCCATCAGGGCTTCATCATGAACAAGTCCCACCAGGCCAAGATCATTTCCTTTTTGTCACAGAGATGCTATACTAGTAGATCAGGAGAATTCTGTAAACATAATTTACCTTCATTTGGGCAAAGTATTTGACAATGTATCTCTTGCTATTCTGTGGAAATAATGGAGTAATGTGGACAAAATGATAATATTCAGAACTGAGAGAATGGACAAACTCAAGAAGTCATTAATGGCTTTTTAATGAACACATTAATTACACAATATCCAGTTTGGGATGGCAAAAGGTCTCCAGTGAAGTGCCCCAGGGATTTTTGCTTCATCCTGTGCTGTTTAACAGAGTTGCCAATAACTTGGGTAAAGGCATAAATGGCATTCTTATTAAATTTGCAGATGACAGAAAGCTAGGGGGAGACTACTAAGGCATGGAGGGAAGGAATCAAGATCCCAAATGATCTTAATATATTACGATGAAATTCATTAGGGGCAAATTTACAGTCTTACTCTCAGATTCAAAAAAAATCAACCTCACAAGTGTAGATGGCAGAAATGTAGACAGTTATCTCAAAAAGATATGAGGATTTAGTGGATTGAAAACTCAGTATGTCAGAAGTGTGATGTTGAAAAGAAAAAGGTTAGTGTAATCTTAGACCATATAGGGCAGAGGAATAAGCAGGTTTTAGAACCTCTGTTCACTTTCTTGGTGTTGTGGGCCAGCAAACTAATGGCACTGGGGAAGGTTGAGTTAACCCCATCAATTCTACAATGGCTGATATAAGCCAAGGCTTTATGGAGCAGACCTGTGATAGTTTGGGTTAATTTTACCTCTAGGTGAATTGATTTTGGAGCTGGTTGTGGGTTCAGTTTTAGGATATTGGTAAAGAGCACCTGAGACTCCAGGGAAATTTTTTCTCATTGCATTTAGTTTCCTTGTTGGCAATTTTTAGCTACATTTACTTTCCTGGACTGCTTTTTGACGACTTTGTGCATTGCCTTTCACCTGGGGGTTGTTTGATCAGAGGAATTCATTATACATGACAAGTATCATGGATATAGCCTCTCCTCTCCCCCATTTTTCCTGTTATTATAGAGGGCAGCAGCATCTTCCCAATCCTGTAGGTTCCAAATCTAGAAGTTATCTTGGATTCCTTTCCCTCACTCCCCGTATCTAAGCTACCCATATCCAAGGCCTGTTGATTTTGCCTTTGTGACATCTCTCCAATATACCACCTTCTCTCTTCTGACATTGCCACCACCCTATTGCAGGCTCCCATCTACTCACACCTGGATTATTGTAATTGCCTGCTGGTGGGTCTGCCTGCCTCAAACATCTCCTCACTCTGATCCATTCTTAATTCAGCCACAAAAGTGATTTTCCTAAAATTTAGGCCCAATCATGTCACTTCCTTGTCAATAAACTCCAGTGGTTTCCTATTGTTTCTAAACAGAGCATTTTGTATTTGCTCCATTTGACATTCAAAGCCTTTTATAACCTTAGTCCACTCCTACCTTTCTAGTCTTACATCTTATTCCCTGACATAAATACATACATATATATATATGTATGCATGTATATGTATATGTATATATGTATATGTGTGTGCATATGTATATATGTATATGTGTGTATGTATGCATGTGTGTGTGTGTGTGTGTGTGTGTATACTCTGATCCAGTGGCACTGGCTTCCTGGCTGTTCCAGGGACAAGACATTCCCTCTCTCAGCTTTGGGCATTTCATTCACTGTCGCCTGTGCCTAGAATATTCTCCATTCTCATCTTTACCTATTGGCTTCACTAACTTCCTCTAAAACCTAACTAAAATCCCACCTTCTACAAGAAGCCTCCCCAAACTCCTCTTAATCCCAATGTCTTCCTTTTATTAGTTACTTTCTATTTATACTCCAAATAGTTTGCTCTGTATGTATTTGTTTGCATATTGTCTCTTCCATTAAATTACATACTCTTTGAGGGTAGGGGCTGCCTTCTGCCTGTTTTGTGCTTAGCACAACACCTGGCATATAGTGTCTACTTAATAAATATTGATTGACTGACTGGGGCCAGCATACATCTATTGTGTACGTCTACAGCTCCTTTCTGGGCTCAAACATAGATCTGGAGCCAGGACAATCCAGATGATTAGTGATCAGACCATGCCCCACATTAGGCCTACTGAAAGTTTACAACTCCTTTCCCTGCGTCACCCTGTGATCCTTGAAGAATGCAGTACTCAATACCCAGAAAATGTAGTGACAGGAACCCAGTGTAGACAGATTGGGACCATACATACAAAACAAATTATTCACCCAAAAGTATATAGAGCACTGCCTCTAACACAAAGTCCCAGCCTAGGAGGGAGGGTACAGTACAGGGAAATGTCTCCAAAACACCTACAAATAGAGCCTCAAAAAAATGGCAGCTTTGTCAAAAGATCAGTTAGGATTTCCAGAAGAAATGAAACAAGAGCACAATACTGTCATAAATTAAATGAGAGTTCTAGAGGAAAGAACTGGAAAAGAAATAAGAGTAGCGGAAGAAAATGTAGAAAGAGAATTAACAGCTTAATACAATGAATATAAAAACCTTACCAAGTAACACGGTTCCTTGAAAATTAGAATAGGACAAAAGAAGTAAAAAATTCCATGAGGAAACAAGAAATATTAAAAACAAATCAAGGGGTGGCTAGGTGGTGCAGTGAATAGAGCACCAGTCCTGGAGTCGGGGGGACTTGAGTTCAAATCCGGTCTCACACACTTAACACTTACTAGCTGTGTGGCCTTGGGCAAGTCACTTAACCCCAAATGCCCTGCCTTCTGCCCTCCAAAAATCAAGTCAAAAGATTTTTTTAAAGTAAATATAATGTAAGGTATTTGATACACATATGTATATATATATGTGTGTGTGTACATACACATATAATATGCATGCTCGTATGCACATGTGTGTATACATAAACACATATGTGTATGTATATGTATGGGTATGTATATTATGTATGTGTTATACATCTGTATGTATATATAAACTGATCTGATCTGGAAAAGAAATCAAGGAGAAGATATAAGAATTATTGTATTACCTGCAAGCCATCCCCACCCCCTATGAAGAGCCTGGACATCATATTTTGAAACATAAAAGAAAATTGTTGACATATTAGAACAAGAGGGCAAAGTGAACAGAAAGAATCCACTCGTCAATTCCAGAAAGAAACCCTTAAATGAAAACAGTCTAAGGCATCAGAGTCAAAATTCAGAACATACAGGCTAAAGAAAAAATAAGGAAGCAACCAAAAAAATCATTTAGTGAGGGGCCACAGTCAGTATCACACACAATTTAGTTGGTACCAATATAAAGAAGCAGAGATCTGAAATATAATAGTTAAAAAGACAAAATATATGGGTTTGCCACATATTCTCTTGGTTCTTCTCATTTTGCTCTTCATTATTTCATGCAAGCCTGTGTTTTCCTAAGGTCATTGAGCTCATCATTTCTTAGAGTACAGTAGTATTCTGTCACAATCATATACCACAACTTGTTCAGCCATTCCCTAATTGATATGATTCCCCATAATTTCCGGTTCTTTGCCACCATATACAGAGCTGCTATAAGTATTTTAAAACACAAAGGTTCCTTTCCTTTCTCCCTTGGGAACAGACTTAGTACTGGTATTACTGGATCAAAAGTTAGAGGCAGTTTAATAACTCTTTGGACATAATTCTTGATTGCTCTCCAAATGGCTGGATCAGTTCACAGTTCTGCCAACAGTGTATCAGTGTCCCAATTTTTCTACTCCAATGTTTGTTGCTTTCCCCTTTCATCATTTTAGCCAATCTGATATGTAAAAAAATGATACATCAAGGTTTTTAAATTTATATTTCTCTAATCAATAATGATTTAGTTGTTTTCTTTTGCATTTTCACCTTCAATTTCTCAAATCCTCCAAAAATTTTCCCTCCCCCAAATCACCAACCTCTAGCAGCCTCCCCACCTGTTCCCTTCCAACAATCTATTTCTAATGTGCTGTGGGATGGAAAAAATACCAATGTTGATTAAATTGTATTTGGAATAAGAACAAATAGGATTAAATGAGAGATTTGGGGCTCTTCAAAGAGTAAAGTTAATGAGTTTTAGTGCATGGACTTCAGAATATTCTTTTGAATATTCAGAGGACTTCTCCCCATCCTTTAGTGCTAGGTTTGGGGCTATGTTTCAGATAATTGAAGTTGCCAGATCAATAACCCCCTAGATTTGCCTGTGTTCCAGATAATTTGAAGTTACCAGATCAATGACCCCTAGATTTGACTGTGTTCCAGATAATTGAAGTTGCCAGATCAGTGACCCCGGGATAAGAAAAGTACTTTTATATTATAGGCCCCCTCCTTAACCTAAACAAGGAAACATTGACAGTCTATCCTCACCCTACCCCCCCCATGGGGAAGCTGACATTCCATTATAATGGTAGTATCACTTTCTCCTCGGCAGCTAATCCATTTGTACAGGCCCCATCAGTCATGGAGCTGCCAAGGACACAGTCACTAGCTAATGTAACAGCTCTCATTTATAAAGCACTTTATAGTTTGCAAAGCAATTTTTCTGATAACCATTGTGTGAGGTAGGTAGTATCCTAGCAGGCAAAGTAGGGAAATATGTTTGGGACCACATTTATAATCTGTTGCTGCAGTTACATTTTCAAAAAGAGCTTAGATCATCTTAATCACTCCTGCAAAGGAAGAAGAAATTCTTCTCTTTTCCCCCCTGTCTTTCCCATGACTTATTTCCCCTGTACCGTTTAAACATATTAAATCACTGTTAGCACGCAGAGTGGGCATCATGTTAGCATAAGATCTAATCAGAATGAGTCTGCTGGTCTCCAAAGGCTTTATTCTTTTTGTCTCTTTACTCTGTTTCCTTGTTAGTTGAAGAGTCTTTTTTGACATCCTCATTTGTTCTGCCATGTAATGGAATGGGATCTTTCAGAGCTGCTGACATCTGCTCCACTCCAGAGAGCTGCAGAGTCTAGCTAGCAAAGCAATAATAATTATACCCGAACACATAGAGAAGGATGCAAAGGTGGTATAGATGACAAGAAAAAATATTCATGGAAGAACAACGGTTTCACTGCGTGTGAGTGTGTATGTGTATGCAAGTCCATGTTGTGAGTGCAAATCATTCTTTTCATGGTGATGGAATAATCTAGAACGCTTGGAGTTCACCTGAATTTTTCTGATCAGAACTCTTTCTTTTTTAAACAAAAATTAAATTTATTTATTTTGAAATTAGTAAGCCCTGCCATAATCATTATAATTTCCATATAAAATAAAAATCTTTTAAAAGGATCGCATATCAAATTATTCATCTTTAGTCTTCACTACTTTATATACAAAAATATATAATGCATTCAACATAATACTTTTAGACCTGCCCTTATTAATCTGTGCTTCCTTCTAAACTGTCTTCTATTCTCACTTGTACATTTAAAACTTTTTTCAATGACCCTCTTTCTTTTATTTGACATCACTATTGTGAACCTTCCTCTCTCTCCCAAATACTCTCAAATTAAAAATAGAAGGAAAATTCTACTGGAAATAAGTATAGTCAAGCAAAACAAATCCACAGTGGCTCTCTACACCTTGAGTCTATCATTTCTGTTATGAAGTGGGTAACATGCTTCATTCAGCCTAATGGTTCCTTTGAAGCAGAGTTCTAAGTTATTCAAAGTTGTTGGTTTTTTAAAAAATTCTTCTTTACAATATTGTTATCTATAGAAATTGTTCTCCCGGTTCGTCCCATTTCACTCTGCATCAGTTCATGTAAAACTTCTCAAGACTCTCTCAAATAATTTGTCATTTTCTTAAAGAAAAAGACATTATCCATCAACAAATAACAATAATATTATTCAGATGTCACAGTTTCTTTAGTCATTCTCTAATTGAGAGGCAACCCCATGGTTTCCAATTAGTTTTCTTTTCTCTTTTCCTTTTAATTCCCCCTTAGGATCAGGAAGTTTGTTTTACTTGCAACTATTTCCTACATGACACATTTTCTTGCTTTATTCTCCCCTTTAAGCTCACACCTCCCTGTTAAATTTGATGTATTTTTATATTAAAGTCTTTGTGTATGTGTGTGCTCAACTATCCTTTGTCCAGTTCAGTTAAGGGAAATCCATATGAAAACTGCTTTCCATGTTTTTATACTCGCCTCACAAACATCAGTTATGGGAAATAGTGAGTTCTAACTCCTTCCTCCATTCTATCACTGTGCACCTTTAACTTTCCCTTCTCTTTCTCCTCTTAAAATGCACAGAACAGAAGCAATGTACTCCCATGTCCTCAGTTTAACTCTCTTCATACCCTTTAAAGATGCTAAAGTTCTAAAGAGACACGTGCTTTATCTCTCCGTATTAAAATGTTAATGCTTTGATATTATATGGCACCTCACAATTGCTCCTATAAAGTTACTTTTCTAGGTTTCTCTTGACTTCTTTGTTTTCATTCAAAGTTCCTGCTCAGCCTCTGCTTTTCTCATCAGGAATGGTTTAAATCTTTTCTATTGGTTCTAATGGTTTAATCTTTTCTGTTAAATCTCTTTTCCTCTTTTCAAATTATACTGAACTTTGCAGAGTCTGTTATTCTTGTCAGCAGCCCTATAGTTTGCATTTTGGAACATTGTATTACAAAATCTCCTCTTGTTTATATGAGAAATTAACAGGTCTTGTGTGATTCTGACTGTCTGTCCTTCTGGTTGTTTGCAATATATTTTCTCTGACCTAGAAACTTTGAACTTGGGCTCTCATGTTCCTGGGACTTTTCTATTTAGGATTTCTTTTAAGAAGTGATTAGTAGATTCTGTCAATTTGTACGTTGCCCTCTGCTTTTAAAAGATATAAATTTTTCATTCAAGATTTAAATATATATATATATATATATATATTATCTAAGATTTTCTAAAAATAATTTTCAGGGAGTTTGATGATTCTTAAAATATTTCTCCTTGACCTGTTTTTCAGGTCTATTGCTTTGATAGCATATAACTTTATATTTTTTCCACTTAGAAATTTTTTTTGATTTTGTTCTTATATTTGTTGTTGTTTCATGGAACCATTGATTTGTGTCTGCTATGTTCTAATTTTCAGAGAGCCCAATATTTTTGTAAGGTTTTTTGTTTTCTATTCTAATCTATTTATTCTTTTCCCATTTTTTTCTTCTAGAGCTTTTGTTTCTTTTCTTTTTCTTTTTTTAACCTCTTATTTCATATCTTCTAGGTATTTCTTTGTGGAAAGTTCACTTTTTTCCTTTTAATTTCTGCTCACACTTGACGCAGTTATTATCTTCTTCAAGGTTGAAATTTTTTTTTTTGGTATCTCAGAATTCAGAAGCATTCTGATCATGGTCTATGTCTTATTCTGTTTACACATATCTTCAATCTTAGTTCCTGACCTGGGGATTTGTGTCAGAGTCTGATTCTACTCCCTCTTGCTGTTTTAGACAAGATAGTCAGCCATGCTTTGTCTCTCCCTGGTTCACCTGGGCCCTGCCCTGACCTTCGCCTCCCAGTATGTGTCTATACTAAGAGTACTTGTAGGTTTGCAGTGTCAAGGAATGATTGAGGTTCAAAACTTCAGTGGTATCTCAGGACAGAGTGTTTGGAACCCCAGAATTCCTGGTTTGGAGACAGCCCTGTTATAGTTGTCTATTCCCAGTTATTCTAAAGTCCATGTTGTGCATGTCTGACCACCCCAGTGCTTTCTTCTAGAAACTCTCAGCTCTAGTGCCTAGAGGTAACATACAGGTAACTATGGTCTATAGTTATGGTCAGAGGCATTAGTCTTTGCCTGGGCTGGCATTGGCTTTCCTGGTGGATTTCCTTTACCTTTTTTTTAACCTTTGGACTTCTGCCTGATTTTTCTGTAACCTTCTTGAATAGAGAAAGTAAAATTACTATAGTTTCTCACTGAAAGTCTTGATCATTATTTGATCTGGTGCTATTCTGGGATTTTTGTTAGATTAGGTATCTGAGGGCTGATCTACCTATCTCCATCCAGAGAACAATCTTGGTCAAAAATCATCAGTGCCACACCACAATGCACTTGATACAAGTGACATATAGTTATAGTTCACTGTAGATTTGTTCTCTTATCTTTGAGCCAGGATGACAGAGTAGGTAGTCTTGGAGTCTGCACATCCCACCTCTAACATTTACTGGCAATATAACCACAGGGAAGTAATTTAATGTATCTGAGCCACCAATCTCAGTTTTCTCATCTGTGAAATGTGAGTGATAACACCCTTATTACTGACCACATAAGTTTCTAAGTCTCAAGTAAGATCATATTCATAAATAACTTTGCAAACTTCAAAATATCAGTTATTATTATTCAGGTATTCTCACCCTATAAGAATCACATTTCTTTTTTGTTGTTGTTGTTTCAAACACTTTAAAAATTTTTATTTTAGACTCAAACACCAGAACACAAATACAGAATAGAGAAAAGAAACAAAAACATCATAAGCTTAAATATTGGAACTTAAATACAAAGTTAGAAAGAAAAAAAAGCATGTCATGTGCACAGCAGAACATAAGAGAGGATTTGAAATATGTAAGAAATTTTCATTTTAAGAAAGCCTATATGGTAAATAATACTCATTGTGGTGAGAATTGTCCATTTTTGCTTCCTTGTAAGTTTTCTTTTGTTCTCTGCTGTGTATTTTTTTACTTTTTTCTTTTTTTCCTTTCTCCCAGCCCCCCCC
>CM053593.1:349199476-349219330 GCA_028646575.1 Pseudocheirus occidentalis | reverse complement strand
CTCTAAAATGATGGATTTTGGTGTTCTTAAACTTTGGAGACTGAGAAACTCAGGAGTTGATAGCTATTGTGAAAGTAGAAACGAGAAGAATTTTCAATGGATTAGTTATGGGAAATAAGTGAGAGTGAAGACTAGAGTATGGTAAACAGTAATGGGAAAGTAACATTTGGCCATGTGGTTCTCTTCTCCATGTTTCCTACCTGACTGAGATAATATATCACTGGCTTTCCAAGGCTGTGGGTATGAATGTGGCATTGCTCAGAAACTCTCCTTTTAGGTAACATGTATATGTTTCTCTGTCCAAAAGCTTAAGGAGGGAAAGCCTCCTCCTGGACTGCACTCTTAACTATACAGTGTCAAGATCATTTTGTAAGAAAAATTAAGAAGGAAAAGTTCTGAACAAGTGTTCTAGTTCCCTTTTATAGTCTATTACAAAGGGGAGACCTTTCCCAAAAGAGTTTGTCCCACAACAGTGAGAATCAAACATTTGCCATTGGAAGGTGCTGTCAAAAGTTCCAAACAAAAGCTTCCTGCCCTGTACCTCATCACAATACTAGGGAACTCCTTAATGAACCCTGCCCACTAACTATTGTGCACCCAAATGCTTTGCACTGGGACCTCTCTATTTGAGCTTATCATCTTATTTGATTAGCTCATTAGTTCCCATGAGTTCAGTTACTATTTCAATGTAGATGATTCCCAGATTTGTATCTGCAGCCCTAGTCTTTCTCAAGAGCAATAGTCACGTTTCACCAATTGCTTCTTGGACATATCAAACTGGGTATCTTGTAGGCATCTCAAACTCAATCAATCTGATATAGAACTCATTATCATGACCCTGTACTTCTAAACTCCCCTATTACTTTTAAGGGAACCAATGTTTTCTTCGCTTGAAACTTCAGTGTCCTTATCAACTCTTCTTTGACTCATTCCAAGCATCCAGTCTGTTCTGAGTCTTGTTATTTCTATGTTCACAATAGTTCACATATACATCCCTTTCTCGCCACTCACTCACTCACAACCTTAGCCCAGGCTCTCATCATCTTTACAAGAACCGTTGCAAAAACCAGACAACTGGTCTCCTTACCTCAACTTTTTTCCTACTTGAATCCATCCTCTGTTTGGCTGCCAAGGTGATATTTATAAAATGTGGATATAACTATATTGGGCTGCCAAGTGACCCACTGGATAGAGTTCCAGACTTCGAGTCAGGAAAACCTGAGTTCCAATCCAGCCTCAGACACTTACCAGCTGTGTGACCTCGAGAAAGTGACTTATTTTGCATGAGTTTCCTCAATTTTTAAAGGAACTAGAGAAGGAAATGACAAACCACTCCAGGAAACCCCCAGTGTGGTTACTGAAAAATACCATAACTATGTTACCTGACTGCTCAGTGACTTCCAGCATTTCCTATCAACTCTAAGATCAAGAATCTGTTGGGCATTTATAGCTCTTCATGAGCTGATGCTTCCCTAACATTCCAGTTTTCTTACAGCTTATTCTTTCCACACTTTCTGTGCTCTAGCTGCATTGACCTACTTGGAATTTCTTGAACATGACTCTCCTCCCTTCAAATGAGACATCTGTAAATATCTCACTGTATCACAGTGTCTGGTACATAGTAAGCATTTAATTCATGCTTATCCCCTTCCTTTCCCATTCTCATTTCAAGCCTTTGAACTAGAATGCTCTGACCCCTCACCACTGTCTCTTTGTTTACATGGTTTTCTTCAAGTCCCAACTTAAACCTCATCTTCTGTGAGAGCACTTTGCTTGGTGTTTTAGCAACTAATGCATCCCTCTCTCAGATCACCTTCCAAATATTCTCTGTGTATCTTGTATGTACTTAGTTGTTTGCATGTTGTCTCTACCGTTAGAACGTATTTTTCTCTTTGTATCCAAGTACATACACTGTACCTGGAAAATGGTATTTGTTGTTGTTCAGGAGTTTCAGGGGTGTCAGACTCTTCATGATCCCATTTGGGGTTTTCTTGGCAAAGATATAGAGTGGTTTGCCATTTCCTTCTTGAGCTCATTTTACAGATGAGGAAAATAAGGCAAATAGGATTAAGTGACTTGCCCAGGGTCACATATCTAGGAAGTGTCTGAGACCAGATGTGAATTCATGATAAAACTTCCTAACTCCAGACTGAGTACTCTATGCACTGGAATACCTAGCTGAAGATGGTAAGAGCTCAATAAGTATCGGTTGACTGACAAGATTCCTCCAATGCACACAAAGAATGTTGCCTATGAAGAAGTTTCAATGAAGAAAGAAATCTTTCTATCACTTTTCTTGCTTTTTTCACAATGTCTTGTGCTAAATTTTCTCTATTGATCCCCCTTCCATCTTTGGAATGATTCTATGAACTCCTCATATACAAATTATGCCTAGGTCCCTTGAATTTAGTTGTCCCGTGAACTCTGGCTTGACCTGACTGAGAAGCCTGATTTGTGCTCTCTTTCCCCAAGATATTTTTGTCCTTTAACTGCTTCTAATCAATGCATCATTAAAGGAGATAGCAATCTAATAAGAAAGATAAAAATATGAAAACATGTAATTTTTAAAAGAACAAGATAAATGTACAAGAAATAAAGTAAGATTTTGAGATGACAGGAGAAAAGGTCATTTCCTTCTATGGGATCAGTGATGGCTTCACAAATGGCATTTGAACCAGACCTTGAAGAATAGGTAGAGTTTCAACAGCAGAGTGTGAGGAAGGTATTCTCGGTTTAGGGAATACATACATAAACATATTTTCATGGTAGTCACTTCTCTTTCCTGCAGTCGAACTCATAGACTGGAATCTCAAGAAGGTTGGTTTATTACTATTACCTTCAGGGAATTCCTCATTCCTCTCTAGGCTACACTGCTAATTCATCTCCTCAAGACTTTCTCTATTATGTCATAGAAATCTCTTCACCCTCAGAAGTTCATTTTTCATCACGTCTTCCCTCCTCCCCCCCCCCAGTCTACTTCTCACACTGGAAACACCCTCTGCCCTTGGAACCTCTTCCTCTCATTGGCTGGTTCCTCTAAGAACTTCCATTTTGAGGAACAGAACCCAGGCCAACCAATTCTTCATTCCTCTCCAGGCTACATTGTTGTCTTATTTCCACAGGACTTTCTCTACTATGTTCCTACACTGGGTGCCTTCACACCCAACTCTATTTGTCAGTCACTTTTTATGTATTGCATCCACCTATTAGAATATTAGCTACTTGAGATCAGGGACTGTCTTTCTTTCTACTTGTATCTTTATTCTCAGAGTTGAGCACAGTGTCTAGCACATACTAAACTCTGAGTACATGCTTGTTGAGTGACCTGCTGGCTGACAGAGTTCTTGGGGGTACTTTGAAGGACTGGAGCTTACCAGTGCTGGTACTCACAAGCCCACAATTCGGTGCATCCAATTAACTTTTAAAAATCTAATTTACTAAGCATGTATACCTAATAGATATGAAGACAATCATCTCTTCTCCATATTAAGTATGCAATCTACCTTTGCACAGACAAGGTCCATGGGATCAAACTTGAAATATAAAAGTATTAAGGTACACATGTGAAAAATGCATGTGACAAATGAATAACTCACAGCTCCTAGTAACTGGGAGTTCTTTTTCCCCTTTGTAGAGCCCTCATGAAATCTCCCTTAGGTGTAGCTCTCTGCTGGGCTGAAGATTGGTGCCTTTCTAGGTCTATAGCCTACATTTCTCCCTGACTTCTCCTAAGGAGGTCATATTACCTGAACCTTTCCTCAGTGTGTCCAACTTGTGTATCTCTCACTTGGTGATGTATTGATATCTGATGTTACTCACAGGGAACATTACCAAAGATACCAATAGGAACTCCAGATCTTGTGACTGTTCAAGTTTACAGGGTCAATAGGAGGGAGGGAGACCCAGAGAGAAAGAGAGAGAGAGAGACAGAGAGAGAGAGAGAGACAGAGAGACAGAGAAACAGAGAGACAGAGAGAGAGACAGAGAGAGAGAGACAGAGAGAGACAGAGACAGAAACAGAGAGAGAGAGAAGGAGGGAGAGAGGGAGAGAGAGAGAGAGGGAGGGAGGGAGGGAGAGAAAGCTAGGCATTGTGCTAAGTTCTGGGAGTAAAAATTACAAGAAAAATTAAAGTTCTTGCCCTCAAAGAGTTTAAATTCTAATGAGGAAACTAACACATAAAGGGAGCAGAAGGAAATGGAACTAGAGAGGTAATGGGTGAGCATGGCTGGCATAGGTATTTCTGTAAATAGAGATTCCAAAAACAAACTCACCAATCTGAGGAAGAAGCTAAAGAGGTGGAAATGTTGCCAGCATACAGAGCCCAGTGGGGATGGGAAACTCAGAGAGTCACTGATTGAATCAATTTGAAATAAGGACAAGGAACTTGTCTAGGGTCACGTACTCAGTATCTATCAGAGGAAAGATTTGAACCTTGACTTTCCTGACTTCAAGGTCAGTTCTCTACCACACCTTGTTGCTTCTCAATATCCTACATAATGTTGTATATTTTAGCCATTTGTGTACTGCTCCCCACCAAACCATATGCTTACACACACACACACACACACACACACACACACACGAAGATTTATCTTTTATCTTACCTTAATTTTATGTCTTTCCTAGTACTTACAATATGAACTTATATACAGTACATGCTTAAGGAATGCTTTTGGGGGGTGAATGCATAGTTGGAAGGGTAGAAAGTGGAAATAAAGGAAAGCATAAGTGGATGGATGGAAGAAAGGAAAGAAGAAAGGAAGGAAGAAGAAAAGTAGGAAAGAAAGAAAGAAAGAAAGAAAGAAAGAAAGAAAGAAAGAAAGAAAGAAAGAAAGAAAGAAAGAAAGAAAGAAAGAAAGGAGGGAAGGAGGGAAGGAGGGAAGAAAGAAAGTAGGGAAGGAGGGAAGGAAGAATGAAGCCATGAAGGAAGAATCACACACTGATATACAAGAAGCACATTATTTCATCTAATAAGTAAATCAGGCAAAAGACAAACTCAGTCGTTCTTGATTATCAGAAGCCATAGTTATGTTGCATTCATAGAAAAATTGATGGTCTCCAATCCCTACCAAAAATTTAGGTTATGCAATTTAACCCACTTAGACCAACCACATTTTCCAGTCTATTCTAAATCAGGTATATTCATTGAAAAGAAACCCTTCTAACTTCGGTAAAATTGGATATGGCTTAAAGTTTTTATCAGTGATGCTGGTACTTGAAAGGCAACATGGTATAATTGTAAAAGAGATGACCTTGAAGTCAGGAAGACCTAGGTTCAAATCTTTGCTTTCATAGATATTATCTACATGACTGGAGAAATTAACAAGGATCTGTCACTGAAAGGTATCCACAAGTACCAGAGTTGCTGAGAAACAGTGATCAGAAAATAATAAAGTGTTAAAAAAATAGAAGGAACCCTTACAGTTCCTTCTACAAATGAAGGAACCCGGGCCCAGAAAGACAGAATGATTTGCTCATGGTAACTTGGCTACTTGATGGCATCATTAGGACTAGATCCTTAACTCCCAATCAGGCACTTTCCCTCCACTACACAAAACTTTTCTTGCAATGCAGACTCAGACCCATAGATTCCTGATTGTATTCAACTCTATTGTATTTGCTCTCTTTCCCTTTAGATGTAGTCTTGAATTCATTGGATTGACCCTGCTACAAAGTCTTATGGGGATGGTTTTTACATTTTGTTATCTTATCTGTTTTCTATCAAATCAAATTTTGATTTTTCTCTTTTTCCCTGGGTCACCTTGGACCAATCCTTTAACCACACTAAAACTTTATTTGTTTGGACTAGACAATGCTGAAATTTTTTCTTGCTCCAAACCCCATGGCTTTTAATAAAGTTTTTGCCAGACATTTGAAAATTGTAGAGATATAGCCTTTGAAGTATGTGTGATCTTGGGAAAAGAGCCATTTAAACTCTTTCATTTTTCAGTCAATGCATTTATTACTTACCACCTTCAAGTTAAACCAACAACATCAGTCATATTCCAAAATCACATTCTATGACTATGGGATCTTAGGATGAGTGTAGAAGGTAAGAGTCTTAGGACAAAGACTGTTTCATTATTGTGTCTATATTCCCAGCATCTTCATATAGGATGCCCCAAAAGTCTTGGATAGTACCTTTTAGAGAGTTAATATTTAATAAACATTTGAATTGAATTGATTATTTATGTTATTTCCATTCACATCAAAAGCATCCAATTATTTTTAGAAAAAAAGAATACACTTTACATGTATGCACATATAAATGTATACATACGAATGTAATCACTTATATACACATGGACTTTCATTATTCCATTAGTAATGGTAATTTCTAGTACCATTGCAGAAGACTAGAAGAATGGAGGATGAGTAGCTAGAAAGGGGAGAATGTGAAGTTTTCTTTCCCAGAGTGGGAAACACGTCCTGTCTATGACCATTGGAGAGAAGAAGCGATTTCTCCAGAGTGATGGCAGGTGTGGGCGAGCAATTTCCATTTTCCAGCTCTGCAACTCCCAGAACCTCCAGTCTAGACCTGCCGCCAAGTCTGGCTTGTTCAGGAGCCCAGATCAAACAGTGTTTTGGATTAATTTTCTGGCAGTTATCTCATTGCAAATGTATCCTGTCCTTTTGATTAAGGATCTTTTCCCCTCCATTTTGTCATACATTTCAATGAGGATATAGTTAGTAAAGCTTTAAACTAGCCCTGAGATCTAGCACAGGATGAAAAAAATTAGACCTGTTAGAAAAGGGACCAGTAAGACTTCTTAATAAGCTGAAAGAACTTGAAAACACAACCTACAACACCAGTTCCTAATTTTTTTGACTAGTGAGGCTGCCTGCCTGATATCAAGTGCACCATTCATTCATTCTTTCATTCCTTCACGGAACATTTATTAAGTTTCTAATAAGTGCTATCCTATGTTAGGGGGCTAGGGAATAAAACACAGAAAGGAAAACATTCCTGCCCTCAAGAAGCTTATATTCTGTTGGAGGAAACAAACATGTATATAGATAAGTAAATATAAACTATGTAAAAAACCATAGTTTTGGAGGGAAAAACAATACCAACTGGACAGATAAGCAAAGTCCATTTGCTTTATGCCTGTAGTGTGCAGAGCTCTATAGTAGATGGTATTGATGTTAATGGAGGATAGGAATACAGGTGGAATTCAAGTAAAAAAGCACACCTAAAAGAAATAGATGACGAAGAAAGGTGGGTGAACATTCAATTTGCCCACATTTGGATACTTTAAACTCACAAAGTTTGGTATAGATTCAATCCTTATTAGGACTTGTGCAAAGAGCATTGGACTTATAGTCAAGAAGACTTAGCTTTCAGGTCTTAGTTTTCAAGTCTCAGAGACTTTCAGGTCTCTAGCTGTGTGATATTGGATAAGTAATTTAACTTAATTAAGCCTCAACTTACCCTTCTGTAAAATAGGATAAGTAGTACTTAACTGCTTTTTTTTTTTTACTCCTAGACTTATGGTAAGGATTGAATGAGATTATATATATATATATATAAATTACTTTGTAAATATTAAGCAACTGATATGTTATGAAAAGTACTTTCCCTGCTCCATCAAAAAGGCAACTGAGGTAGAGTTAAGAATAATTATGTCAACAACAAATAAATATTTATTAAGTATAAACTTATGTGTCAGGTCCTATGTTGGGCTCTGGGAATACAAAAATATTGAATGAATCAATCCCTACTATCAAAAAATTTACTTTCTATTGGAGGATATAAGATATACATATATGTGTTTAAGTATATGCAAAATAAGTGTATTACTGAACAAACACAAAGAAATACAGAATAGTTAAATACAAGGTCATCTGAGAAGAATGGCGCTACCAACTGGGGAAACAGGAAAAGGATTGGTAGATGCTGATGCTTGGGCTCCATTTTAATGGAAGAATTGGAGTGCTTTCTAGGCAAGAAGGATTTAAAGAAGATGAAAGATTTAGACCTGGAAAGATCTTCTAGGTAACACTTTCTAACACTTTCATTCTACAAATTACAAAATTATGAAGCTGACATCCATGAAGGCTAAGGGATTTCCTCATGGTCATACATGTAACAAGTAAATGAACTATAATTTGAACTCAGTTCCCATCTCTCCAAATCCAGTACTCTTTCTACTGCACCACATTTGCAAAGTGTTTTGCATACATTATCTCATTTAAGACTCACAACAATCCTATAAAGTAGGTGTTAAGGGTATTAGCATCTATTTCATTTTCAGCCTTGTGACACATGGAAAAATTTTTAAATTACTTTTCATTCATTCCTTCATTCATACATTCATACATTCATTCATTCTCCTTCTGACCTTTAATTTCCCTGTATCCACTGGTGAATATTTCAAAATGGATACCCCAGAGATGCCTCAAATTCAATATATCCAAAAAACTCTGTTATCTCCCTCCCAAGTCTACCCCTCTTCCAAATTTCCTTATTTCCATCGAAGATACCACCATTCTTCCCATCCCCCAATGTCATATCTTGTCATTATCCCTAACACCTTTTTTTTAAAATTTTAAAATGTATTTTAAACTTAAATACAAAATGAGGAAAGAAAAAAATTGTCATGTACACAGCAGAACATAAGAGAGGATTCATTTTAACTCAATAAATTTCCATTCAAGGAAAACTATATATTAAATATTCCACATAGTTTTCAAAGCTACCTAGCTTTTTTCTTGCTTCCTTCTAGATTTTCTTTAGTTCTCTACCATGCATTCTTTACTATATTTTCCCCTCCCTCCAACACCACCCTAAAGAAAGCTACAATTAAACATGTACATTTATGTATGTATGTACACACAAAGATATCTATGAACATATATGCACATACACATATATGTAAAACTGTACTATGCTTATTTTCATTTGCCATATGTTTCTCTGAAGGTGGATAGTATCTTCCTTCATAAGTCCAAGTCTTTCCATGTTTTTCTAAATCAATCAGCTCCTTTTCTATGCTACAGCAATATTCCAACCCAATCACATCCTACATGAGAGACTGTCTATGAAAGTTCCCCCCTCTCCCAGTTTTCTGCAATTCTTCTCTTCTTGGTTGCATAGGTTTTATTTATACAAGAAAAATATTAGCTTGAAATAAACAAATTACCCATTGTATACTTCAACAATACTCTCACCTTACAATATAGGTTAAGATTTGATACTACTGAATTCACTTCCTTTACATCTTTTTTCCCTGTTTTCTTTGAAATTTCTGACCTTTCGTTCTTCCAAATGCACTTTATTATTATTTTTTCTAAGTAAGTAAGATAATTTTTAGTAATTTAATAGGGATGGCATTGAATAAATAGATTAGTTGGGTAAAATTGTCATTTTTATTATATTGGCTTTGCCTACCCATGAGCAATAAATATTCCTTCAATTATTTAGTTCTGAGCTTATTTGTATAAAAACTATTTTATGTTTATGTTCATATAGGTCCTGCCTCTGTTTTGGTAGGCATACTCTCAGGTATTTTATACTGTTTGGTTATTTTAAATGGTCCAAAACAAGACTGAATAATATTGTTGACCCATAGTGTAGTTTCCCTGTTTTTCTCTTTTGATTAAATCTATTTTAACTTTAACTTTGTATGAGATAATGATTACTACCCCTGCTTTTTTTTATAAATTATACTCCAATAAATTATACTCCAGCCCTTTATTTTATATTTGTATGCGTCACTTTTTATAGCATTTCCTAAATGCAGCATATTATTGAATTTAAATTTTTAATATACTATCAGTTTCCACTTTTGGGGGTAAATTCATCCCATTCACATTCTAAGCCATTATTACTTGTGTATTTTTCTCATTCCTAGCTTTCCTCACTATCCTTCTCACCCTATTCCTATCCCTCCTTACTCCTCTGCTTTACTTCTACTTGCTACCTTGCCCTCCAGTTAACCTACCCATCCTTCTAAGAGTCCTTCCCTTATCTTCTTCCCCTGCTCTATCCCTTTGCCCTCTTTCTGAATTTAGAAGACTTTTATACAAATGTGTGTGTGTTTCCCTCTTTAACCCATTCCTGATGAGTAATGTTCTAGCACTACCTGTCCTCCGCTACTAGCTTATTTTGTATCAATTTTTCCTTCATTTGTGTGACATGATTACTCCTTTATATTTCTCCCTACACAGTTTTATTTTTAGAATCACCCCATCATACCTGGTTCAGCCTCAGCCTTTCTTACAAATTATCCAAATAATGATAACAATCATGAGTAATGGTAACATTTTCACATGTAAGAAATTAACAATTTGACCTTGTTAAATCCCTTATAATTGGTCTTTAATGTTTACCTAATATGTTTTTTGAATGTTACATGTAGAATTTTCCCTTAAATTCTCCTGTTTTTGTCACAAATACCTGAAAGTTTTTCAGTTCATTAAATGTTCTTATTTTTCTTTCCATTCAGAATTAACTTAACTTCACTAAGTAAATTACCCTTGGTCATAATCCCAGCTCTTTTGCTCTATGAAATATAATGTTCCAAGACCCACTGTCCTTTAATATAGTAGCTGCTAGGTCTTGTGTAATCCTTATTGTTGTTCCATGATATTTAAATTAATTTTTCTTGTTGCTTCCAGTATTTTTTCCTTAACCTGAGAGCTTTGAAACTTGGTTATAATATTCCCATAAGTTTTCATCCTGGGATCTCTTTCAGGTGGTGATTGGTTGATTTTTTCTATTTCTACTTTACCTTCTTGTTCTAGAACTTCAGGGCAATTTTCCTTGATAAATTCTTATAATATCATATCAAAATTCTTTTTTATCATAATTCTCAGGTAGTCCAACTATCCTTACATTATTTCTCCTCAATCTGTTCTCCAGATCAGTTGCTTTTTCTGATGAGATGTTTTACATTCCCTTCTATTTTTTTCATTCTTTGGATTTTGTTTTATGATTTCTTGATGTCTTGGAATGTCATTAGCTTCCCCTTTCTCAGTTATAGTTTTTGAGGGATTATTTTCTTCCTTAGGTTTTTGATTCTCTGTTTCCAGTTAATTGACTTTCTTTTCATGATTTTCTTGGATTAGTCTTGTTTTTCCCAATTTTCTAATTTTTCTTTCATTTCTCTATTATCTCTCTATTCTTTATTTGATTTTTAAAGCTCTTTTTAAGTTTTATGCTTGGGAACATTTGACATTTTTCATTGAAAAAGGAATGACTTTTTCAGCTCCATTGTCTTCCTCTGGATATGCTATTCTATCCCCAGAGTAGCTACCTATGATTATGTTCTTTTCTCCTTTCCTTACTCATTTTTATTTGTTTCTTTGTTTATAAGCTATTAGTGTTATCAAGATGTAGTCCTGAGGTATGGAGGATAATACCCCAAACCTCAGGTCCTTCTTGCTGTTATTTTCTGAGGTCTGTCTCAGGGTCCAAACTTGGACTCTCCACTCTACTCCTAAGCCATGGCTAAGGATCCTAGCTACGTTTGGTCCCTCAGATTATCTTGTTCCCTTTGTCCTTCCAAGGCCTGGAAACTACAGCTGTCCTCTCTGCCCTAGAGCTGAAACCAGGGACTCTGTTCTTCTGTAAGTGCCCACAGTCAGCAGATTCTCTGCCCCTCTGCTACTGCACTCACCGGGCATGTGCTAGCTCCTCCCCAGCAACTGCAGCCCAGGACTGGTCAGTACAGCAATGCTTAGTGTCCTTTGACAGTGAAATGTTCTTCAATCTTCTCCCACTCAGCTGTCAGACACCCGCTCCTTATGTGAGGTGAAAACTTCTAAGATTGGGGGCGGCTAGGTGGCGCAGTGAATAGAGCACCGGCCCTGGAATCAGGAGGACCTGGGTTAACACAAAAACTAGCCATGTGACCTTGGGCAAGTCACTTAACCCCAACTGCCCTCCAAAAAAGCCAAAAAAAAAAAAACTTCTAAGACTGAGGCTGCCCCCTAACCTCAGATGCCCCCAGGGCTTGTTGATTATTGATTCTGCAGACTAGGCCTGAAGGTGTTTGCACTTCTCTCACTATCACTACACTTACCATTCCTTTGAAATATTGTCCTATATCACTCTTCCCTTTAACGACCAAACTTTTAGAAAAAGCATTTCTATAACATGGTATAATTTTTTTCAATGATGGCACACAAAGCTGCAAATCTATTACACAAAACTTGTATTTCTTTTAGATATATAATAAAGTTATCCTGTAAATTTTTTTCACTTTTTCCCCTCCCCCCATTGGAGACATATTAATTGTTCAAGGGTAGGCAGGCCAATATGATAAAATGACAATTTAACCCAAATTAACTTCTATCTTCAATGCCATCTCAACTAAATTATAAAGCATTTTTTACTTCATTAGAAAAATAATAACAAAATTCATTTAGAAGAACAAAAAGTCAAGAATATCAAAGGAAATAATGAGAAAAATGTAAAGGAGAGTTTAGAAGTACCAGATCTTAAACTATAGTATTGTAGAGGGAGCTGTCAAGGGCTCTGAGAGATCTGCCATAGGCACACTCTGAGGAGTCTGCATCCCATGGGCATGAATCTAGGCTGGGCCACTATCTCAGGAAGTTGACTCTCCACCCCCCATTTGCACCCTACTCCCTCTCTGCCCCGCCCCTCATGCAAGGGAGGCTTAGGACATTCTGACTGTCCCTGAAACCCTGGCCGCTTGAGTGATATGGATAATGTAGTAATGCATGAGACAAGAGAGCAAGGGAGTGTCCTACGGGAATGGCTTTCTGAAGATCGCAGTTAGGCGCCTCATGTAGCAAACAACATGACGTTTCCCATGAGAAAGTACAATGTAAGTGCTTTAGCTATAGTACATAAACCTGAACCCTCAGATGCTTATTTGAGACTTGATTAGCATGCATATAATAAACATGTGAATGCTTCCAATCTCCACCTGGCCCACAGACTCATTATTCACACTCCTCCATTTTGGTTGGTGCTGCAAGTACAGGTAAAATATTATATGGCTGTAATTATTAGAATTACCCAGTACTGGCTAAGTAATAGAAAGGAAGATCAATGGAACAGAGTAAACATACAATTTACAACAAGAAATAAATAATAGTAGCCGTGTATTTAACTTCCATGGTTTTAATTATCATCTGTATGTTAAGGAATAACAGATCTATGCATATAACTCCAGTCTATCCACTGAGCATTGAGCCTGCATTGTCAGTTGCCTGGTGGACATTTCAAAATAGATATCCCAGGATATCCCAGGGATACCTCAAACTCAACATGTCCAAAATCTTCCCACCCCCACCCCAAGCCTACCTCTTTTCCCATTTTCCTTATTTCTATCAAAGGCATCACCATTCCTCCTATCTCCCTGGGTCATCGTCCTCAACTCCTACCTCTCCCTCATACCACATATCCAAACCACTGCCAAATCTCCTCACTTCTTCCTCTGTAACAGCTCTTACATCTGACTGCTTTTTGGGTACTCATTGATGTAGACCTCCGTTCACACCCTCATCACCTCTCACCTGGATTATGGCAACAGCCTCCTATTTAGTCTCCTTTCCACCATCTCACTATGTCCTACACACCGCTCCTAAAGTAATTTTCCTTAAGTGAAGACCTGTTCCTGCCACTCCCTTAATCAATGAACTCCAGAGACTACCTATTGCATCTAAAATCAAATATCAACTGTTCCATTTTGCTTTTAAAGCCCTTCACAATCTTCTCTCAACCTTTCTTTTCCTTTTCATCAGATATAATTCTTTCTGCTTCACTTTCTCCTGCATTCCAGCTAAACCAGAATTCTCTCTGTTGCTCGTACCTGATATTCCATTTCTGACTCCATCCCTTTGAACTCTCTGTCCCTCATCCCTGCAATGGACTTCCATCTCACTTCTGCATCAGAGAAGCCTTCTCTTCCTTCAAGATGCACATCACATGAGCACAACTTTCTACTTAAAAAGTTTTTCCTGATCCCCTCAAACATCAGTGCCCTCCCTCTTGGACTACCTTGTATTTATTCTCTTTGTTTTATAATATATGTGTATATGTATGTATACATAAATACACATGCATGTATATATGCATGTATACACAATACATACATGTATATACACGTTTGCATATGCACATATATAATATACATGCTTGTAAAGACTACATCTATATGCATATATATATATATATATATATATATATACTATGTATGTATGTATGTATTTGTACATCTATTATATCCTTTTGTTTCCTCCGGTTAGAGGCAAAGTCCTTATAAGTAGGACAGCTTGGTGCACAGTGTCTGCACATAGTAGGCATTATATAAATGTGTACTACTACGATTCATTGTATTTTTATCTCCATTGCTTAAGCACAGTGCTTGATATGTTACTTAATCAATGCTTGTTGATTATAGATGAGGAAACCAGTCCATGGAAGTTAAATGATTTACTGAAAAGTCACACTGCTGGTACTTTTGAAAATGGAATTTGAACTCATGTCTTCCTGATGACAAATCCAGCACCCTCTTTCTTACCCACCCTGCCTCTTTTCAATAAGAGAAATTGTTCAAAATTACTTGAAGATAAAATTTCTGTAATCGACTAATGTACCTCTCTTACGACCCTTATCTACAGCCTTATATTGTAGAGGTTGCTAGATGGCACAGTGAAATGAGTGCCAGTACTGAAATCAGGAAGGCTTGAGTTCAAATCCAGCCTCAGACACTTATCCTCTGTGTGAAGTTGTTCAAGTCATTTAATTTCTGTTTGCCTCAGTTTTATAATAGTACATAGTTCCCTGGGTTATTGTTAAGAATCATATAAAATAATCAAATGTGAAAAAAAGTACTCAGCACAGTGCCTGGCATAAAACAGCTACTTAATAAATGCTTATTTCTTTCCTCATTTTTTAATGTACATGTCAGGTTACCTCCTAAATGGTAAGCATATTGAGAGTAAGAACATGTTTTACCCATCTCTATGTCTCTTTCAGTTAAGTAGCAAAATGTCTTTGAACATTAGAGGCACAAAATGACTAGGTAGGGAGTGGATAAGATCCAGAATGAATAAGACATCCGGAGCTTTGTCCTGGCGGGTCATGCTTCCCATAAAGAAAACCAACCACATGGAAGGAGCGGCAAGTGAAGGGGGTAGGGGGACCCAATAGGGGCATGATTCCAAATTCTCCTTCTGCACATTATTAGATATATAATGGGGTTATGGAATCCTTTCTGGTTTTTAAGGTAATGAATACAACTTCAATTGGTGCAGCAGAGAAGTTCTAAAGAAAAGTGTGCATCGATTTGGCCCCTTTTGCATATCTTACTCATATCCATTCAATAAACAATTACTAAGCACCTGTTGTGTCCAAGGCACACCTGGGGAAACAATATATAATAAAAACCCAGTCTCTACCTTTAAGGAACTTAAAATCCAATTGAGGTGTGGTACATAAACAGGTAGAAACAGCATAAATGAATAGGGCAGACAGATGACCAAGTGAATAGTTTGCTGGACATGGAGTCAGGAAGACTAATCTTCCCGAGTTCAAATCCAGCCTCAGACACTTTCTCAATATATAACCCTGGGCAAGCCACTTACACCTGTTTGCCTTCATTCCATACCATTAAAATGAGCTAGAGAAGAAAATGACAAACCACTCTAGTGTCTTTGCCAAGAAAACCCTAAATAAGGTCATGAAGAGTCGGACACAAGTAAAAAAATTACTTTACAAGAAAATAGCACAATGAAAAGTTGGGAACCCAGATGGTCTTTGAGAAAAATGGGTAGAAACAGAAAGATCAAATTATCCAAAGCCAAAGGTTACTAACCCCCCACCTGTGGTTGTAGAATCAGTATGATGGAATGACTAGAATCCATCTCAGAGCTAGTATTGGATATAAGACCCTGAATAATCACTTAATCTCTCACTGCTCTGGGCAGCTTTCTAAGACTACAAATTGTAGAGAAGATCCTGGCCTGTACTAGTAGAAGGATTTTCCTCACTTTAAGGTTCATTGAGGAAATGGACTATTATCAATAATAATCAATATACAGTTATTAAGCAGAAGACACTGAGCTAAGTTCTGGAGATACAAATGTGAAAAAAGAAACACATGCCCTGCCCTCAAGAGGTTTACAATCTAATAGGAGAAAACAATATAAAAGGTGGTGGGGGTTGGGGGGAGGAAAAGGCATTTCACTCTGGGGCATGGTGGAGAATTAGTTGGGAAAGTTGCAAAGTAGTGCAGAGAAATTAGGAAATATCTGAACTGGGCTCTCTTTATCTCCTTTAAAAATATATTTATTTATTTTTAGTTTTCAACATTCACTTCCATAAATGTAAAATTTTCTCCCTGTCCCTCCCCAAGAGAGTGTGCAATCTGATATGGCTCTACACATACATTCCTATTAAACACATTTTCACTTTAGTCACGTTTCACAGAATAATAATAACAAATGGAAGAGACTATGAGAAAGAAAAAACAAAACAAAACAAAACAGGAAATAGTCTGCTTCATTCTATATTCCAATTCCACAGTTCTTTCTCTGGATGTAGATGGCATTTGTCATCATGAGTCCTTTGGAGTTGTTTTAGGTCCTTGCATTGCTGAGAAGGGCTAAGTCTATCAAAATTAGTCATCACACACTATGGCTGTTTCTGTGAACAAAGTTCTAATTCCTCACTTCACTCAGCATGTTCAGCAATCCTTTCCAGGATTTTCTGAAGTCAGCCTGCTCATCATTTCTTACAGCACAAATGTATTCCATTACATTCATATACCACAATTTGTTCAACCGTTCCCGAGCTGATGCACATCCTCTCGATTTCCAATTCTTGGCCACCACAAAAAGAGCTACTATAAATATTTTTGTAGACATGGGTCCTTTTCCCATTTTTATGATCTCTTTGGGGTATAAACCCAGAAGTGGTATTGCTGGGTCAAAGGGTATGCATATGTTAATAGACCTTTGGGAATAGTTCCAAATTGCTCTCCAGAATGGTTGGATCAGCTCACAGCTCCACCAATAATGAATCAATCAATGTTCCAACTTTCCCACATCCTCTCTAACATTTATCATTTTCCTGTTTTGTTATAGTGGCCAATCTGACAATGGTACCTGAGTCGCTTTGATGTGCATCTCTCTAATCAGTATTGATTTAGAGCATTTTTTCACGTAACTATAGATAGTTTTAATTTCTTCCTCTGAAAACTACTTGTTCATATCTTTTGACCGTTTATCAATTGGGGAATGACTTGTATTCTTATAAATTTGATTCAGTTCTCTATATATTTTAGAAATGAGGCATTTGTCAAAGAAATACTTATAAAAATTCTTTCCCAGTTTTCTGCTTCCCTCCTAATCTTGGCTGCATTAGTTTTGTTTGTGCAAAAAATTTTCAGTTTAATGTAATCAAAATTATCCGTTTTGCATTTCATAATGTTCTATCTCTTGTTTGGTTATAAATTCCACCATTCTTCATAAATCTGACAGAGGGTCTACTCTTGGCTCCCCTGATTTGTTTCCCATCTCAGACTTTATACCTAAATCATGTGCCCATTTGACTTTATCTTGGTATGTAGTGTCAGACATTGGTCTGTGCCCAGGTTCTGCCATAGTATTTTCCAGTTTTCCCAGAAGTTTTTGTCAAACTGTGCATTTTTATCCCAGAAGCTGGGGTCTTTGGGTTTATCAAACAGTAGATTGCTATAATCATTGACTGTTGTGTATTGTGTACGTAACCTGTTCCACTGATCTACCCCTCTATTTCTTAACCAGTATCAAGTAATTTTGATGATTGCTGCTTTATAATACAATTTAAGATCTGGTATGACTAGACCTGGGCTCTCTTTAAATGTAGGGTTGGCATTCATGGCCCCACCCTCCAACAAGAGAGGGAAAGAGTAGTGATGAGGTAGAGTACCAAAGCTAATGAGTTCTTACATGATGATACTCTTATCCCAATAATGAGCTTCCTGGGAAATGGTGGAAAAGTAAGAGATATTCCAGAGTAGTGTAGTCAGGTAAAAACTGAAACCTAACCTCCATTCCTACTAATCCTCAGGTAATAAACCCTTTAATTTCTCACAAATCATATGAAATTGAATCTTCATGCTAGGAAGGACACATAAAAACCTATAATCCACCCATACCCTTGCACCTGGAGAAAGGTACACTTGAACCATACCTGACAATATCTAGTCACAAACAAATCTTCAAAGTTTCCAGGAAAAATAAGCCCTTGTAAGCATGCCAACAAACATAAAAGGCATACTCCAAGTTTCCAAAAAACAGTGAGTTCTAATAATACAGGTTGTCAATTTAGCAAACATATATACATATATATGTATATATACATATATATAGTCAACATATCCTTCCTGATCATATACCTTTACATCATCCTGTCTCATGTTCATCTCATGTTCCAATGGTTTTCTCGTGCCTATCTTGCTGAAATGCTTTCAATTAGGAGCTGGAAAGGATTGCCTAAGATATCTTGCATTTTGCTTGCCAAAAGTGGAATTGGTTTTAAACACTGCTGTTTTTCATCCAAAAAAAAATTCCCCTTCCCGCCCTTGTGTTAGAAGAGATTATTCTCAGACAGGCATTTAGCTGATTTTTAATGTCAAAGAAACTTAATTTGCAAACTCGTTAGAAACTCTTTAGTAAAAGCAGCCTAGTAAAACAGATGATTAATATTGGTAAGCTCCTCATTTACATATTAATTAGTCTCCATACTCAACTAATTAAAACACTGCTGCTTGTTTGAAGACTTTCTCTATTTTAGACTGCTGCTCTTGTGCCTGCCTAAGTATCAGCCAGTAATAGAACCAAAATAGGTATTGTCTTGATTTCTTTAATATTTCTCTAATCTGCTCATTTACCCATCTGTGATACTCTGAGCTCTCATTGGCTCCTAAACAATTTCTATGATGATATTCCATTGGTTTCTCTACCATTACTTGTGACTTCCTTCAGGTATTACTGAGAATAAACTAGCAAATTTGGGATAAAGAATTGAAAAGGGGGTTGGGAAGTTAGTTGTGGAGAAAACCTCTCTCCCAAATAGGAGTAAATGATTCACCCACGAAAATATCACCTATAAACAAGGGCTGGAAACTTAAAACAGTCCTAGAAGTAAGAAAAAAATCATGTTTTAGGCAAACATTACTGGACAGCCCATGAGGCAAAGTGCCCTGTGACCCTTTGGGGTGAGATGGTTTAAGAATATGTAGATTAAAAAAAAAGTTATAATGACTGATGAATCCATGAATGCAGATCCTCACACCAAATGAATTATAACAACTCTTTGTGGTTCTCTTTATTTGACCTACTTATGATTGGCTTATTCAAAAGTGGCAGAGGTACATTTATAAAAGTTTCTCTTTGTTTCCATAATATTTGACAAGCATTTATAACACTCACTATAAAACCTTAATGACTCTAATAGCCTTGTCCTACATATAATAACCTATAGCTTGAAGAGAGCTGATTGCCTGGGTGGTGGCTACATATGCTGAAGAGGAGCCCAAAGAGAGTTAGGGCTGCCTGAAATCCCAAAATACCAACATGCCGGATCCTGCTGAAAGAATTCCACTCAAGTCTTCTCAGCCAAGGAAAAAGTAAAGTTTATTGAAAGTTCAAGGTGGCCACGTGGGGTGCTAGGCCATTTAAAGGTGCTCTCACAGAGCAAGTCTATGCTAAGCTATCTCATGGCGCTCTCACTGAGCAAGTCTATGCCAAGCTATTCCATGGCGCTCTCACACACGTGGAGGGAAGATGGGGTTCTATATACAATATGGTTGTGGGAGGAATCTAGAGGTAGTCCAGAGGTGGAGATTGGGGAGGGTCTTCAGGAGGAGTCAGATGAGGTCAGACTCCAG